>JAUTXW010004774.1:0-600000 GCA_030620095.1 Kuschelorhynchus macadamiae
TTTATGTAGTTGTTCCTTTCTCGACTACGTACGTATTGCTGGTAATTTCCAGGTTTAGTTTACCTATTAGGCCCTTACCAAGATCTCGCCATCGGGGCAGAATTTTCTCGGCCGCAAATTTCTCAGTATTTCATAATATTTGCTTTAACACCAATTGGAATTTTGAATCTGATAATGTCAACACAAACTTCAGAACTTTTTTAAATAAAACTTTAAGTGCTTTTAACAAGGCTATCCCGCTTAAAAATATCAAATCTAAGCGGCATAAACCGTGGACCACGAAAGGAATACGAATTTCTGCTAAAAATATGCGCTCGCTCTCATATATAAAAAAATTCACCGACTCCTTTCTTATTCTCGACTATATCTCTAATTATAGGAGGATCTACACTACTCTTATTAAGTCAGCAAAAAAATTACACTACCGAAAACGTCTAACAAACTCTAATAACGTTTCAAAAGAAACCTGGTCCATCGTCAATAACCTCAGAAACAAATCAAACCCTGTGACTCAGATCTTGCCAGGGGCTAATGATCTAAATGATTATTTTATTAATGTAAGCAAAAATGTTACCTCTAGTATCTCGCCAAGTTTGGACCCTCTTTCGTTTCTCCCTCCTTCAAAAAATTTAGCTGATAGCTTTTTCTTAAGTCCCGTTAGCAACACTGAACTATTGAAGGTAATAAATAATATCAAAAGTAAATCTTCGTGTAGCACTGATGGCCTATCAATTAGAATATTCCTGAGCTTGCCACTCCCAGTCATAGAGGCCCTTACAACATTAATAAATGAGTCCTTTATAAAAGGTGTATTCCCTGATTGCCTTAAAACAGCTATAATTATTCCACTTCATAAAGGCGGCGAAAAAACTAACTCTTGCAATTATCGCCCAATTGCAGTACTACCAGTGCTATCAAAAATCATCGAAAGGCTACTGAAGAATCGTCTTATGCCATTTCTCCTGAAACATCAGATAATATCCACGGAGCAGTTCGGATTTCTACCCAACAAGTGCACCAGCGACGCCATGTTCACGTTGCTTAGAGGCGTCTACTTATCTCTCAATAACAACCACCCAACTGCCTCAGTTTTTTGTGACTATGCGAAAGCCTTTGATTGTGTTAGTCATGAAATTCTGATAAACAAACTAAATTTTTATGGAATTCGTGGTACTTCTTTAAATTGGTTCAAATGTTATCTTGGGAAAAGGCAACAACTTGTAAGGGCTAATGGTTCCGATTCTGATTGTAAGTTGATTACAAGTGGAGTCCCTCAAGGTTCAGTCTTGGGACCTATTCTTTTTTTGTTATACATTAATGATATCACGAACCTTAGAATTAATGGAAGAATTTCCCTTTTTGCTGATGACACAAGCATAACATGGAGTGATTTTGATAAAACGTCTTTACACTCTAGTATCTCCAAAGACTTGGTTATAATTAAGGCTTGGTCCGATTCCAATATGCTTTGTTTTAACGTCGATAAAACGGTGGCGTTATCTTATAAGGGAACTTTACAACCACTTCAGGTACATAACAGCAATATTGAATACGTAGAGTCGGTTAAATTCCTGGGTTTAAATATAAATAACAACCTAAAATGGTCTAATCATATTGACACCTTAACTAAAAAACTTTCTACCGCCTGCTTCGCCATTCGATCAGTTTCAAAAGAACTAGACGTTCCTTCTGCCAGACTTACTTATTTCTCTTTATTTGAATCCCACCTCCGCTATGGCCTTCCCTTTTGGGGCTGCTGTACCACCGAGCAATTTCGTAGTATTTTTATGCTTCAAAAGAGAGCCATTCGTTATTTGTTTGGTCTAAATAATAGAGCTCACTGCCAATACTATTTCAAAAAACATGAAATATTAACACTTCCTGCATTATTTATTTTGGAAACGGTATGTTTGCTGAGAAAACATATAAACACCCTCCCAGAAAGGCCACAACATGTATACCCTACCAGAAACTCTAGGCATGATATTTATCTTCCCATTCCTTCCACAGAATTAATAAAAAAATCAATTATTTACAACGCCATAAAACTTTACAACAATCTGCCAGTACATTTAAAATCTATCCCTATGCTTGCACAATTTCGAAAAAACACCAAAGCATACCTCATTGAGAGACCATTTTACAGCGTTAATGATTTTTTTTTCAGTGAGTAAGTCTCTTTAAATTGTCACTAAACTCGCTTGTTTACTTAAATCTTTTGTGAGTCATGTCCTAATTCGTAGCATAGAATTTTGAAAATCATTATATAGGGAAAAGAACTGTCGAACATTCACTTAAAACTTAATTATTTTTGTTAGGTATTGGATTAAAAACAATTTAATTCTTTTTGTATACTACATTCTACACTAGTTCAATATACCTTCTGTTTAACATCACAATTATTTGTATAACTATAATAACATAGAGTTTAAGGTCGCATAGTTGCAATTTTGATTTCAATGTCATCGAAATTATTCACCTCGTACATGTGTGTTTGTTTACTTTTATAAGGTTATCATGATTCATTTACTGTTTGCAATGTTATGTTATATTCTAACGTGTGTTTTACGATTTGGTAAATTGATAATTTACATTTTTAAAAAAAGCACTGACCTGTCGAAATTATTTTCGATTAATGTTTTGATATGTCTTATTTTTAGGTATATTTTGCTTTGTCCATAAAATTGTAAAATTTTTCTGCGGCAATAAAGCATACTTTTGTTTGTTGTTGTTAACAAATCTGTCAATAAATATCTGCTTATTTCAAGGTATGTACTTTTATAGTGTTGAATATAAATATGTTTTAGCGTGGTAATATTGTTTTATATACAGTGTGTCTCTTAAATATTAATGTCTGTATTTTTATAATTTTAGCATCAAAAAATTTTTTTCTGAAGATGCCCTAAATTAGAGGGCGAAACGTCAAATAAATGAAAAATTAAAATTTGGTATTTAATTCGAACCTAAACCCAAGAATTTTCCACTGTTGTATACAATAACGGTTCAAGAAAACACAAAATATTATATATATATATATATATATATATATATATATATATATATATATAAATATATATATTATATATGTGTTCTATACCTAAATTCAATGTTTACGGAGAAAATTGCAATTTCACAGAAATTCTCAATTATTCCTTGAATGTTGTGAGGCATACTGAAAAAAAATATAGGTTGCCATGGAATGGATAATATTTGGTCCTAATTTTATTCTATACATATTTATTGCTAAATTTTAAATTTAAAAACATTATTGAAAATTTATGTTAGAAACAAACTTCTTAAGTGACATAGCTATCAACACTAACAACATATAACAACAAATTACATGGAAATAGAAAAACAAGAAAAATTTAAAACAAATGACTATATAATTGATTTTTCACTATACTGTCCGTTTTCTGCCATACACAGTGTATATCGCCCTTGCATGTTTCCACAGCGTTTCGGACGGCGTCACTATTATTAAGACTAATAATTTCTACACGCATTTTTTGTTTTAATTCATATACAGAATAATTGTTTCGATTTTTATACGCTCTATGTTTAAGTGTGCCCCATAAAAAATGATCTGAGGGTATCAAATCGGGACTTCGCGGCGGTCATGGAATCTCACCGTTACTATATCTACTTAAATTAAATTGCTTGCTTAAAAATGCTCTTATATTTTCTCCAACGTGGTATGGAGCATTATCTTGTTGATATACCAAGTCCACACGAATATGTTCTGTAAGACCATTGAGTTTTTCCATAATTTGATTTGTTAAAAAGTTTTAAAATGTTTGTCTATTCAAATAGTGGTAAAAAAACACAGGTTGTATTATGCGATCGTTTATAATACCACACCACACTTTAACACTTTGATGTCCTTACCTTTTAATTTGCTTTACCAAATGTTTATTTCTCTCAGAAGAGTGGTGAGTATTTTTTTATTATGCATTCCCGCAGTGGAAAATATCGACTTATCTTTCTAAAGGCTTTTATTTAAAATCCCTCTCTCAAAATGCAGGACCATCATTTGCTTACAAAAATCTAGTCTGGTCTGATAATCAGCTTCCTTTAGAAATTGAACTTGAAGAAACTTATATGGGGATATTTTGTTTTCTTTTAATATTCGATGTATGCTGGTCATGGAAAAATTCAAATCCCGTTGTGCATTTCTTAAAGAGTTGGTGAGATATTCAATAAAAATAATAAAAACCTCCATTTGAAAATCCTCAGAGACGACTGAACGGGCTTTTTCCATTTTTCTATATTTCAAAACTCCAATTTTCTATATTATATAATATTCGGCGATACTCTCCTAATGCTAGTGCTGGAGTTTTATTATTTTTAATGTAACAAGTTATACAAATTTAGTCACTCTTGACTTGAATATTGAGCTATTTTTTAAAATAGAACAAGTAAACAGCGATGCAAGGAAACGTCTTTGATTTCAATAATACAACAACTACTAAATACACAAAGAAATTGAAAAACTGTCGAATTTAAGACAAATAATTGCATAAATAAAAAAACATAGTGGTTGTTCTATTCAAAAAAAATCTACCTTTTTCACTTTAAAAACGTGCAAGATTGATTTCGTAGTTGTGGACAACAATTTTTTGTTCCGTATATGCACTGGTGCTTTATAAACTGGAAATTACCACCCAAACGCCCAATTTCACATTTTCGCTATTTTTTGTAGTGATTTGAAAAATAACTCGTTTTCAAAAAATCACACATAACCTTAATTAAATCGGAAGCTACGCAGAAATCGACTATAGTTTAAATTGGTAACTTATGTTTATTTTTGACAAGAAATCAAATAATGGACAGAAATACAGGGTGTCCCATTTAAAATTTTATAGTTGATGTCGTCCCAGCAAAATTGGGGCACCCTGTATACATGGAACCATATTTTTTTTAAAAAACTTATATTTTAAAGAAACATTTGTATGAAACTTTTTTTCGTATCTATTACGGATTTCCAGATAATATAGTGGACACTTTTGTGTACTTTACCTCCTTATCTGGTTAACATCAAGGGTAAAGCAACTTTAGATTTTTTAGTTTTTTGTATTTGTTATTTTTTGCCAAATAATCAATTTATGTATTATATAAGTTCGGATTACTAACAGTTTGTCAATTACTCATCATTCTTCTTGGGCACAGTTCGCATAATACATAGAAGTACGGCACGCATGTTATATTTATAATATATTTTTGTCGTTATGTTTATGGCAAATCGTTTTATGTCCAAGAAACTACATGTTAAATAATATTAAATCCTTCTGGTTATATTTAAAACTGAAGCAAAATACCTGGCAAAATTTAAGCATTTTGCATTTCGAATATGTTTGACAGTTTTTTTTAAGTCGGTCTTTACAACTCTAATTTAACACCCAATTTTGATCAATATTCTTCTTTTACAAACTTAACTATATCAAATATTGACATTAATAGTGCTACAGTTTTCGGAAAGAAAGAAAGAAAAGGTCCAGAGCCAAATGAACTTTCACCACTATTTCTCAAAAATTGCAGTCCACCGCTCCTCTTAGTTATTCTTTCGATTGCTAGTAAATTAATCTGGGACAGTACCCAAATATTTGGATATAGCATTTGTTACTCCCATCTTTAAAGGTGGTGATCGATCTGTTATAAAAAACTACTGTCCAATAGCTGAACTTGACTCCATATCATTGGTGCTTGAGTCTATACACAGTGTTCCAGATAAGGCATACTACAGGCATATCAAAAACCGTAAGACATCGATTAAACTGCGAAAATGTTGCGCATTTTTGTGCTGAATAAGATACCGTTTAAAAGTTTGGCATATTCGGAAAACTCTCGGAACTCTACGAAATTTCACACATACTATTATAGAACGTTTCGGACTAAAATAAAACTCATCATCAATACAAATATGTACAATGGAGGTGTATTGAAGTGTTTTTTTTTCTCAAAAATCATCAGTTAAATATTAGGTTAGAAGTTTAGAATATTCGGAGAATTTCCGGGGATATCTGGGATTTTCTGATGTTTCGTTTTCGGACCATTATCATCAAGGTCATTTTCTAAATACAGACCTGCAACTTTTATGTATTTGGGAAGGGGGTTTGACGCCCCAAAAACAACAATGTATCACACACTTGCTTTAAAAAACCTGGATTATAAGATATCCACTACTGTCGTTCTGAAAAGAACAGTTTTGCTGACGTTTCGCCAAAATCACATTTGGCATTTTCGAAGCTTTCTTTCTCGCGTCCGAATAGAGACTGAAGTTTTGACTGCGACGCTTCCTTTTATACCTCCACTCGGGGCCGAAGGTTATATCTGCGCAGGCGTTGGTCGTTATTTATGTTTTCCGGATGGTGCTGTTGTTGTTGCGCTAATTGCGTTTGAGTTTTTGCGATTTTAGATTTGTCGATTATTGTCTTCCCTACTGTTGGTAGTTTTAATGATTCGTCCTTTTTATTCAAATCAAATAGTTTTTCAATTTCTATGGCTTCTCGGATTATTCTGGTCTTATAATGTTCTATATTGGGAATCTCCCTACACCCATCGAAATTTATTGTATCGCCGGTTTCCTGATGATGTAGGAATAGAGCTGAGGTTGTTTGATTATTTCTGATGCTGAGTTTATGCTCTTCCACTCTTGCTGATATTCGCCTGTTAGTTTGCCCCACGTACAACTTTTCACAGTCCTGGCACGGAATACTGTATACTCCGTGGTTTTCCAGTTTGATTTTATCTTTTGGGTTTCCAAGTAGTTTACCTATAGTTGTTTGTGGCTTGTGTATTGTTTGTATGTTGTGCTTCCTAAGAATTCTTCCGATTCTGTCTGTTGTGCCTTTTACATATGGTAAGACTACTTGTTGCTTTCCCGGTTCATAAGTTTTGTTGTTCGTTGTTCGGGAAACCTGTGCATTAATAGCTTTCTCTATGGTGCGATTTGTGTAGCCATTTTTCTTTAAAGCACTAGATATTACCTTAAGTTCGTTTTGTCTCGTCTGTGTTTCAGTTAATCGCATGGATTTGGATATTAGAGTATTTGCCACAGCTTGAATTTGTGCTGGGTGATGGTGAGATTTTGCATTTAAATATCTGTCTGTATGTGTTGGTTTTCTATAAACGGTATATTCGAAATGTCCGTTATGCAGTTTTGTGACCAAAACATCTAAAAACGGTAGTTTGTGGTTTTCCTCTAACTCAGAGTAAATTGAAAAAGAGAAAAAAACAGAGTAAATTGTATTCTGGGGTGGATTTTATTTACGTGAGTCAGAAATTTTTCGAGCTCTGCATGACCATGTTGCCATATAATAAATATGTCATCCACATAACGAATTCATAATTTGGGCTTTAAACTTGCTTTCTCAAGAGCTTCTTTCTCGAAGTATATCATAAATAAATTCGCGACTACTGGTGATAGCGAGGACCCTATTGGAGCACCATCCATTTGTTTATACATTTGCCCGTTGAGTGAAAAATAAGTATTTTTAAGGCAATGCTCTGAGAGTTGTATTATATGTGCCTGGAAATCCTCGTTCATAGCAATCTTGTCCAATGCTTCGTCGATGGGAATACTGGGATATAACGATTTGACATCTAGGCTTGCTATGATATCGTTTTTTTCAAGGACGATATCTCGTATAATTTGAGTGAAATGCTCCGAGTTTTTTACAAATGAAACAGCTTTTTCTACAGCTGGTTGTATAATTTCAGAAAGGTATTTCTCCAGTTTTTGTAGCGGCGAATTAACAGCACTAACAATAGGTCTGATGGGCGGCTCTGGTTTGTGTATTTTTGGTAAACCGTAGAGTTTAGGACATCTGTTCAACTTTTCTCGTGGTATGATTTTTTGTTGAATTTCGAGGTTTATTGGTGAACTTTTTATTTTATTTTTAGTTGTTTTTTCTAGGTACGTTGTCGGGTCCCTTGGAACAGGCCTATAACAATTGTCTTGTAGGATATCCTGCATTTTTGGTACGTAATCTTGAGTATTCATACCACAGTTGCGTTTCCTTTATCCGCTGGAAGGATTGCGATGTCTTTATTTTTTCGAAGGTTTATTAGGGCTCTTTGTTCAGTGGCATTTAGGTTTTGTTTTGGTGTTTTGCTTGATCTTAAAATTCTTGCCACCTCTTGTCGAATTTCCCCTGCTTTTGTTTCTTCAGGGGAGTCAAGCACAGCTTTCACTCCAGCTATTATTTCTTCTTTAGGGATTTCCTTAGAAGATATCGCAAAATCCCTTTTTTTTTCCTTAGGAAAAATCGCAAAAACTCAAACGCAATTAGCGCAACAACAACAGCACCATCCGGAAAACATAAATAACGACCAACGCCTGCGCAGATATAACCTTCGGCCCCGAGTGGAGGTATAAAAGGAAGCGTCGCCGTCACCAACACTTCAACAGACACGCGGTCGAGAGAGTCGAACGTGTACACAAGTGCGTAGCGTAAAACATCGCAACCGATAGCGAACAAAAGCCTTCAATAGTGTGTGACGTCCATTGTCATGGACAGTAAAGGGGAACCACCCCCAAGACCCCCACCGTAGGGGAATACATCGAACTTAAAAAATATACAGAAAACCTAATCCTAAACAACGACATAGCTAACCGAAAACTTCAAGACGAATTCAAACAAGCCCAGGAAGACTGGAATAAAAAATTCAACAAAGCCCAAGAGGACTGGTCCCGGATAATTCAGGAAAAAAACAACCAAATAGAGAAGCTAACCAACACTATAACAAAGCTGGTCACAGACATTAAAAGGTATGAAAATGAGTATCCCGATCTCCCTAATCCCCCCAACAACTTATACATAGACATATCCGACGATTACATGAGCCAAGACTCAGACAATGAACAATCACTTACCGAAATAACTTCGAAAAAAAAAAAGAAACGAACAAACACAAACACATCCCCAAACAATCCCAACCCGACTAAAAAACCGACCACCACACAGGAAAATACTACCTACACCCAACAATTCCCATCGCTTGCCCCCAAGCAAAACCCGAAACAAACTAACACCCCTACCCAAATTAAACCAATCACAACCACCAAAATAACAAACCCTCCTAATCCAAATATTAACAACACCCCTAAACCCAAAATTCCTCCTATAATATTAAGAGAGAAATCAAAATATAATAAAATCTTAGCTTATTTTCGCGCTAACCAAATCAATTACGGCAATCCTACCAACATAACAGAGGGTATTAGGTTCAATCCTCCAACCGCTCAGGACTATCGTTCAATAACAAAATTTTTCGAAAATCAGAAAATTCAATTCCACTCATACAACTTTGAAGAGGACAAACTTCTACACGTAGTCCTGAGAGGAGTACTGGAGGATTGGACCACGGAAAAAATAACCAATGATCTATTAAGTCAGGGCTTCACCCCAAAGAAATTAATAATATGGTACCATAAAAACGACAATCCCATGCCGTTGGTGCTAGTGCTACTACCTAAAACACAAAAAAACATTTTCGATTTACATATTCTAGATGACATGGCTATTAAAGTTGAATCTCAAAAAAATAGAACAAATTATACCCAATGTCACAGATGCCAACTATACGGCCATGCTCAATCGAACTGTCAGGCTTCACCAAAATGCTTAAAATGTGCAGAAGAACACTTCACACACCTCTG
The DNA here is from genome assembly GCA_030620095.1 of Kuschelorhynchus macadamiae. NCBI lineage: Eukaryota > Metazoa > Arthropoda > Insecta > Coleoptera > Curculionidae > Kuschelorhynchus > Kuschelorhynchus macadamiae. The sequence continues at coordinate 9,662 of JAUTXW010004774.1, forward strand.
TAACTTGGAAAAAAACACCCAATGCAAATGCGCCAATTGCGGAGGCGAACATCCTGCCAACTTCCAGGGGTGTGTGAAACACCCTAAAAACCAAATTTCTAAACCCTCAATAAATATCCCACCCCCTACATTCAAATGGGGAGTAGATAACCTCAAAAACACAAAAAACAATAGCACAACTAGCACCAACGACATGAATGATCTCACCGTTATAATACAAACCTTTGCAAATATGAACAGCCAGCTGCAGGCGTTCATGAAAAATTTTATGGACACCTTGCAATCGCAGTTTAAAACCATACTACCGCAGATGACGCCTAACACCAAGCCCCTAGTCAATGGATAACAAAAAAATCACCCTCTACAAAGCATACCTCACACCCCTTCTAACCTACGCATCCCCCTCCTGGAGTACCCATCATCCCAACCAAAAAAAAAAGCTACAATCTTACCAAAGCAAAACATTAAGAATCATCCTAAACGCAGAAAGATTTGTACGTAACTCAATTCTCCACAGAGACAGTAAACTCCCCTATCTTCAAGAACATATAAACAAACTCAATACAAATTACTATATACATGCAGATTTATCTGAAAATAGACTTATTAATAACTCCCATAACTTCTCTAATCCCAACGACAAATACAAACTACCTAAAGACTGCCTCCTACCATAGATAACTCAAACCACCACCCCATCAAGTGTGAAACAGGGATAAACTGATAAATTTCTAGAGCGAATTCTATAAAACAAAAAGCGGTCTAATAAAATATAATATTCGGTAAAATTTCCCCCAAACGAAAGGTATTATAATCCCGTATATTTATTCATATAATTTCTAGCGTCATCAAAGCTAAACATCCCCGTCGACAGAGTCGTTCGTCCTTTTGTCTTTCGCGCTGCTCCGTGTGTATCCGGCGCTTTTTCTGTGGACTCGAGCACACATAATATTGTGTTATGTGCCGCCGATTGCACAATAGTGCTGGAAATGTTTCACACCCGACTGCCGCCTCCATACATCGGCGGTTTTCAAATGCATTATAGGTGGTGGTGCACTCTCCGAGCTCTTGTCGATATGTTGAGGCTTCGACGGGCGCGCTTGACACGATTCATTCAGAGCAAAATATGAAACTAGTGAAATAATAACGATACGTTTCAGTCTAGCAGGCCAATCTTTTACTTTTCTCTTAAGAGGGAAGTATTGTAATCGCAAAAAAAATCACCCTCCTTGTTTGGGAGGGGGGCTTGAAGGTAAAAGGATCCCTTGAATTTTTGTACTAAATCATACGTATTCTAATCGAATATTTGGCTGAAAAATTAGTGTCATCTACAACTGATATCTATAAGTTTTTTTGAAATGAGAAGAAGGTGCTGAGACAAAGGAGACGAGAGGTCGAATATTTTAAACTTCGATTTTACTTAATTTTATTGACCCTGGACAAGAAAAATGTAAATCAATATCTTATAATAAAATTTTAATTAAATTACAAGATATTGATTTAAATTTTTCTTGTCCAGGGTCCAGGTAAAATAAAAATATGGAATTTTTGAGCTGCCCGATCTTTCTTGTCCTAGGAAGCCGAGCAAAAAAAAATCATACAAGCTATATTTACTTCTTTCGCCTAAAATCAACCATTTACATAGTTGAACGTTAAAGAATTTAAATGTTACTTAATATATTGAATACTATAGCTTTAATGCCTCCTTTAACGACCCCTAATTAGCCCTAAAAGGGATTATGCTTCATTGATTTACCTTGAACTTTTTCATGTCTACCACTGCGGATAATGGGGCCATAAAATGCACTTTTAAAAATGGTGACGGTTTAATCATTTCATTAAAACTGATCCATTTAATTTCCAACAGCGAAAAGGACTTAAAAAGAAAGTTAATCGAACAGGGGAAATTCAAGTCGGAGTTGGTTATTTAATTTTCGTTCTTCTATTTAAAAGGCGGGATCCTTTTTAAAGTTCGCAGGGATGGATTAAAATTAAATGGGCTCTAACGTAAAATGAACGTTAAAAACCTCTAGAAAAAGAGCGTTTCCCTGTTTTGTTTGAAAATCAATTTTTAGATTGGCCTCACGTACCAGAATCTAGAGAATATCAACATCATGTTTTGATTTATTCCAAAACAGGTATAAGTTTTTTCCCTGTGAGATATGTAAGTTGTTATAGCATACTGGGGTGCGACGTTGTCAAGTCTACGTTTTCCCTAAGTGGAGAAATTGTGCACAATGTGGCAACACCGCATGAGGTGTCTGGAATCTACAAAGTCTCAACCCTCTAAGGCTTAAAATAATGGAGGTACCCATTAAAGGTCCCCTGTATACAGGAATTATGTCTTCGCTTCTATAGTCTGTTTCAGAAATGTATAGAGTAATAAAATGGGGAATTCCGTCCAGTTTGGCTGAATTTCGGGGCAGGCCATAGGCGTAGGTAAACTTTGGTTTACATTACATATACTGGGTGATTCACGACCCACTGTACATACTTATGTGGTGTATAGGTATATTTATTACCAAGTTACAGGGTGATTTTCGTATTTTGGTAAAATTTTGTTCACCCTGTATCTCCTAAACTGCTTAATAGATTTTTTTAAAATTTTGTACACAAACACTCTTGGTATATCATAACTTTTTGACGTTTGAAAAGTAGCAAAGTTCCAGGGCCGTATCCAGCCAATTCACACAGGGGAGGGGGGGTTAGTTTTGAGACACCCTGTACATCGGAATTCGATATTTTTGAATTTTTTTCTTAAACTACATTCATTTGTGAACAAAAATATGCCACCATCTTGAATGGCACACTAAAGGTTATGTACGTAAATTTAAATCTTTAGATAGTACATACCCCTTTTTTTAGCGGTATCTGTATTAAAGCTTTTAACTAAGTATAAAATTATTTCAATGATTGACTTTAAAAAAAATTAAACTATCTCTACTAATAAAACACAGCCTTGTCGAATTAATTTTTATTTTCAGTAGCCTAAAAAAAACTATCTATTTCAAAATGCATACCACCGGTGTCTCTACATTTTTGTGCACGCTTTTGTAAGTTTGTAATTGAGCGGTGAATCATTTGAGGGTTTTGTCTAACCTCGTCGCAATAAAAATGTATCCTCTTTATTAATTGATCCCTAGTTTCGATTGGAACACTGTAAACTTTTTGTTTTAGATGCCCCCACAAAAAGTAGTCGGCTGGATTAATAAAGTCTGGCGACCTAGCTGGCCAAGGATATGGTCCTCCGCGTCCAATCCACCGATCAGCAAATTGTTGATTGAGATAATTTCGAACATCAATTCCAAAATGTGCAGGTGCCCCATCGTGTTGAAACCATATGCCTCTTAAATTTACATTTTCTAATAAGCCCGGTAAAATGTTTTGTAGAAAGTCCAAATACACAACAGCCGTTAGTCGTTGAGGGAAAATATGTGGTCCAATTAAATGATTATTTATTAAGCCGCACCAAACATTCACTGAAAACTTTCGTTGAGAATTGGCCAATCGCAACGAATGAGGGTTTTTATCTGCCCATTCATGAGAGTTTCTAGAATTAAAGACTCCGTCCCTTGTAAATTGGGCTTCATTAGTGAATAGTGCTCTAAAAATAGTTCTTCGATGATTTATTACCCACCTAGCAAATGCTGATCTAGGCCTTCTTCTAATCTTTGTACCTCTTGTACATGGAAAGGGTATAAGTTTTCATTTTTTATAGTTCTCCATACTCTTGTCTGCGGTATCGCTAATTGGGCGGAAATTCGCCTAGTGCTTGTGGTTGGATCTTCCCTCACAAGGTTGAGAATATTCTCTTCTTGGACCACGTTATTAGCACCCACTCTTTCAACATGAAGATCGGTTGAGGGAAACTTACCCTTTTCACGCAATGTATTAAAGGTTGCGGCAAACGTTTGGTGATTTGGAATTCTCCGATCCGGAAATCGTCTTCTGTATTCTTCTGTAGCAGCCCTTCCGTTACCATTACAAAATCCGTACACAAATACGATGTCTGCGTACTCAGCATTTGTAAATAATGGCATTTTTACAATTATTGAAACGTACAAACTTTTTGCAAAGAGAAAATTCAAATAAAAAATCTTTAATTAACAATGTCAAACACAAATGATTGAATTGTATGTACGTAATGTCATTTTTAAAATATCTGTCTAAATTCCAAGGCTTACTTTATTATTTTTAGGTATTAAAATTTATTGAATTTGTATTTTTTTGTAGGTTTTAAGGTTACGAGAAAAATAAAGGTAAATAAAAAAATTTAAAAAAAAACAAGCTCTTACACGTAATTTGTATACAATAACAAAAATAAAAAAAGATACATTTTTACGGTAGCCGATAAATGATCACGATCTCGAGCATTAGATAAGAGATGAGGCGAAAAAGACTAAAACAGAAATTAACTGGTTTATTAGTAGAGATAGTTTAATTTTTTAAAAGTCAAGCATTTAGACAAAAACCTCAAATGTAAATGATTCAACGTTCAATTACAATTCACAAAAGCGTGCACAAAAATGTAGAGATACCGTTAGACAGGCGTTATTGTGTTAGGGTAGATTTTGGTATTTTTGGGCCACTAAAAATAAAAAATAATTCGACAAGGCTGTGTTTTATTAGTAGAGATAGTTTAATTTTTTTTTAAAGTCAATCATTGAAATAATTTTATACTTAGTTAAAAGCTTTAATACAGATACCGCTAAAAAAAGGGGTATGTACTATCTAAAGTTTTAAATTTCGTACATAACCTTTAGTGTGCCATTCAAGATGGTGGCATATTATTGTTCACAAATGAATGTAGTTTAAGAAAAAAATTCAAAAATACCGAATTCCGGTGTACAGGATGTCTCAAAACTAGCCCCCCTCCCCTGTGTGAATTGGCTGGATACGGCCCTGGAACTTTGATACTTTTCGAACGTCAAAAAGTTATGATATACCAAGAGTGTTTGTGTACAAAATTTAAAAAAAATGAAAATTAAGCCGTTTAGGAGATACAGGATGAACAAATTTTTACCAAAATACGAAAATCACCCTGTATCTTGGTAATAAAGCCGAATTAATCAATTTAAATATCCATTTCGATATACCCTAGGGATACCCTATACACCACATAAGTATGTACAGTGGGTCGTGAATCACCCAGTATAATAGGCTAGTAATTAATGGAGGCAGGCAATAAAACACATTATAAATACTTCTTAATTGTGTCTTAAACCTGTTAGTATTCGCTGTTACGCCATACTGTTAAGAGTATTATAAGAATATTAATAAAATGGCGACATTCACTCCAGCGAAAAGATGTTCTAATAATTCTCCACTATCAGTTAGTGAAAAAGTTATTATTTTGAATGTACACGATTGCATAAAGCACCATTACCCTAGTTTTACTGTTCAAGACATTGGTGAACATATGATTGGAATTGGATTGGAAAGTCCACCGTTTTCAAATTATTGCTGGAGAGAAAGGTATAACAGGTCAAGTGGAATCTCTCAAGAAAATTCCAGGAAAACCAGCAAAAGTCGTTGATGAAGACACCAAATGTGCAATTCGAAGTTTTATTTTAAGAAAAAGTTGTACCCACTGTAGATAAAATTTTGATGGAGCTTGGCTTAGATGAAAGCATTCCTTTGATAACCAGAAAACTCTTATGGGCAACTTTAAAAAATATTGATTTTACAGGAATTGCTTATTCTGAAGTTAGGTTATCACTCCATCGTTTTCTAGGACGTCCTATGCTTCTACGACCCGAAGAAGATTTATTCCGTGCCACTCTAACCACTCTTGTCTCATCCATTCGACTGATGTGTTCGTTCCATTCTCTTAAGTACACATCATGTTCTCCACCTTGCATGATCTTCTTATGTTCTCACTTCTTTCTCTATCCAGAAGTGTCTTTTCAGCAATCCTACGGAGTATTTTCATCTCGGCTGTCTCTATATCGAAGGCCTGGCAACGGGTATTAAAGTACCTTCGAGAAAAGGGAAAAGACTAATAATTGCACACATTGGAAACGAAGAGGAATCTTTAAAAGAAGGTTTGCTAACTTTTCATTCGTGAAGGACGGGAGATTACTATGACAACATGAATTCGAATGTGTTCGAAGACTATTTTGCTGAAATGATAAGATATCTTCCAGCTGATTCGGAAGTGGTCATAGATAACGCAAGCTGTCATTCATAGCGCATAGGGAAGACACTAACTTTATCTTGGAGAAAAAAAGCAATTATCGAATGGTATTGAGTTTGAATCCAATTTGATAAAGAAAAAACTACTATCCATAAATATAATGTAACTTGTAGAACTTATATGGGCTCAGGTGAACGGATTTGTAGCAAGACAAAACACGAGATTTAAAATAAAAAATGTTAAGCTACTGTTTGATCACGCTATTAAGGAGAACTGGCGAGAAATAGTCCAGCATGTTATTAAACTGGAGGAGAAAATGTGGGATCTTGACTGATCGATCAGACAGTCCACCCTTTATTTATATTATTATATTTATTTAATGTCAAAAGGTGATGACAGCTCCTCAGATGGCAAAAAATATAACCTATTATTATTTAATTGTTGTATAATAATATTTAATAATAATAAACAAATTATTATGTACATAGGATCCAACCGCTCTCCTTTAGCGTACCATTTTCAGTATTTATGAATGGGAAACAATAGGCAAAACGCGTAAATTGACCGAAAACTGGGTGGTACTACCTGCACTTGATGAAAAGAAAGAATTTTGCAATGAGATCAATGCCATACTATGGAAGTGGCATAAATTATTGGGTCACCCTGTAGTCTTTTTGCATACCTAATGAGTTTTCTTACTCTATACACTTCTGAAACAAGACTCTAGTATTCTCGAACTAGATGATTTTGAACCAAAAGTGACCGGCTTTCAAAAGAAAGACGATTATGAATGTAGTAACAGCCCCATTTTATATCTCAGGAAGAACTCAACTTGCCAAAACAAAAGCACAGCTGCTTGGATTTTGTTTACAGCAGTGGTACCTTTTACAAAAAGGAGTGAAAGAGTATTTTATAAGACTTCGAATTCCACGCGTTTTAGCCTTCTTAATTAAAAAAATGTATGTGTATTGTGTCGAAGGCATGTGTTAGGTCAAGAAATACTCCAGCAGTAAATTCATTTCGATCTAGTGATAAGAAAAACTTAAATGCTTCCATATCAAGTAGTCTAGGTTTTTTTAAGTCAAGGGACCAAGGCCCTCTGCATATGGCTGTAGTACATCACTTTCAAAGTTTTTGTGGCGTAATTTTGATATTTTTATTAGTTATTATTTATGTTAGTGTATTGCGTTTTTTGAGTTTTATAGCTAGTAAGTTCTTGCTAATTTAATAAACACTTGGTAATTTTTGTATTTTTTTATATTATCCAGAGACACGCAATGAAATTGTTCTTTTTTTTTCTGTAAAATGAAGTTCCGCTTTATTTCAGAACAGACTTTATTTATATATACACTTTCTCATAAAATTAAAAACGTTTTATTTTATTGAGACCCAGTGAATAACTACTTGATCTCAATCGAAAATATACTTCCCTAATATATCTTCTTCGCCTCAAGATGATGAGATCGATTCCGATTTAGGCACGTGTTGGTTACTTACTTCAAAAGATAAATTACTACTCTTAAATTTTCATCGTCATTTTCAAAGTCGAACCACGCCGCCGGCTCATTGATCATTATGATGCTTTATTCGCTAAATTATAGGATATTTATCAATGTCTTTTGATATTTCGATCTTTATTCAGTGCCCTATAATTTTATGATATATATAAGTAAAAGTCAGTATTAAAGTATTCTTGCAATGTAATGGACGACTTTTGAAGGCTGAAATGTCCTCTATAAATTGCTTTTTGGGTCATTGTTGTACCTTACCAGTATTTCAACGCTGTTATAGCAGATCATATTATACAGCCGATATACAGTGTGTTTCTTAATTGAGTGTCAATATTTAAGGAGGTGATTTTTGAGTCCATTTTAAGAAGAAAACTTCATATAAACATATGTCTTAAACGATGTAAATTTTGAGATACAGGGTGTTAAACTTTCAATAATTTCATAATTTTTCGATAATATCTCGAATACCACTCTAGATATTGTAATGAAATTTGGTATAGAAGTACTATGCATCTAGTGGAATTTTTTGATGTAGAACATTTTTTTAATTTCCACCAGTGGCGTCCGTACGGAATTCGACCTGCATATTTTCCCAGACATTGATGATACGCCACTGATTTTTTTTAAATAAAAATAATTTTTGAAATTCCCATTCATTTTTGAGCAAGTTTGAGCCCTTGATAATTTTGTGTTGGACGCACGGTTTTCGTTTTAAAAAATAAAAACCGTTTCTCTGCATGGTCCAAACAATCCTGGTCATAAGACGGATATCACCATGCATGCAGAGGAATATTATTGTATTAAACTCGAGAAATCAAATCTTGTCCAAAATAAATACAAAAAGTTTTCAAAAACAATCAAATGAATCAATAAAAATGCTTTATTTTAGAAAAATCGGTGGCGTGAAAGTAATTACTCTGTCCATTCTTATTAAAATCAGAAATCGCTTTATCTTAGTGAGAGATATTTGTAGATAATAGTATGTAGTCTTCAGCCACCAACCTAGGACCACCATGTCAATGTTTTTCAGAAGTCTGTTCCTTCATAAATACTTTTTATAAATTTTATTAAAATAATATGACATTCTTCAACAATAACAAGTTATTTACAAAACTATACTAATACAACTAGGTACATAATTAATAATTTCAACAAAAATAATTATTTATTTTAACAAATTGACAGCACACTTTGTGAAACAAAATAGAAGAAAAAAATTAGATAAGTTGTTGAAAATGCCCACCACCTTGGAGAATACACGCTTCAGCCCTTTTAGTCATGTTGTCGCAAACTCTTTGAAGGATACCCTCGGTGTTTCTGATAATATCGCAAGAATCTCTTATACGATCCTTCAGCTCCTTTACAGTGTTTACCGGGGTGCCGTAAACTAAAGATTTAAGATGTCGCCATAGAAAAAAATTCAAACTATTTAGGTCTGGGGACCTAGGGGGACTGCTGACAGTTGCCCCGTCCTGACGAAACCATATGTTTTGCAGGTTTAGTTGTTGGATCTGAGGAGCTAGGAAGTTTTGTCTGATACCACGGTAGCACTTACTAGTGACAGTAAGAGAATTACGTGCAGTCAGAAATATCTTCTTTAAAGTAGGGCATGATCACACTTCCACACCAAACTGTGACGGTATTGTCTGTGCTGTAAATATCATTTCTTCTTGCTATATTTTTTTTGTAAATTTTAACAAACATTTACCCGACTGTTTTTTATATTGACACAGGCTATTTAAATTAAGTAACGGGCCAGTCGATCACGCGTAATTTGCCGTTTTGTTTTACCCATGACCCAGCCTACTTCGGAATATTTTAACGTTCGACGGGTCGCACTTTGTAGCTATGTAAATTACATTATTCGTAATATTTAGCGTTAATACAAGTAATGATTTGTTTTAATTACAGCTTAACGGAATAAGCTGTTTTTTAAAGATTGTTATTAATAAGCAAGGCAGGCTTTACGATATTATGCACACTTGTGAGTTATCATTTGTTTTCGCGCCTACTGTGTCTGGTTGTTAAATGTGTTTTTTAGGGGGTTGTGGGAACACTCTTACCTTCCTTTGAATGTCCGGTCGGGTAAAAACTAATTTTACAGAATGTTATTTCATAATGTTTGAAGAAACATAAATCGCTTCAATAAATAAACATTTTTATATGGCAAAGCAATAAATAATTTTTAACCGAGGAAAATAAGAATAGAAACCTGGCAAAACCGGATCAGTAAAATTGAGATTTGCTGCATCGAAACTGCCAAGCATTCGGATCAATCCGGATTAACGCTATGTATCGGCGGATAGAATAAAATCCCGCCATTTCGTTTTGCAGAACGTAAAACTAGACCGTAAACCCTCGCTACAAAACTTTTATTCGTGACCAGTATAATTGATTGTGTATGAAATAGAGGGTGTTTGTTTGTTTGTTTTAGGGTTTTAAAGAGCCCCCGGTTATGTTTATTTTTACGAGCAAAGACTTTTTATTGCTTTCTACCTTCTTAAGAATTAAATTTTTAAAAATCCAGGAATGTTTAGATAATTATTTTTGAAAGCAATTGAAGGAATAATTGCTTTAAAATCCCCTATTTAAGGGTTGAATTTTAAAAAAATCAACACATTTCACTGTAAAGAAAAATTATGAGTACACTTCAGCACGTAAGGGTGGAATTTCGAAAAATCCAGAAGGCACAAGATAATTATTTTTAAAAGGCGTTAATTGTCCTAAAATCTCATTTAAAAGAAGGAATACAAATTTCGCACTGCTTTACCCTCTTAGATTTTTTAATAATTATTTTTGAAAGTCATAGACGAAAAAATCACCTTAAGGGTGGAATGTCGAACAATCTAGAAACTCATTTTTAAGTAACTATTTTTAAAATCCTAAAAAGATCAATTACCTAAAGAAATATTTAAAAAAACAGTAAAATCACATTAAGAAATTATGGTTCTTGGAATTAGACCGTGTCAAATTGGAATTACTATCCGATATTTCGCCTTCGATTGCACGAGGCATCTTCAGGGATCTTTACTCCACGAGATATAAACACTAAATGAGCTCGAAGAGATTCAGGCGGGCTTTTATACCCGACTTCTGCTCGCCGAACCATGACCGTAAACCGTATCTCTATTGAAATTTTTTGTATGTTTAAATATTTCAATAGATTCTCTAACTTTTCGTTTATAAAAACCTGGAACCGATGCTAGAACCTTGGTTTCATTTACATTTATGAAATGGCCAGTGTTATGCTGGTGTTCAGCTACAGCAGACTGAACAATTTGTTTCTTTTTAATACATCGTTCATGTTCCTTAAGTCTAGTTGATATTGAGCGTCCTGTTTCTCCCACATACACTTCTCCACAGGAGCAAGGAATTTTATCTACTCCTTCTGTCTGGAAAGGTACAATATCTTTCGGGGATTGCAAGCATTGTCCAATCTTCTTATGTGTGTTGAAGATTGTACGTATGTTGGACCACCGAAGTACTCCTCCTATTTTTTCTGTAGTGCCATGTATGTAGGGAAGAACAACACTACCTAATGGTGGCTCTTTATCATTCTCCTTTGGCCGAGTTGGTTTACTATATCTTTTAATTTAACGCGTAATATCTTGCAGTGCAATAGCCATTCCCTCTGAGAGCTTCGGTCAGTTTCGATGTTTCCGATTTTAAAGAATCTTGATCAGAAATCGAAATAGCTCTGAATACTAGTGAGTTAGTAACCGATTTCTTTTGTGCTGGATGGTGATGAGAATGTGCATTTAAGTATCTCTTTGTATGCTTCGCGTTCTATACACAGATTGTCCTAATGTACCATTTTCCTTCCTTTGAACACATACATCTAGAAAGGGAATTGTTCCATTAGATTCAATTTCCATCGTGAACTTGCAATAGCCATTCCTTCTGAGAGCTTCGGTCAGTTTCGATGTTTCCTATGTTAGAGAATCTTGGTCACAAATCGAAACGGCTCTGAATATCAGTAAATTAATAACTGATTTCTTTTGTGCTGGATAGTGATGGACACTTGCATTTAAGTATCTATTTGTATACGTTGGTTTTCTATACACAGAATGTCCTAATGTACAATTTTCCTTCTTTTGAGCATAAACATCTAGAAAGGGTTCCTTTAGATTCAATTTCCATTGTGAACTTGATATTATGATATTGCTGATTAAGGTGGATGAAAAGAAATTGAGGAGATTATTCTGTCCATGAGACCAAACAACAAAAGTATCATCTATATATCTAAACCAGTGCTTCGGTTTTAGTGGAGCGGATGTTAGAGCAATATCCTCAAAGGTTTCCATAGAGATATTCGCTACCACAGGTGATAGAGGAGATCCCATAGCTGCCCCTGAAGTTTGTTCATAAAAAGTTCCTTGAAAAATGAAATAAGTAGACGTAAGACAAGCTTCCACTAGGTCTAGTAAGTTCTTATCAAGATTATTATTATCCAGTATGTCTGATATAATGGAAATTGAGTCGTTGACAGGAACATTTGTATAAAGTGATTCTACATCGAAACTGACTAAAATATCTTCGGGATCCAACTGGATTTTCTTAAGTTTTTCCAGGAAATGTGCAGAGTTTTTAATAAAAGAATCTGTTTTTCCAGTAAATGGATTAAGAAAATTTGAAAGATTTTTACCTAGTTTGTATGTGGGCGAGTCTATTGCACTGACGATCGGTCGAAGTGGTACGTTGTCCTTGTGTATCTTCGAAAGACCGTAGAAACTGGGAATCTTGGAGCTGCTTGGTTTTAATGATTTTTTCTCCGCTGGTGGTAGACTTGGTGTGTTGATCAAATTGAAAATGCGTCTTTCTATTCTACTTGTGGGGTCTGCCTGCGTAACCTTATAGGTGTTGTCCAAAAGTTGAGTAACCTTTTCCACATATTCTGTTCTGTCCATGACGACTGTGGCGTTGCCTTTATCTGTTGGAAGTTTCGACTTCGGTGGTTTTGAGTTTTTAATGATCTTCGCTGTCTCATATCTGATTTCATCGGTTTGTTCCACTGGTAATCTTCTGATTGCTGCTTCAACAGGAGATACTATGTCTTCTACGGGAATGCTACTCGGTGCTATTGCGAAGTTTTGGTACTTGGAAAGGACGGAAAGTTCTGGTTCGGATACCGGCTTCGATGACAGGTTAATAACTGTGTTCTGCGGAAGTTTTACTGGATTTTTTCTGTTCAGGAGGGCTTCAAACTTCTTTTGTTGCTTAAGTGTAACTTCTTGATGGATTTTTTCTGCCTGTGCGTTGGTAATGTTATCCAAAGTTGTAAAAGTAGTTCTTTCTAGTCTAGAAGCTAATTTCAGTTTCTAGGCATTTGTATCTAAATCACGACGTGTTGCCTTAATCCTTTCTCTAACTAATGCATTGCTAGCACGCTTATAAATATTCTTAGCAGTTCTAGAATTAATGTGATGTTTCACTTGTAGCGATTTCGGTACTACATCTTCATCTCGGCCCACTGGCAGAGTAACTTCTTCTTGCTGTTCCCGAGATCGCTAAAAGTTTTGGCATCTTTCTTGATTCATCCCCATAGAGGTTAGCTAACATAGAACGGAAGCTTTCACGGCTTTGGTCAATTAAGAAATCATGGTTCTTGGGTTACTATCCGACGTTTCGCCTTCGATTGCATGAGGCATCTTCAGGGATCTTTACTCCACGAGATCTGAACACTGAATGAGCTCGAAAAGATTCAGGCGGACTTTTACCAGTGGAACAAGCCGATGAAATCAGATATGAGACAGCGAAGATGAAAAAACTCAAAACCACCGAAGTCGAACCTCTCCGCAGCCGGAAAAACAGCAATGAAGACCTTAAACGAAGACGCAAACATTCTGATACTTCCAGCAGCCACAGTCGTCACGGACAGAACAGAATATGTGGAAAAGGTTACTCAATTTTTGGACAACAACACCTATAAGGTTATGCAGGCAGACCCCACAAGTAGAATAGAAAGACGCATTACCAATTTGATCAACACATCCAGTCTACCACCAGCGGAGAAATAATCATTAAAACCAAGCAGCTCCAAAATTCCCAGGTTCTACGGTCTTCCGAAGATACAAAAGGACAACGTACCACTTCGACCGATCGTCCGTGTGACTCAATTTAATTCAGTACATGCTTATTTAAGAACTCACATATACTGTCTTTTCAAATATTTTTATTGGATGCCATTTTGCTTCAACGTATTGGACTCCTACCCAGTGGCGGCTCTTCCATAGGGTCCTTTGGTCAATGACCCCCCAAAAATATTTCAGAAAATAAATTATTCGTTTGACTGTTAGCCGCGCGCGGCGGTTCGAATGGTCTCGTTGCGTTCCTTAGGCATAATAAAATACGCTAGGCTAGGTAGTCCGAATTGCCGTGATTGCCTTAAAGCTTGACGAAAATACCCGAAGATTTCACAGCTACCGAGCGGCAGTTGAACGTGATAGCAAATGGAATATGAAATCGCGATTTGGGTCATCAGCCGGCCTTTTCTCATAATTTGATCGATCGGTCACGGCATCACGTCGGCATGCGGAAGTTCAATTGTTAAGAGGTCGCGCGGTCGATATTTTAAATCGATTTTGTTTCGGACGTTTTTAATCGATGAAAATTGATTTATATACTGTTTTTTGTAATATATATTTTGTTATTTTTATGATCCATGTGTGAGTTGGAAATATACAGGGTGTCCCATTTTCGTAGGTTTTACGGGGTTTCCAGCTTATGAGTAGAGATAGAGAGATGCGGTTTTCGCGACACCGTGCCACTTTTCGATGAAACTAAAGACGCCGCAAACAGATTTGCCCTAACCATTTTAGTTTCCGTGCTACAGGGTGATTTTGAAAATTTGTCATTTTCGGACACCCCCTGTATCTCAGCTATCGTAAAATATATTTAAAATGTTTCAACTGGTATTTATAGATTTTTTCACGTAGAATTCAGTGGCATACTCAGATTTTTGCTGAGAGTCATAGTTTTTGACATATTGGCATAACCTACTATTTTTTAAATGGGAGACCCTATATATTATTTTTTCATCTTATTCTTCGTGTCGAGAGCTTTTCAAAAACATACCATAAGTCATATTTATTTTCATAAATAACATGAAAAAATGCATTTTTCTTTAAACGGATTTATGGCATAGCAGATCAATCGAAATAAGAGAAGGTGGCTGTGGTAGCCATGGCAACGCCAAGAAAAATATGATCAGGCAGCCATTACTGCTGTCATTTTTGGCATTATTGCGTTTAAATTTTTCTTGACGTCTATTATAATTATTGTTTTTAATATGGCTCAGAATCAAAAATTTGAATATTTTGAGAAATATGATATGAACGCGTGTTTTATATTGTCTAATGAAGATGCAGATCAGGCGGCAGAGCTTTATCTGAACAGGTTAGTTCTTTTTTATCTTCCTGCATTTTGACTTTATTGGTTCGCTTTATTTTATCTTAGATATCCCGAGAGAAGACAACCAGAAAAAAGAATTTTTCAAAAAATTAAAAATAATCTTTGCCAATATGGATCTTTTAACAAGCCTCGATCGCGAACTTACAATAAAGACAACGAAGAATCTGAGGTCAACGTTTTAGCCCTCGTTCAGACAGCTCCTGAAAAATCTTGCAGAAAAATAGACGAAGAGGCGGGTGTACCGAAAACCAAAGTGCAGAAAATTTTGAAAAAGCACAAATTCAAACCCTATAAATACAAACTTGTGCATCATCTGCATCCTGGTGATGCAGAGCGCAGATTGGAGTTCTGCAATTGGTTTATAAATATGAAGGCAGAAGATATCGATTTTGAAAAAAAGATTATTTGGTCAGACGAGGCACATTTTACTAGTTCAGGGATTTTAAATAGACACAACACGCGATTTTGGAGTCAAGAAAACAACCATGTTATTTTTCCTAGGGAGCGTCAGGGCAGATTTGGATTCAATGTCTCCTGTTTTATTTTCAACCGAAAAATAGTTTACCAAATATATGAAGGAAATCTGAATTCGATTGGTTACGTGCGAATCCTAGAAGACGCATTAGGAATTTTGGATGATGTTCCCTTGGCTCAACTAAATAGGATTTATTTCCAGCAAGCCGGAGCTCCAGCCCACAATGCCAGAATAAGTCAAAACTGGCTTAACGACCATTTTCCTGGAAGATGGATAGGAACACACGGACCTGTTCGATGGCCACCACGATCCCCTGACCTCTCAGTTTTAGATTTCTTTTTGTGGGGTTATTTAGAAAACAAGGTTTATGTAGGGCGATACGAAAACTTAGAACAACTAAGAATGGCCACCGAAAACGCTTTTGCAGAGTTACAAAGACAGTCATTTACAATAGAAAATGCATTAAAAAGAATTTTTAAAGTTTGTCACACTTGTAGAACACATAATGGTCTACAATTTGAACAATATTTGTAGTTTTAATGAAATTATAATTATTACCTTTTACCTACTTCCTAATTTTTTCTGATGCTGTTACTTTGTTATTTCGTTAATAAATATTTGTTAACTTTTTCCATGGCTCCACAGCCACCTTCTCTTATTTCGATTGATCTGCTATGCCATAAATCCGTTTAAAGAAAAATGCATTTTTTCATGTTATTTATGAAAATAAATATGACTTATGGTATGTTTTTGAAAAGCTCTCGACACGAAGAATAAGATGAAAAAATAATATATAGGGTGTTCCATTTAAAAAATAGTAGGTTATGCCAATATGTCAAAAACTATGACTCTCAGCAAAAATCTGAGTACGCCACTGAATTCTACGTGAAAAAATCTATAAATACCAGTTGAAACATTTTAAATATATTTTACGATAGCTGAGTTACAGGGGGTGTCCGAAAATGACAAATTTTCAAAATCACCCTGTAGCACGGAAACTAAAATGGTTAGGGCAAATCTGTTTGCGGCCTCTTTAGTTTCATCGAAAAGTAGCAAAAAACCGCATCTCTCTATCTCTACTCATAAGCTGGAAACCCCGTAAAACCTACGAAAATGGGACACCCTGTACAGGAAATAAAATGCAAAAAAATAAACAACTAAAAATTGCTTACGAACCTAATTTTGCAAAAATAACCAATTTCAAGGTGGTCTGTGTTTGAGTTCCGAATGTCGATGAAGTAAAATGTCGGTAGTGCAAAAAATTAAACAACTAAAGAGTGCTAACGAACTTAATTTTGAGAAAATAACCGAATTCAAGGTAAGTGGTCACAATTTGCCAGAACTTAGTATACGACAAACTAGTAAAGACAAAAATAAAGAGGTTTATCGAGACTTTCGCAAAAGTATGTACGATTTAGCTAACTGGATATGTGGTTGTGAAGTCTCTAACACATTTTACTGTTATATTTGTTTGTTGTTTTCTAAGGATTAGCCGGACTCATTATGGTGCAAAAACGGTGTTAAAGACTTAAAACAGTTAAAAGAAAAATAAAAAAACATGCGTTTTCTGCAGATTACATGAAATGTTCGGTGAACTATGCTGCGGTCGGAAGTGTTGTATCTAGATAGTATTTCCCTTGACGATCAGACCCCAGTAAATCAGACTTGTTGCAGATTTCTGGGTATTTTTATTGATAACTAACTGAAGTTTGACTCACATACTTCGGGATTGAGGCGGAAGCTTGCCTCTTGCTGCTGTGCATTGAGAATGTTATCATCCGATTTAGATCATGTTACACTGAGATCGGTATACTTCTCATTAATAGAGTGACACTTACGCTATGGTATTTGCTTTTGGGGTGGGTGCACCAATTATCTATTTAACTCGGTATTTGTTCTTCAAAAGAGAGCATTGAGAATAATATTCAAAGTGCCCTATCGGCAGTCTTGTAAGCCTCTGTTTCAAGAGCATAGAATATTGACTTTGGCGTGTTTATATTTGCTGGAATGTCTATGTTTGGTACACAAAAACAAATCAAATAATATCAATATACCTGCTTATCAGACGAGATACGGTTTAAATAATGTTACTTTGCCGATACCGACAACATACCAGATGAAAAAATTCCATTGTCTACAATGCCAAAAAGGCATTTAACAAGCTTCTACAGAGCCTTAAATTGACAACGAAAGTTTAGAAAGGAAATAAAAAATGTACTGTTGACGGAAGCATACTATTCCATAGAGGAATTTTTCGTTGATGCATGGTAGCCAATAGGGTGGGTCTTGCCTTGTTCTGTATGTTCTGTTACTTAATTTTATTATATGTATTAATGTTATACTTTAATGTTTAATCTTTACTCTTGTTTTTAACCTTCTGATATTTTTGTTTCGTTTTTTTTTATAGTTTAATTTTTATGTAATATTTTATTTAAATAATGGATGTTTATATATTTATTTTAGAGCTTTGTCAATAAGATGTGTCTTTCGACAATAAAGCATGTTTTGAATTTGAATTTGATATTCGCACTCAGCTAGACACAATTTATAGAAAATCCCTTTTAATGTATCCAAAAATCGTTATATTTTAAACAAAATTATAGATTGTGTAAAATTTTGTGGGGCATTCGAGCTGACACTACGTGGCCGTGATTTTCTGAAAATCCAGCGGTTTTTCGAGGGCTTATAAATTTTGTTGAGGAGTTGGGCCAAGCTAGACTATCCGCTTTAGCAATGTTAGGTATCGAGAAATCGTTTATAAAAGAAATGTGCGTGCAATTTTAACGAACTTGAACAATTTAAAGATAAGATATTTATTTTTATTTTAAGTATGCCCATTTTTAAAATTGTTATTAAACCCCCAATATAATTCACCACGAACCGCCACTGCGAGTGCTACCAATATATCATATTTAATTTTTCTCCAAAATGTAAAGTCAATTGAATAAGAAGATTTTTACTCTGAATTTTTAAACATTTTATTTGGCCGCCACTGGTTAATATCAAGGACGTGTAATACTTTTAAAATAGGTGCTCCTGGATGTTTATTTCATATACCCAATGGAAACATGAAAAAATTTTAACGCGTTCAGGAGTTAATTAAAAACTATGAATTTTTATATTTAAATTTCAACACCCTGTATCTCGGTAAGCAAGCGATCAGTGACCATAATTTACTAGAACTTCCTATCCTAAAATATTATCTGGAATCATCTCCCGAAGGTTGTCGCAGTAGTTTTAAAACACCCTGTATTATATTTTCTAATTATTCAACATAATATTAAACTTCACCTATCTAATCTAACAAAAATGTATCCCTTACTAGTCGAACCCTGTTTCAGTGAAGTTGGCCCAACCCCCAAAACATGATATTTATAGGAATTTATTTCAGGGCAAATTAAAAATTTTTTTGCAATATAATATTTTTGGTTTCTTTAAATGTTTATGGACAGATAACAAGACCGACGTGACTATTTTTAGATTTGACGTTGCTACAGAGCCGATTTTGACGTTTTAATTAACTTTCGTACATTAGTGTTGTTGTTAACAACTAAAAAGGGCTCGTGGTAAAGCTGTTTCCGGCGAAATATGAAAAGTGATTATTCACTTCAATTTAAAAGGCCAAAATATTATTAAACTGTACAAAACCAGTGCATTCGTGGCTTAAAAACCGAGAACTGGAAGTCATCCGAATTATTCCAATACAAACTTAAGAGCTTTAAAAAGGATTATCAAGCAAATTAGGCGTGCTAATTATAGAGAATTGGAAATATTATGGAATCAGGCAACGGAAAAAAAATTATCAAGAACAACTTGTTACAGAGCTATCAAAAAACTTTAAGCTTACACAGCAAGCTTAAATTATTATTGTTTTTGTTCGTTTTTAATTCAATATCTTGGGAAAAGAGAAGCCCTTATTGACAAAGATTCAAAAAAAAATAGACCAGCGATGGCAAAGGAACCCAAATTATGGTTTCCGAACCAATGGAACTCCATTATTTGGAGTGATGAAGCCAGATTTGTATACGATGGTCATAGTAGGAGTCCTATCATAAGAACTAAGAAGTGTTTCAGAGTGAAACAACAATTCACTTTTAAAATGGACGTCCAGTAGCTCGGATCTGTCGCCGATTGAAACTTTCGGGCATTATCATGAAGAAAAAGCTTCTATCAAATTCCGCAAGATCACATCAGATAACTGTCAAACATTATTTGACAGTATGTCAATAGTCAAGACAAGAGATATATTATCAGAAACTTATAGTTTTCAATAAGTTTTCCGATAATACGGAAAGTTTCTTTAAAAACTATAGTTTTGATTAGGGGTTCGCGAGACCGAGATCGAGACTGAATCAGTCTATAAAATTTTAAAAATAAATAATTGTTTGCGGAGATGTTATTTAGACAAAAGTACATGGAAGCCTACGTTCGAAACCCAGAGTTGTTCCAATCTTAAAAATTTAATGTAAAAAACCCAATGTTTGAACAGTTCAGTGAAGTAGAAAAAATGTAGGTATATTTATATAAAAAATTATTTCAAAAATTTATAATTCGAAATGATGTTGCCAACAGATGGAATCAGTAAAGGAAGATATACGGACAATAGTAGGTGTATCAAAATAAATATCACATATCCCTTGTTCTTTGGACATCAACAGAAAGGCCACACATCACTAGAGTTACTTAAACAACCATCCACAGAACAATAATTATTTGACATTTCGAAAGATATACAAATGGAATAAGATATATCAAACGCAAAATAAGGACACACTGTATAATGCTGCCGAACTCATGTAAGCAACGTGTTGGGCATTCTAGGGACAGACGTTATAATTCAATAGGTAGAAAACTATCGATGGCCAAGTAAAGCACCCTTAGGTATTCTGTAAACTTTGCTATTTTGAACCAAACTTTTGTTACTTTGATGCGTATTTACTTTCTTAACCAGGACCGTTCTTAGAGGTCTGCACGTTGAGTTTGCACAAAAGCGGCCATGGTTCATAATACTACTTGTGAATCAACTATTTTTGTTCTTTGGTAAATTAATTATAAATTTTAAAAGTGGAATAGACTTTAAAAGTAAATTTATGTATTAAACAAATATCTACTTGTTCAATTTTTCGCCTGAAAGATCAATCTATAGCCTTTTTTGAGAAAATGTACAGGGATAAATATTATATTGTGCCTGCTGAATCACCAATAATTTCAAGTCCTCAACCGATGATAACTATGACATCGATTATACGTCACTATTTGAAAAAAAAGTGATTCCGAAAATTGGAGAAAAGAAATATTAGAATATTTGCAATTAAAGCGCGCTCCAAAGGGTACAGATATTTTAGAATGGTGGAAAGCACACGATAAACAATTTCCAAATTTAGCCAAAATGGCAAAGGATCTTTTGTCTATACAGGCGACCTCTGAAGCAGTAGAGCGTTTATTTTCACAAGCAGGGTTAATTAATACAAAACTAAGAAGCATGTTAAATCAAACTTCAAACAAATGCTTATTATGTATTCATTCATGGTATAAAAAATGTATGAAAAATGAAATTATAAAATATTAGTTTAAATTTTCTGTAATATTTTTAGGTTTATTATATAGGTTGAAATTAAATCTAAAAATTTGCTTATAACGTATGTTTAGAAATTTAAATTTTTACTTTGTTATTAGAACAGTTCGTTATTTTTTAAGCGTAATAGTTGAATTAGCTTTATTGTTAATCTATTTAAAAACTTAAGCCAAATTCTACATTGTGTTTTGTTTGTTGAAAATCTTGTCCGTATGTATATGTATTATTTTTATTATACACATATAGTTAAAAAATGTATATCGTCCATTATTTTCAAATACAAACAAAATCAATACAAAAATATTTTTCTATAAAACACGTACCTTCTTTAATTAGCAAGCCATCGAAGCGATTAAAGAAGAAAATATTAAGAAAAATTTTCACTGATTTTTTTTAACAATTTTTTGATTATTTTAAGTCGGAAAATTTTTAAATAAAAATCACCACATTTACTTTGCCGTATCTATACTATATAAGAATAAGATATTGCGATGTTTTTAGTTGTTATAGTCTATTAGTTATTAATTATTGAACCAAAAAACTAAAAATTTTTGGATTTTAGTTGCTTTCAATAATTAAACATAAAAACCGATTAAAAATTTATAAAAATCACAATATCAAAATCCTATATAGTATAGTGATAAAATGTCTCTCTTTGAGAACAGGGTAGCAATTTACGGTTTTCGACATGTGAAGTGGAATTTCGCTACTAGAATTTCCAAATTTGGGAAATTCTCTTTTTATGGTTATTTATATCGTTTTTTAAATGACTATTTCACTAGTATTATTGTTATAAGAACGTATACAATGCTAGTATAATATAATTGATTATAGAAAAATGATTTTTTGCATCAATTAATTTGGCCCCAAACATATATTTTTTGAATTATTGACAAATTAATAACAAATGATTTACGAACATTAGTTATTTTGCTACTTCACTTTGAGATCGAGGCCGAGAGTCTCGATAGGTAAGTCTCGGTATCGGTCTCGAACACCAAGACTCGGTCTCGAAATACCTTTTCAAGTCTCGGTCTCGTTTCGAGACCGAGACTAGTCTCGTGGTCTCGCGAACCGCTAGTTTTGATAGTTGGGCCGACTTCACTGAGAAAGGGCTCATACAATTTTCTATACCAGCAGAAAAATCCGTTAGATTCTCAAGAAATTAGACCAATAATTCAATAGGCAATCACAACATTTCTGGATCAATGAATATTAATGGGCCGCTAGTTGTTTTAGGCTAAGCCCTAACCGAATTAGTACAGACAATACGCAGTTCAATCCTTCCTAATTGGAACTAAGCGATACGCTACAAGAGAGAGCGACCTGCATATATTTCTACGAATTACGTAAAAGCAAACAGGGGTTCTGAGAAGGGCGGAATCTCATTAGAACAAAGGAATATTGGCAGGACCGGTCCCAGATTGCGCGAGACCGACATATATCATCATTAACTGTGGAATCCTGACCATTCGGAGAAGTAAAATTGGAATGTTGACAAAAAGTTCATTTTCCTAACATTTGGTTTATTCATTTTGCTACACATTCTTTTTTAACATTTTTCGCGAGGTTAGTTTATGTTATGACATTACCGCTTTAATTCCAAATCATACCATGATAAATCTTTTATTGATTTCACTTTTTCACAAATTGTCGTATCTTTCAAGCTGATTTCCCCCACAATATTGTCCCTCTCATTCACCATCTAATAAAGGGTTTCTTAAAACTTGACTGTGAAATGTGCTTCACTTTTTTACAATCTCTTCATCTCTCTCAAAAACAATTCTTTAGTCAATTGCTTTCAAAGGTAGTTATCCAAAAATCAATTTCTGAAACAGTTTTATTGCTTTTTTTTAACAATATCTCTTTAAGTACATCCGTTTTTAAAAACATATTTGCCTGATTTTTTTAAAATTCCACATCAAGAGAGTTACAAGGGGTGTTTTTACTTTTTCTACAATATCTCTTTAACTTTTAGACTCCTTTTAAACTAAACATCAATTCTTGTATTTCTCGACATTCCGCTCTGAATAGAATAGAATAGAATAGAGTAATATATTATCAAAAATATACAAATTTGTACATTGGGTCGTCAATAATTTTACTATAAACAGATTAAAAAAAAATCAAGAATTATATAAAATATAAAAGAATTATATAAAATATAAAAATCGTATACTGTATGCATAAACAAACGTTACTGTATTCGTCAAAATTTTAATACAATGTCGAAATAAAAAAAACATAAAATAAAATAAAATTACATAAAATAAAATAACAGTAAAATAAACAAAGTACTAATATTTAACATAAGAAACAAGTAAACACAAAAAACAGTGCGGCTAGAAATAAAATGAATATTGACGAAGCCAAACTAAAAAACAAAGTAACCAGGCAGCAGGCGAAATAACGCAATAATCGTATTTATGCTAATGTCCAATAAACTCTTTGATAGAATAGCAACACTTAGTAAAAGGGATTTCACCCCAGCAGTAAATTTTTTGCCACGCAACATGCGTATCTCCAATGGTAAGCCGTTGTACAAATTAAGACAATTGTACAAAGGACATCTCTTAAAGAACGATGTTCTATGAGGGGGGATCATAAGAAAGTTCCCTCCTCGCGTGTTGTAGGTGCTCCCCGATCCCAACACCTGAGAATGTACATAATATGAAACGTCAGAATTCTCCTTTGCAAAAAAACGCCTCTACAGCTCTCGCCCATATCTAAACCAAATATGAGTCGCAAAATTCTTTTTTGATTAACAAAAACCCGGTTGCTCTGAATACCTGCATTGCCCCAACAAATAATTTTATTTGACATATGACTAAATGCCAGGGACTAATGCATCGATAGAAGGCCATAAATGTCAAGGGTATTCTTTAAACTCAGAATAGCAAAATACGCAGAGTTAAGCTTACTACAAACATAGTCTACATGGTCATTGAGCGAGAGCCGCGAATCAATAATTGTAGCTAAGAATCTATTGCTACCAGCAAACTTAATATTAAGCCGTTCCTCAAGATCAGCCGAGTACGACTTTCTATTAATCATATTCATATATACAGTTTTTTCTATATTTAATATTAGTCCATTTCTTTGGCACCACGCTTCCATACTTTTACAGACATTCAAGATCTTTCCACTCAAGTCGTCCATATATTCGGCTTCAACCACAATAGTAGTATCATCAGCATACATCGTCACATTTCCCTGATTAATATATAGCGGCAGATCATTTGCATATAGATTAAAAAGCAGTGGACCCAGAACTGAACCCTGCGGTACACCGATATTTACTGGACACGAGCTAGACTTTACACCGCCGTATTTAACTACAATCTCCCTTTCAGACAAGTATGATTCAATCCACTGTAGAAGTGTTCCGCGAATTCCCATATTATATAATTTACTAATGAGGAAGTATTTATTTATTGTGTCAAACGCTATTGACAGGTCAAAAAATATCGTGACCACCAGTTTACCTGCATCTATATTCTCGTAAATCTGGTTTAGACACTGATACGAGGCCGATTCTATAGATTTGTCCGATAGGAATCCATTTTGTACAGAATTTAGTAAATTATAGCTGTCAATAAAATTTATGATTTTGTTATATACTAGACGTTCAAATATTTTTGAAAATACACTAAGTAAGGATATTGGACGGAAATTCTCAATGTTATCACGAGCACTTTTCTTATGAATAGATACTACATTCGCAGTTTTAAGTACTTTAGGAAAAACACCTTCAGAAAGGTTATGGTTAATCAGGAAAGTGAGGGGTTGCAAAATATGATTTATAATATTTTTAATTATTTTTACGTTAAGGTCGTCAAAACGTGCAGAGTTCTTGTTTTTTAACTGTTTGACAATCTGGACAATTTCATCACAGCTTACAGGACTAACCACTATACTATTAAAAACAAATGGTGGAATTGTACAGTGATAGGAGGAACATCCACGCCGCTCTTGAAGTTTTTTGGCAGACACAGCACTGAAGTATGCTACAAAAACATTCGCCACGTCCTTAGCATCCGAAACAGTCTCATTGTTGATAAAGAGTTTTATTTCACTTTGTTTATTGTTATGTTTTATTTAATTTATCATTGACAATAGTCCATATACAGGGTGAGTCGGGAGGATCGCCCCAAACTCCAGGAGTGTGTTCTATGAAAGATACTGATTTAAAAAAACTCATATGTTCCTATTCGATTTTCATTTGTTTTCAACTTACAACAAAAATATGCTTAGAAATCAAAATAAGTTAATGTTCCATTTACTGGTACTATACCTGTCAGTGTCATTTTTGAATTCGTACCTGTCAGTGTCATTTTTGAATTCGAGCTGTTGAACATATTCCAAAATGCCGAATTTTTACTCACACTTAGAGTATGCGAATATGATATTTGTTTATGGTTTTTGCAATGGGAATGCTACAGCTGCTGCTGAAGAATACCGTCAACGATTCCCATTTCAACGTCATCCTGATAAGAAAGTATTTATGAGAGTTTTCAACAAACTATGCGAAAGCGGAACACTTCCCAGTGCCAACACAACTTCTGAAAGAGCTACTCAACAAACTTTAGAAGAAGTAGAAAATATTCTGGACCTAGTAGAAGAAGATGCAACCATCAGTTCACGCAGAATGGCTGCTCAGTTGGACATTCCACAAAAAAGAGTGATAAATAGGCTCCACGAGCAAGGTTTGTATCCTTACCACTTACAAAAAATCCAACACCTACAGCCAGAAGATTTTGCCAAACGTATGGAGTTTTGTCGGTGGATAGACAATAATCGTCATCTTATATCGCGCATACTTTTCACGGACGAAGCAACATTTACTCGTGACGGTATTAATAATAGTCGCCATGTCTGGTCAGAGGAAAATCCGTATGCAACAGTCGAGAGCAACTTTCAACATAGGTTCTCGGTAAACGTATGGTGTGGTATGATAGATAGTTATGTCATTGGCCCTTTTATTTTGGAAAATCGCCTCACAGGGGACTACTATTGTGAATTTCTCGAAAATGAATTACAACGACTACTGGAGGATGTTCCCCTAAACATCAGAAGGCAAATGTACTTCCAGCATGATGGAGCTCCAGCACATTTCGCACATCAAGTCAGGCAACACTTAGACGGGAGGTTTCCAAGGCGTTGGATTGGTCGCGATGGTCCTATTATTTGGCCTCCAAGATCTCCTGACCTCACTCCACTCGATTTCTGTTTATGGAGCTGGTTAAAAAATGAAGTGTACAAAGTGAGAGTGGACACTCGAGAAGCACTTATTCAGCGTATCAGAAATATTGCAGATGAAATTAAAGAAAGGCATGAGGCAATTAGAAGAGCAACAGGTGCCCTACGTAGACGAAGCCGAAAATGTTTAG
The DNA here is from genome assembly GCA_030620095.1 of Kuschelorhynchus macadamiae. Lineage (NCBI taxonomy): Eukaryota > Metazoa > Arthropoda > Insecta > Coleoptera > Curculionidae > Kuschelorhynchus > Kuschelorhynchus macadamiae. The sequence goes on from JAUTXW010004774.1 coordinate 36,159, forward strand.
AGCTCAATGGGGGCATTTTTGAACATTTAATATGATGAAATCTAATGATTGAAACGTTAATTTGTTAGATCTTGTTTATATTCTAATTTATGCTGTAAGTTGAAAACAAATGAGAATCGAATAAGAACATATGAGTTTTTTTAAATCAGTATCTTTCATAGAACACACTCCTGGAGTTTGGGGCGATCCTCCCGACTCACCCTGTAGTTTTAGTTCTATTAGCAGGATTGTTTATTTTGGTTTTAAAAAATTGCTGTTTGCAAGTCTTGATTTGTTTTTTGTACAGTTTCTTAAGGTTTAGATATTCTATGTAGACGTTATTGTCTTTACTATCGCGATATATCCAGAATAGTCTATCTAAATTATTTTTTATGTTTGATAAATCTTCATTATACTAACCCTCAATACGTTGATTCCTTTTAATTTTACGATATTTATGTGGACAGCACACATTTAGACAGTATATGATATCTTCCATAAACTGCATCCATAGATCATCACAACTCGTAAAAGGAGTCAGCGTATGGCACCAATTTAAGGACATCACAATGTTTGAGAAAAACTTAACATTGCCGTCTGAAAGGTCCCTAGAAAATCATTTGGTCTCTGGGGCCACATCAGCGATACACTTTTCGCCCGATAAGTCAGCTACAAACCTATGAGCCAAATCACTAGAAATATTTGTAGCCACATAGTTGATAATGAACGAACTTGTATGGCCATTTAAAACTGTGCATATTCTGGCAGGTTCAGATGTTGTAATATTTAAATGAGTTTTTATTTTTTTGCAATATCTCTTCGACTACTCAATTGAATAAGATTTTAAGACAATTCGTTCATCAATTAGTTTTAGTAATAATTATCTAATAAGATAGTAAATTTGAGTTGAAAATAAGAGTTAGCGTAACGTTTTTTTTTTTAAAGATTTTTGTTGATGCAAGATGGATTTATCAGGAGCGATATCCTAACCGAGTACTGCCTGCTGCTGCAGCATTTATTTGCCAATCTTCAACGATGTGTAGCTAAAACTGGGAGTTTTGCAAGGGCACGTGACATTCCTGGACCGCGACCAGCCCGAACGCCAGAAAGACATTTTTAATACCGATTTTCTTTAAACGCGTGGGCAGGAATATTAGGCGATTACTTAATAGGCTCTTTTTTCTTCCACTTCTACTGAATGGCGAAAAATACCAAAACTCTTTGGCAAATGAACTTCCCCTTTTATTGCGCAATGTATCATTAGAAATTGAAAGGGGCATGTGGCTCAGCGCATCTGCCAGAGAATAGCTTGCCAGGGGCTAATGATCTAAATGATTATTACTTGCCAGGGGCTAATGATCTAAATGATTATTTTATTAATGTAAGCAAAAATGTTACCTCTAGTATCTCGCCAAGTTTGGACCCTCTTTCGTTTCTCCCTCCTTCAAAAAATTTAGCTTATAGCTTTTGAAGTCCCGTTAGCAACACTGAACTATTGAAGGTAATACATAATATCAAAAGTAAATCTTCGTGTAGCACTGATGGCCTATCAATTAGAATATTCCTGAACTTGCCACTCCCAGTCATAGAGCCCTTACAACATTAATAAATGAGTCCTTTATAAAAGGTGTATTCCCTGATTGCCTTAAAACAGCTATAATTATTCCACTTCATAAAGGCGGCGAAAAAACTAACTCTTGCAATTATCGCCCAATTGCACTACTACCAGTGCTATCAAAAATCATCGAAAGGCTACTGAAGAACCGTCTTATGCCATTTCTCCTGAAACATCAGATAATATCCCCGGAGCAGTTCGGATTTCTACCCAACAAGTGCACCAGTGACGCCATGTTCACGTTGCTTAGAGGCGTCTACTTATCTCTCAATAACAACCACCCAACTGCCTCAGTTTTTTGTGACTATGCGAAAGCCTTTGATCGTGTTAGTCATGAAATTCTGATAAACTACATTTTTATGGAATTCGTGGTACTTCTTTAAATTGGTTCAAATCTTATCTTGGAAAAAGGCAACAACTTGTAAGGGCTAATGGTTCCGATTCTGATTGTAAGTTGATTACAAGTGGAGTCCCTCAAGGTTCAGTCTTGGGACCTATTCTTTTTTTGTTATACATTAATGATATCACGAACCTTAAAATTAATGGAAGAATCTCCCTTTTTGCTGATGACACAAGCATAACATGGAGTGATTTTGATACAACGTCTTTACACTCTAGTATCTCCAAAGACTTGGTTATAATTAAGGCTTGGTCCGATTCCAATATGCTTTGTTTTAACGTCGATAAAACGGTGGCGTTATCTTATAAGGGAACTTTACAACCACTTCAGGTACATAACAGCAATATTGAATACGTAGAGTCGGTTAAATTCCTGGGTTTAAATATAAATAGCAACCTAAAATGGTCTAATCATATTGACACCTTAACTAAAAAACTTTCTACCGCCTGCTTCGCCATTCGATCAGTTTCAAAAGAACTAGACGTTCCTTCTGCCAGACTTACTTATTTCTCTTTATTTGAATCCCACCTCCGCTATGGCCTTCCCTTTTGGGGCTGCTGTACCACCGAGCAATTTCGTAGTATTTTTATGCTTCAAAAGAGAGCCATTCGTTATTTGTTTGGTCTAAATAATAGAGCTCACTGCCAATACTATTTCAAAAAACATGAAATATTAACACTTCCTGCATTATTTATTTTGGAAACGGTATGTTTGCTGAGAAAACATATAAACACCCTCCCAGAAAGGCCACAACATGTATACCCTACCAGAAACTCTAGGCATGATATTTATCTTCCCATTCCTTCCACAGAATTAATAAAAAAATCAATTATTTACAACGCCATAAAACTTTACAACAATCTGCCAGTACATTTAAAATCTATCCCTATGCTTGCACAATTTCGAAAAAACACCAAAGCATACCTCATTGAGAGACCATTTTACAGCGTTAATGATTTTTTTTTTCAGTGAGTAAGTCTCTTTAAATTGTCACTAAACTCGCTTGTTTACTTAAATCTTTTGTCAGTCATGTCCTAACTCATAGCATAGAATTTTGTAAATCATTATATAGGGGAAAGAACTGTCGAACATTCACTTAAAACTTAATTATTTTTGTTAGGTATTGGATTAAAAACAATTTAATTCTTTTTGTATACTACATTCTACACTAGTTCAATATACCTTCTGTTTAACATCACAATTATTTGTATAACTATAATAACATAGAGTTTAAGGTCGCATAGTTGCAATTTTGATTTCAATGTCATCGAAATTATTCACCTCGTACATGTGTGTTTGTTTACTTTTATAAGGTTATCATGATTCATTTACTGTTTGCAATGTTATGCTATATTCTAACGTGTGTTTTACGATTTGGTAAATTGATAATTTACATTTTAAAAAAAAAAAGCACTGACCTGTCGAAATTATTTTCGATTAATGTTTTGATATGTCTTATTTTTAGGTATATTTGCTTTGTCCATAAAATTGTAGAATTTTTCTGCGGCAATAAAGCATACTTTTGTTTGTTTGTTGTTTGTTAGCTAAATCAAACTTACCCAAATCGATCCATCTGTACGGGAGTTGAAGGGAATCAACCGTGGCTACCGAGGCCTCCAGATTTAAATCCCCTTGATTTTTAACGGTTGCTTTTTTTCTAGATATCTAACAAGTAATAACCTTATTTTTAAATGTGTTCAGATTATTTGTTGCGTTTAGATTGACAAACAAAAATTTTTTTTTGGCTTTTTCGCAACTGAATAAAAATATTTAACTTTAAATTAATTGAAGCAGATATTTAATATAATTACATACCTCAACATGTAGACTAGTCTGTCTACAGAATGTTTCGATACATAATATAAATAATATTATTTAAGCAAGCATAAGAAATTATATCATTTACCTTAAGTTTTTATAGGCACATAGGAGTTGTACAAATACTTTCATCCTGTCGGGACTCATCAGTGCGCCGATCGTAAGAGAAAAACATTAAATAATAGAAAAGAATTGATTTCAAAATTTTAAAATGTGTCAGTTTGTTTGACATGTAACCTAGATATGAAAAAAATGATAGTTTGCAGCCATCTATAACGTTATTTTTAAATGTGTTCAGATTATTTGTTGCGTTTAGATTGACAAATAAAAATCTTTTTTGGCTTTTTCGCAACCGAATAAAAATATTTAACTTTAAATTAATTGAAGCAGATATTTAGTATAATTACATATCTCAACATGTAGACTAGTCTGTCTACGGAATGTTTCAATACATAATATAAATATTATTATTTAAGCAAGCATACTTATGTGTCTATAAAACTTAAGGTAAATGATGATAACTCCGAAGGCGGAATTGAGTTCAACGGGAAAAGTTATATAAGTAACAGTTTTCACATTTTCGATAAGTTGAGATACAAGGGTTTTTTTGGCCCTGTATCTTGAAAACTAAAAGGGCTATGAAAATGTTGTTAACGACTTTGATTTTACGAAAATGTAGCACACTATCGCGAAAACCTGTACAAGTTTTGGGCGTTTCGGACATAAAATATTTATCCTATTTTTTGCCTCTCCAAGGAAGAATTACAACACCTCGACTGAGGCAAGATGCGCTTCTTCATTAGAAAAAAGTAGGAAAGTGAAGTGGAGTGGGTGGAACCGGGGTTAGCGAAAAGGGCCTTTCGAGCCTGGTTATTGGGCTTGCCCCCATCTTACTGCGACTGCTGCATTTTATTTTAAAAAGTATTTTAAAGGGAATTTGGCAAAGTTTAACACTTTATATCTTAAAAACTAGTTACAGCATTAGGTTAGGCAAATGAGAACTTTTGATTAGGACATCGAGATCTGAATTATATCAACATATTAGAAAACTGACCCAATGCTATTATTTATAGGAAGTGTAAGGGTGATTTCTTGTTCGTGCGAACCTGGGAACAAGCTGTAATTCGTTGGTGTTTAATACACCAAAACTGTTAGTATCCTTAATTAAAATTATTCTAGTCTTAGAAACCTTTGTCTTTTATGCCCTTTTACTCTGGCCAGTTTCTCGGTATAGTGGGCGTCAACTACCGCCCGCTACGTTGACCGAGCGCACCTCGCACAAGGTGCCCGCCAGGCACTGTTGCCAATATCGATCCCGCGGCGCCCAAAAGCAGCGCCGGGACGCGCGCATTTCGCCAGGACGCCGCCCGCGTTGCCAGTTCGTCGGGTTTTTAACAAATTTCGGGAAAAATGCACTCGATATGATTATTTCAAATACTTACATTTCCCTGTATTACTGATGGGAGGCGAGCGTGGGTAACTAATGTTGCTTTTAAGCGGGGAGTCTGCAATTGAATAACTGTATGGACCTTAGCGTCATATAAATGTACTGAGATATAAAAAGTTTTAAGGGAAGATTAGATCTGAGAGTGGTATAATTTTTATTATGGATATATTATGAAGTAATTTGATAAAAGGGTCATTTTATTTCGTAAGAAAAAAATTTTTGAAAACGAGCGTTAGCTTTGATTTTTAATAAAACAGTAAACCTTCCGTAAATTTTCTTAAGAACTGATGTTCCTTTCAGATGTTTTTACATATACACTTAGGCGAATTATGTTTGGAGGACTGCATGGGTTCTTTACTCCACCAGATCTGATTGATGTCTGAAATGATTTCAATGTTCAGATATCCTGGAGTAAAAATCCCTGAAGATGCCTCGTGCAATGGAAAGCTAAACGTCTCATAGTAATTTCAGTTTGACACGGTCTAATTAGTATTTTGTTAGTTTTCCCATATCTTTTTTTAAAACCGTGTTATTGATTGACTCATTTTTATTTCCGTTATTAATATATTTTATTTTCTAATAGTATTTTTAATATTACTTATTGTTGATTTAATGGTTTGATTCAATTTATGTAATAATTTTAACATATTATTTGCAGGTGTGTCGTCGGCAGTCTGCATAGTCCGTGGGGGACAGTGTTCCTAAAAATGGGTGAGTAAATTATAACTATTATTATTATTTTATTGTTGTTGTCTCACAGTATTCCTGTGGCTGTATTTTAGACTGACGGAATTACAGTCAGTCATTACAAAAAAAAAAAAGGAAAAGGAAGAAAAAACAACTATTGTGTATTAAAAAATAATCTAACGATGCTACATGTTTTCAAAATGACCGATTTCTGGATGTTCCTATGAGTGTCTGTATTAAGTCTTAATTGAGCCAAATGCGATGTAAACGTTATTGGGGTGAGGCCTGTTACTGATATGAGGAGAGGAACAATGATGATTCTTTCCTGTTTCCACAGCCTTTTATTTCCATTGGCAAGTCGGCAATTTTCTCACTGTATTTCGCTTGGATGTTCTCGTTGTTGGGGACAGCCATGTCAATTAGATAAGTGATCTTTTCTTTTTTGGATTGAAAGGTGATATCGGGTCTGTTTGCGAGGACTGATTTATCTGTGTGGATGTTAATGTCCCTGTAGGGCTTGTAGTCTTCGTTTTCAAGTATGGAGGTTGGTGTATAATGGTAGTAAGGGTTTGTGTTCTCTGTTAATTTGTATGTTGTGGCTAATGCTTGATGAACGACCTTCGCTGCTGAGTTGTGTCTTGCGTTGTATTCAGTTCCGGCCATTATTCTACATCCTCTCGTTATGTGATCCATCGTTTCTCTCTGTTGGTGACTTCTCATGCACCTGTCGTCTTCAATGGTTGTGTCCTTGATGATGTGCTTTTGGTTGCTATGACTTTGTTTTGGATGACAAGCAGGAAGCCTTCTATTTTTTTCGGGAAACAGCTGCCCTTCTTGGAACCACGTATATGAAAGCTTTTTAGGTATGTGGTATTGCTTTATGTGGTATCTGGTTCTTTCGTGGAGTGTTTTTTCAGACCAGGTGTTCATTTTTTTAGTCGTGATTGGATGTGACTGTGTGCGTCTGCTGTATGGCTCGTTCGAGACAGATCGAGCTGTGTATAATTCTTGTCTGCCTTCACTATTGCCTTGTGGAGGTTAGTTTGTTTATTGTGGAAGAGTTTTCTGAGTTCGTAAATTTGTTTTTTATTGTATATTATAGATTGTATATCTATAATTCCCCTCCTCCCTGTGTTTAGTGAATTATGAGAATGTGAATGTTTCCTATGTCTGTGTATGAGCATTTAATGATACCAAACGAATACGTAAGGTATGGCGAAGGTGTTAATAGCTTTCGTTAGATTTCTGGAATTCAGTTTTGTTTTTAGTAGCTTTGTGAGTCTGGTTTTAAATTCCGTTTTGATTGATATGAGTGCGGTCAACTTTGGTGCTTTGATGGAAACTTAGGTATCTGTATGCTTCTTCTTTGAGCATGTTATCTATGGTCTCATTGTTGATTGTTTCCGTCGTAGGGTGGTCTTTCCACTGTCCTTTGTTGATATGAAGTGGCTTGCATCTACTTATACCAAATTCCACGTTGATGTTAAGGGTAAACGTTTCTGTGATTTTAGGAAGTTCCTTTAGCTGTGCCTTTGTGCATGCGTATAATTTTATGGCATCCATGTACGAGAGATGGTTTATTTTGTGTAGGTTATTTTTTTAGTGTTTAATATAAAATCCGAAGTTTGAGACAGAGGCAGAACCGCAAAACGCTGAGTGAATCTCCCTGAAATATACCTCGTCTGATGTGTTCTTTTTGTGTTCTCAGGTTGATTTTAGTTTTCCATATGTACTCGTGATTTGCGTAAGAAATTGCCTGAGGTTTTGATTGACTTTGTATAATTCTAGCACTCTGGTTACCCAACAGTGGGGTATCGAATCAAAGGCTTTTTTATAATCTATATAACCAGTGTGAAGGTTTCTATGATTTTTCCTGGTTTGTTCCATGATGACGTTGTCTATAGTTAGCTGCTCCTTGCATCCTCGGCTGTTTTTTCTGCACCCTTTTTGCTCTTCTATTAGAGTGTTTTTGTGTGCTAGATGTTGTTCTATTCTCCTAGTAATTGTGGCTGTGATGATCTTATATAGAGTTGGAAGGTACGTAATAGGTCGGTAATTTGACGGGTTCTTAGTGTCTGAGTTTTTGGGTTTAAGGTATGTTATTCTTTGGGTGAGAAAACTGGGAAGTGTGCTAGGTTTTAAAATAATTTCATTGATTTGGCGAGTGAGAGCTTCATGTGTGGAGGTAAACTGTTTGTACCAGAAGTTATGAATGTTATCTATTTCAGGACATCTTCAGTTATGCGAGTATTTGAATGTTTCTGCAACTTCCTGTGTAGTCATTGCAAAGTCCTGTTGTTCCTCTAAGCACTTGTGTTTCCCAACCTCGAACGTGTTTGTTTTATTACATAAAAAATCTACAGAAGAAAGACATCTTTCAGGTTCCACACTTGTGGGCTGAATAGTTTGTTAGCCCCCCATGTTTATTATTAATGCAATCTTCCCTGTGATGTTTGCATCATCAATCAGGCTAATAGCTTTTCTTAGGACGTATTAAGGATTGAAGGAGAGGATGATTTGTGATACCAGCGAAGATCTCTCACAAAACTAATACCGACTAGGCTAAAGGAATCTTTGGCTTCATTTAAAAATGCTCTTATATCTTCTCCACAGTGGTATGTAGCATTATTTCGTTGATGTACCAAGTCCACACGAATATGTTCCAGAAGATCATTGAGTTTTTCCATAATTTGATTTCTTAAAATGTTTGTCTATTCAAATAGTTGTCAAAAACACACACTTTGATGTCCTTGTCTTTTAATTTGCGTTACCAAATGTTTATTTGTCTCAGAATAGTAGTGAGTATTTTTTTTTGTTATGCATTCCCGCATTTGAAAATATCGCCTCAACTGTCCAAAGGATTTTATTTAACATCCCTCTCTCAAAATGCAGGTCCATCATTTGCATACAAAAATCTAGTCTAGTCTGATAACCAGCTTCACTTAAAAATTGAAATGGAAGAAAATTAAATGAGAATATTTTGTTTTCTTTTAATACTCGATGTATGCTGGTCATGAAAAAATTCAAATCCCTTTATGCATCACTTAAAGAGTTGGTAGAATATTCATTAAAACATAGTAAAATTTCTATTTGCAAATCTTCAGAGACGACTGAAGATTTTCTTGTTTAGCATCCTTGCCTTGGTATCCTCTTAATGCAAGTGCTGGAATTTTAATTTCAATGTAATAGTTATACAAATTTTGTGGCTCTCGACTTGAATATTGGGCCATTTTTAAAATAGAACAAGTGAACACCGATACAAGGAAACGTTTTTAGAGTAATTATTTTAAATTTAAATGATTTCAATAAAACAACAACCACTAGAAACACCAATAAATTGAAAAACTTAAATTTAAAACAAATAGTTATATTATCCATTCCATGGCCTCTGCATTTTTTTTTCTATACATCACCACAATATTCAAGAAGTAATTGAGATTTTCTGGTAAATTGCTATTTTCTTTGTAACCATTGAATTTAGGTATAGAACATATACAGTGTGGTCATTTAAGTGTGCAACGTATGGGATTTTTTTTTATTAACTATACAATCAAAATAAAAATATTGCCAAAAGTTGGTGCATCCTCGATAATCATATAAAGTGTACTTAGAATGGTTGCAAGTCAAACAGCAGACGGGGTAGGTCAAAAAATATTAAAATCATGCAAGAGTAAAGTACCCTTATTTCGAAAGATTCAGCAAAATGTTATTAAGAAAAGTTGTTTAGCGTCAAAAGTTATGCCTGGATATCAAAATACAGATTCCTGAAAAAAAAATTTTTTTGATAATTATCAAAAACACTTTTATAGTTTAATCAAAATCAGATCAGATTCGCATAACTCCGTTCAAATTTAAGTAAACTTGTGAAATTAACTTGGATTTTTAATTTTTTAGGGAATCACAAGTCTCAGGTTTGTTGCAACGATATTAAACACAACTTGTATGTTTCGCCAATATTCTTTTTAACAAGATGAAGCATTTCTTTCTTTCAAATTCATTCAACAATTAACAAATCAGCATGAAGTAAAAAAACATTTAAGGAAGTACATAAAAAATGAAAATTATCTAAGCGTTTCTGTGTGCCCACCTTATCGTTCAATGCATCTAATTGTCCGGTCATAAAATTCGCCAAAAGTAGATCGCAAGATATTTGCTGGAATATTTCTGCGTTGGAAACGAATCGAATTTTTAAGTTCCTCAACATTATTAAATGGTCGATCCTTTTAAACTTTTTGCTTTAAGTATCCCCATAAAAAAATCTAATGGGGTAAGATCTGGGGAACGAGGAGGCCACCGTGGATCGGTATTTCGTCCTAACCATTTAGTACCAAATTTCCCATTTAACCATTCAGTAATACTGAATAATACTGGCTTCTATGGTCAATAACAAAATTTGGATTTGCGTCCGACCACCACCTACAATTTTGGGAAGAGACAGTGCCATTTGTTGTGAACGTGGATTCGTCCCCAAAGAGAATGTGTCTATGAAAATCACGCTGATCTTCTATTTGTCCTTGAATCCAATTGCAGAAATAGCGGATGTCATAGTCTCGTTTTTGAAACGTGCAAATAAACATTGGCCTATACGCATGAAACTTGTTATACATACGAGATGAGAATGCTCTTAACAGAGCTTTTTTTAATAACCCTATAAGCAGAAATTTCCTGGGTGGTTCTTCTAGGGTTTTCAACAACTGACTGAAGTACCGCTAATTGATTTTCTTCAGTACAAACAGTTTTGGCACGTTCATTTTTATATTTATAGTCAAAGATCCTGTCTGTTTGAAGTTTATTAAAATTCTACAGGTGAGTAGTGAACTTGTTTGTCTGGATGTCGTTCATTGAAAATATCTGCTGCGTCACGCACTGTTTTATAATTATCCCCACATATCAACACTAATTCTCGACTAGCGTTAATCGTCTTGGAGGAGGCATTTTAAATAAAATAAAGTTAATATGTAATAACATAATTGTTCTTCTAGAAGGAAATATTAACGCCACCGAACTGTCATAATTTTTATTTCTAACCCTCATTTGTTTTTTCCGTGGGTATCTGAGATTATCTTAGTATATATACAGTTATTTAATAACAATTTTATAATTTTGCACTTCACATGAAAGTTTTTTAATAAGCATATTTTCTTCACAAATGTTTAATCAAGTTGTGTTTAATATCGTTGCAACAGACCTGAGGCTTGTGATCCCCTAAAAAAATTAAAAATCCAAGTTAATTTCACAAGTATACTTAAATTTGAACGGAGTTATGCGAATATGATCTGATTTTTATTAAACTATAAAAGTGTTTTTGATAATTATCAAAAAAATCAATTTTTCAAAAACAAAAGGATACTTTCTCTTGCATGATTTTAATATTTTTTGACCTACTCTGTATGCTTTTTGACTTGCAACCATTCTAAGTACACTTTATATGATTATCGGGGATGCACCAACTTTTATTTTGATCGTGTAGTTAATAAAAATAATTCCCATATGTTGCACACGTAAATGACTACACTGTATACATCATTTGCATAAATAAAAAACATAGTTGATTGTTCTATTTAAAAAATTCAAGTTTTTTTAATTTAGGAGCAAGGTTAATTTCGTAGTATGTCCATCCTCTATAGGTGGATAAAAATTTTGTATTCGGTATATGCATTGATGCTTGATAAACTGGCAATTACCACCCAAACGCCCAATTTTAGATTTTCGTTATTTTTTATGATTTGAAAAATAGCTAGTTTTCAAAAAAATCACACAAAACCTTAATTATCTCGCAGTATTAACGCAGAAATCGAGTATAGTTTAAATTTGTTACTTATGTTTATTTTTGACCAGGAATCCAATAATTGACAAAAATACAGGGTGTTCCATTTAAAAGTGTATAGTTGATGTCGTCACAGCGAAATTGGGACACCATGTATACATGAAAACATTATATTTTAAAAAAAATTTGAAATTTAAAGAAACTTTTGCTCGTATCTGTTACCGATTTCCAGATAGTATAGTGGGTACTTTTATCTGAACACGGTGTACGTGGGACCTACTAAGACATATGAGAAAGAGGCAATAAAAAGCCTAACTACTTTTTTATATATAACTACTTTTTTATATATAAGAGGAATAAGTCATTGTTCGCCGGAAGATATACTAGCCTTTGTTTCAGAACCGTCCGGAACAGCAGAAGGAAAATTTGAAATATTAACATCTCGGCTAAGCTTTTTCATCGATCGGGCCGCCCACCCCCCCACACGCGAAACCGTTATCGGCGGCAGCACCACCTCAAATTCCTGCAGAGCGGCGGAAGAAAGCGTCGACCGTACGTCTGGCAACGTTGTGAAACGCCACGGCGTCCGAGGAATATCAGCGAGCCAGCCGGCGGCGTCAGTCATCTAGCGGGAGTGTCTGGCTGACCTACCGTTCACGCACGCTTCCGACCGGTGGTGAAAGATTACCCGTACTTATTGCACATACGCGGGCAAATCCGTGCGTAGAATGGCACTTTTAGCGCCTGCGGAAGATCTGCGGTAAGAAACGGGCAAGAATACGCCAAATAAATTGTTGGTTCGAAGGACCGCAAAACAGAATACGCTGAGATCAAATATTGTATTGTTAAGTTCAAAGTGACTGTTGGTTCTGAGAACTAGGAAAGTTTTGGTGGACGCAGTGGTGGTGGTTTCCAGCAGTGGATTTATTGCACCCAGTTAAAGAAGTAATTAAGATGCTTTTTTATATTAATTAGAAATCGTTTATGATTTTTATGATGATTTAGGCATAATGTGACTCTATGTACAGGGTGTCCGGATTTGGGTGCAAAAGCAGGGTATCTCGCTTATTTTTAAAGATAGAACCTTGCGGTTTTCACGAACCTGAGCTAATTTTTTGTGAAACTCATGAAGCCGTAAACAAAATTTTTATAGCCTTCTTCGTTTATGAGATACAGGGCGAAATAGGAAATTTTTCATTTTGGGACCCCCCTCGTATCTCGGTTATCTTAACGCAAAGCGAAAAATTGCTGCTTATGCAGTTTTTTACGCTGCATCCAGTGGCGTAGTCATATTTTTCATTTGAGTTGTTATTTTTTAGATATGACCCAAAGTTGTGTTTTTTTTAAATTGGACGCCCTGTATATTTGTCCAGAAATTGATTTGTCCTTTTAAAAGCTTCTCAAAAATATATAATAGTATGGGTCTATTTTAATAAACAACAACAAAAATCCTAATCCTAAAACAATGCTGCCTTTTATTTAAAGTCGTTAACAATATCTACATCCTAACAATAAATCAAAATAAATATGTAATTAAATCTATTTATCAAAATATGTATTGATAATTTCGCACCAAAAAAGTACCAACTACTTAGATTTATGTAACACGAGAACAAAATAGTAATAAATTATTATGTAACAAGCCTTTCAGCAAAAATCAACTGTCGTATAAGAACTGCAGTAACCAAGGAAATCAAAAGAACTGTTCAAACTGATTTCCATTTTGTTCTATGCATGCTTCGCACAATTTTCGTATTCGTTTTAGGGAATTAAGCAAAATAACGGGATGATTTTGTAAATAGCGAAAATTTTCTCTTATTGCATTTCATAAATCTTGGACATTATCATAGTGGTCTTTGTAAATTCTATTTTCCAGATATCCCCATAGAAAGAAATCTAAAATCGACAAATCTGGAGACCTAGGGGGTCATCTTATAGGTCCATTTGTTCCGATCCATTGATTGGTAAAATTATTGTCCAGAAATAATCTCTGTCATTCCAGAATTGTGTGCAGGAGCACCGTCCTGTTGAAAATAAATTTCGTTAATTTGCGCTAGAGGAACATCGTCAAGTAATTCAGGTATAGCTGCCTCTAAAATTTCTTTATAGCGATTGGCTGTTAGATTTCCCTCAAATATATAAAATTTTATATGTGTTCCTAATATGAAGCAGGACACATTTAGACCAAACCTGCCCTGCTGTCTTCTGGGAAATATTTGGTGTTGATTTTCTTGGGACCAGAATCTGCTATTGTGCCTATTGAGTATACCAGAAATACTGAAATGTGCTTCGTCTGACCATATAACTTTCCTTTCAAAATCTCTAACCATATCGCATCTTTCTCGAAACCAATTTCAGAAGACTACCCGACGCTCTGCATCCCCTGGCTGTAAGTGCTGCACGAGCCTAAATTTGTATGGGTGGTATTTGTGCTTTTTTAGAATTTCTTGGCCTCTAGTTTTTGGAATCCCTATGTTCTTTTCACTGGCCCTACAAGAGTTTGTAGGGTAAGCTTCTGCATTAGCCAAAACCGTAATTTCCTCAACCTCCCGATTTTCTTTATTATATGTTTTCTTACGAGGTTTGATAAATGATCTGTGATTAAGTAAATTCTTTTTTATCCGATAAAAAGTGGATATATTAGGTTGTCTCCTTTCTGGATATCTAAATAAAAATTAAGCAATAGTATTTCAACATACCTAAAAATTAACTATTTACCTGTTAAAATACATCTCAGAAGCCGCTTCATTATTTTCATTACTTATATAAAACAAGCTAACATATCGTACTTTTCATAATGTTCGAAAGTTTGGTTTTCTTCCATAATAATACAAATATATTTTTACACAATAAATAAATACAAAAAACTAGCGCTATATTTTATATAAGCGTACAAAATTGGGAAATGTCATTTGCTTCCCAGAAAACAAAAGAAAACTGCATCGTTTTGCATGGCCTACTGCAAAATTTGGGATGATAATTATAAAAATTAGGATTTTTGTTGTTGTTTATTATAATAGATGCATACTATTATATATTTTTGAGAAGCTTTTAAAAGGACAAATCAATTTCTGGACAAATATACAGGGTATCCCATTTAAAAAAACACAACTTTGGGTCATATCTAAAAAATAACAACTCAAATGAAAAATATGACTACGCCACTGGATCCAGCGTGAAAAACTGCATAAGCAGCAATTTTTCCCTTTGCGTTAAGTTAAAGGATAACCGAGATACGAAGGGGGTGCCAAAATGCAAAATTTTCTATTTCGCCCTGTATCTCATAAACGAAGAAGGCTATGAAAATTTTGTTTACGGCTTCATGAGTTTCACAAAAAATTAGCTCAGGTTCGTGAAAACCGCAAGGTTCTATCTTTAAAAATAAGCGAGATACCCTGCTTTGCAACCAAATCCAGACACTCTGTACAAGTTCTAAGGAATTGCTTATGAGTGGTAAGATACCGCAATTGGTTAGAGCGATGGACTAATGATCCAGAGGTGCGGGTTCGATTCCCGCTCGTACCATAACTTTTGCTGTTGGTAAAATATTGCTAAAAAATACTTAGGGGTAGTTTTGACTTCCAGTATAAATTATTAAATTATTAATTAGTATTAAATTATTCAATGTAGTAATTTGATTGAAACAAAAAAATAGCAAGAGTCAGAGCAATAAAACAAAATGTCTAAAAATAGGTTTAAAGGAAAATTAGTCCATTGCTTAATATAATCCCATCTCACTCTTCAGTTATAATATTCACCACATATTTGTAAATAAGCTAACAACGTCTAGGCTCACCAGCACATAATGTGGAGGCAAAGAAATATTCTTAAAAATATCAAGAAGTTCGTAAGAATTTTTTTGAACTGTACTGAAAGATTGGGTTCATGTGATTAAGAATATTACAGAAAATTTTTAAGAGTTTGTAGGACGGTGATTGTATACAAGATAGGTACAACCGGAGATAAGGACTTCAATTAACCCATAAATTCTAGGTGATTTGAAATGTGTTTAAAAGTTATGCATGTATAGTTTTTAATTTGTTGCTTTTTGATTGTAGTCAGACCGTTTACCTCCCAGGCTCGACCCCAGCGAAGACTATTTAACCTCTTCTTTTTTAATATAATTAATATTGTCTAAAGTGCAAATTAAATAATTTTGAGAAATTTAAAAATTGTTGAATTGGATTTAACTGAAGATTCTGGTTCGGTTCCGAGTCACCTAACAAATTTTAACATTTATATAAATTATTGCATATTCTTAAAAATAATAAAAAACCAAAAAAATTGCATCTGTCATTTTGATATCTGTAAAAAAAAATAAAAAATATAAAAATTGCTATCTGTCATGTTGACACTTGTTAAAAAAAATAAAAAACTAAAAATTGTTATGTCATTTTGACAGCTGACAAAAAAATAGGATAACTATATCACGTTAGCATATGTTTTAAAACGATTATTTGTTAATAAAATAGCGCAAATCGCACCCCCCTATCTCTTTTCGTTTTCCAAATATGTATTTTTTCAGACCGCTGCATATGACGCATTCACCATTTCTTCATAAAAGCGTCTATGTTTTTCGTATATTTTTAGTTGACATAATAATTTGAAAATCATACAGTTGTGGATTCATTCTTTCCGAATCGGATGGTGTAAATCGCATCGCGCTAACTTTCAAGGAAAAAAAGTTATGAACATTTTCGCAAGACCTTGTAGAATCGCGAATTTTCCGTTTTTCATCGGGCTGTGAAACTTCAGCCATACATC
Organism: Kuschelorhynchus macadamiae; assembly: GCA_030620095.1. Classification (NCBI taxonomy): domain Eukaryota; kingdom Metazoa; phylum Arthropoda; class Insecta; order Coleoptera; family Curculionidae; genus Kuschelorhynchus; species Kuschelorhynchus macadamiae. The sequence goes on from JAUTXW010004774.1 coordinate 52,636, forward strand.
CTACGACCAAACGAGTGTTATTTTCGGTTTTAAAAATTTTTTTTTCGAAAATGAGTGAAAAATATACGTTTATATGGGCATTTTGAGCTGCAGAATGCGATGGACACATAAAAATACACGGGGAATTAATATTTTCGGAGATATGACTAAATTTTCACTTTGAAAATTTTTTTTTACATTTTCCGTCAAGTTAGCTCTATTTCGTTAGTATATGTTGTAAAACGATTATTTCCTAATAAAATAACGCAAACCGCACTTCACTATCTCTTTTAGTTTTCGAAATATGAATTTTTTTCAGACCGCTGCAAACGGCCGAGCGTGCTATTTGGTCCTGAAAGCGCGATACCGGATATAAAGGAAAAAAATTAAGCAGGTAAGATATGGATCTGAAATTGTACACACTCTTCACTTATACTATCTATATGATATTCCCAAGGTTTTATGTTCTAAACTTGCGAAAACACATTTTTATCGCACCATATATATAGATATAACGAAAAATATTAATAAATATTCAATTTGAATTTTTTTTTACATTTCCCATTTAGTTAACACCATCTGTTTAGAATATGTTTTAAAATGGTTATTTCTTAATAAAATAAAGTACACCACATCTGCCTATCTCTTTTACTTTTCGAAGTATGAATTTTTTTCCGGATCGCTGCATACGGCAGTGCGCGCTATTTTGGCAAAAAAGCGTCAGAGCATATATAGAAGGAAAAAAAAATGATTCCAGTAAGATATCGATTTGAAATTATACACACTCTTTACTTATACTATCTGTATGATATTCCCAAAGGGTCATGTTCCAAACATACGAGAAAAAAAATTTATTGTACCATGTATAAAATGTTCCAAAAAAGCGCTAGTTATTAGACCCATAGGGAATTCTCCGTAGATTCAGAATCTGTTGCGAATGATTGTCAAGGACTTATAGTTTCTGAGATATCGATGATATTCGGAACCCATGTAAAAAATCACAAATTTTCCCATTTTTCACGGGCTGTGAAAAATCAGTCTTACATCCTACGACCAAACAAGTGTTATATTCGGTTTTTACGGTATCAAATTGGTACATAAACCATGTTTCAACAAAATCTGGAATCAAAAAATTTTTTGAAAATTTTGCATGTATAGGGGAGAGTGGGGGAATATCGACCGTCCGGAAAAATCGACCACTTTCAAATCTTCTAAACTTGCCGCCATATGGGCTTAATACATCAACTGACCAATAGATGGCTTCGTATGTGCCTGATTTATGCGATTAATTTGAAGCCATAACGTTTCCGTGTATCCATGTTGATAGTTGTACTCGTGTTTAATCTGTTTTTATTAAAACTGTGCTGCTATTATTAAGGTAGGGAAATCCTTATACATTCTAAATGTTCTGCATTTTATCTTAATAGGATACTGCGGATATTCTTCCGTAATTTAGGTCCAATTTGGTGCACTTTTAATACATATTTTTAGTAAAAACAAATTTAGGTTAAGTTTACCGGTTCGGGTAAAATCGATCATGCTGGTCGATATTACCCTGCAGTGATCGATATTACCCTACTTAATATTTGTGGTCTAATCATTATCTATTCTAAAGAAAGTGCGCAATAAATGCAAGCATAAGGTACATGTCAGCATTTCATTTCAGATGCCGCGAACATATGTTCGAAAAACTGGACGTTCTTCGTGGACGGAGGAGTCTATGAAAAGACCAATAAAGGCCGTGGGAGAAAAGACATTAGCCATTAGGGGCGGCGCACAAATGTTTAATATCCCATATGGTACTCTTCAAGATAGACTAAAAGGTAGATTTCAACCAAAAAAACTTACGTTGGGAAGAAAACCTGCCTTTCCCGAAAATCAGGAAAAAGAAATTGTTGAAACCATTTTAAAATTGTTCAAATTATTTTATGGATTGACAGCTCAAAGCATAAGAACATTGGTTTTTAAATATGCAGAGACAAATAAAATTACACATCCTTTTAATAAGGAGAGCGGGATGTGTGGCAAGGATTGGACCTACTCATTTATGCGACGTTATCCGCAGCTTAGTTTTCGTAAACCGGAAGCTACTAGCCTAAGCAGAGTTACCGCATTTAACAAAGGCGAAATGGAATTTTTTTTTAATAATCTTGAAATGCTTTTTGAAAAATACCATTTTGAAGTTCATCGCATTTATAACGTTGACGAAACGGGTATTTCCAATGTCCACAATCCGAGTCGTATATTGGCAAGAAAGGGAGAGAAACAAGTCGGCCTGATAACAAGCGGAGAAAGGGGTCAAAACACTACAATTGTATGCTGTTTTAGTGCGTCTGGGCAATATATCCCGCCCATGTTTATTTTTAAGAGAATGAGAATGAAAGATGGTTTGGAAAAAAATGGACCGGCAGGCGCGATATACAAATGTTCAAAATCTGGATGGATTACCGAAGAATTGTTTACCGAATGGTTGCAACATTTTGCGAAATTTGCTAATGCTTCTCCAGAGCAACCTATTCTTCTAGTACTGGATAACCATTCAACTCATTCTTCTTTGGCTTCCTACACTTTTTGTAGAAATTCTGGCATTCATTTACTATCACTTCCCCCCCACACATCTCACAGGACACAGCCTCTGGACGTTACTTTCTTTAAGTCCTTGAAAACTGCTTACCACCAAGAATGTGATAAGTACATAAAAAGTAGAAATTATGAAAAAATCAAAGAGACTGATATTGCCGAACTTTTTGGGAATGCTTACAATAGGACGACCACAATAGAGAAGGCAATTAACGGATTTAAGACCACAGGAATATTTCCCATCAATCGTGATGTGTTCTGTGAAGAAGACTTTGTACCTATTCATAAAGATAATACAGATCTGCCAAATACAACGGCTCCAGCAGATTTACCATTGCAGGGAAATACATCTCAGAATATCTTAGAACTTGTTGAACCCAGACAAAAGATTCCTTCTAGAACCAGGGCCAAGTGGATTGAGTGGAACTGTTCCAGGAAGACTCAAGAGCTTACGTAATACCAGATTGTCATCAAATTCGTCTGATTCTGAATTCAGTTTGGAAGAAGTTGTGGAAGATAGCCTAAGTGATGATGGTGATAAAACCTTAAAAATTAAAGAAAAAACAGAAAATACTTCTTTCCAAGACCTATGTCCACTTCCAATGTTTCAACCAAGAACTTCACAGCGAAAAAGGCAACATTCTCAAATATTAACATCTACCCCATTAAAAGAAGAGCTCGAAAATAAGACATTGAAAAAACAAAAAAAGGAAGAAAATGAAAAATTAAAAAAGATTACAAGAAAAATAGCAGACATAGAAAAGGGAAATGAAAAGATTAAGAAGGTCACAAAAAAAATTATGGGTAAAGTGGAAACTCAGGTTGAACAGGAAAGAGAAATTGATGAAATCTGTCCTATTTGTGAACAATTTGGATACAATGAGGTTTGGTGGCGGTGCCGTTCTTGTGCAACCTGGGCTCATGCTGACTGTACTAGTGCAGAAAATATTTGTGACTTTTGCTCAATGTAATATTAGTGTTAAAATGTTGAAATAAAATAAATTCCAAAATATTACTATTCGGTCGATTTTACCCTACCTTGTGGTCGATATTATCCCATCGGTCGCAATTACCCGATTTTTTTACCTGTTTACAAAAATGCATTTTAAGGAAAAAAACATTTTTTTATTTGCAAAACCAATAGAAAAATTTTAGCAAATGAAGTAACGAAGCCATTTTACGGTTTTAGATACATTTGTACTAATACTTTTATTTAAAAAACTTAGTTGCGCTTAAGTAGTCGATATTCCCCCACTCTCCCCTATATGTTTGGATTTTTTTGACGGAAAAATTTTTTTTTCGAAAATGAGTACAAAATATGCGTTTATAAAGGTATTTTGAGCTGCTGAATGCAATGGACGCATAAAAATGTACGGGGGACTAATATTTTCGGAGATATGGCTAAATTTTCCCTTTGAATTTTTTTTTACATTTTCCGTCAAGTTAGCTCTATTTCGCTAGGATATGTTTTAAAACGATTATTTCTTAATAAAATAACGCAAACCGGACTCCCTTATCTTTTTTAGTTTTCGAAATATGAATATTTTTGCGGGCCGCTGCAAACAGTGGTGCGCGCTTTTTCGTCCTGAAAGTGCGATACTGGATATAGAGGAAAAAAAATGAAGCAGGTAAGATATCTATCTGAGATTGTACACACTCTTCACACATATAATCTATATGATATTACCAAGGTTTTATGTTCCAAACATGCGAAAAGGCATTTTTATCGCACCATATATGTAGATATGACGAAAAATATAAATACATTTTCAATTTGAATTTTTTTTCTTGCATTTCTAATTAAGTTAGCACCATCTATTTAGAATATCTTTTAAAATGGTTATTTCTTAATGAAATAACGCAAACCACATCCCCCTATCTTTTTTAGTTGTCGAAATATGAATTAAGATATCGATCTGAAATTGTACACACTCTTCACTTATACTATCTGTATGATATTCCCAAAGTTTCATGTTCCAAACATGAAGGAATTTTTTTAATCATACCATATATATAGATATAAAAAAAATATTAATAAATATTCAATTTGATTTTTTTTTTACAATTCTTATTTAGTTAGCACCATCTGTTTAGAATATGTTTTAAAAGGGTTATTTCTTAATAAAATAACGCAAACCACGAAGTATGAATTTCTTTCCGGATCTATTTTGGCAAAAAAGCGTCAGAACATATATAGAAGGAAAAAAAATTATTCCGATAAGATATCGATCTGAAATTGTACACACTCTTTATTTATACTATCTGTATGATATTCCCAAAGTTTCATGTTCCAAACATACGAGAAAAAGAATTTGTTGTACAATATATGTGAGTATGACGAATTTTTTATCCATCAAATACATATAAAAACGTCGATATTTTCGTTATATATAAAATGTTCCAAAATAGCGCTAGTTATTAGGGAATTCTCCGTAGATTCAGAATCTGTCGCGAACGATTGCCAAGGACTTACAGTTTCTGAGATATCGATGATTTTCGGAACCCATGTAAAAATCACAAATTTTCCCATTTTTCACGGGCTGTGAAAAATCAGTCTTACATCCTACGACCAAACAAGTGTTATTTTCGGTTTTTACGGTATCAAATTGGTATATAAACCATGTTTCAGCAAAATCTGGAATCAAAAAATTTTTCGAAAATTTTGCATTTTGGATGGATGGATGGATGTTTGGATTTTTTTGACCGAAAAATTTTTTTTTCGAAAATGAGTGGAAAATATACGTTTATATGGGTATTTTGAGCTGCTGAATGCAATGGACACATAAAAATGTACGTGGGACTAATATTTTCGGAGATATGGCTAAATTTTCACTTTGAATTTTTTTTTTACATTTTCCGTCAAGTTAGCTCTATTTCGCTAGGATATGTTTTAAAACGATTATTTCTTAATAAAATAACGCAAACCGGACTTCCTTATCTTTTTTAGTTTTCGTTAAATAACGCAAACCGCATCCCCCTATCTTTTTTAGTTCTCGAAATATGAATTTTTTTGCGGATCGCTGCATACTGCGGGTCCCGCTATTTTGACCAAAAAACATCACACCGGATATTGAAGCGAAGAAAATGATGCGGGTAAGATATCGATCTGAAATTGTACACACTCTTCACTTGTGCTGTCTATATGATATTCCCAAAGTTTCATGTTCCAAACATAAAGGAATTTTTTTTATCATACCATATATATAATAATAATAATAGATATAACGAAAAATGTTAATAAATTTTCAATTTGAATTTTTTGTTTACATTTCCCATTTAGTTAGCACCATCCGTTTAAAACACGTTTTAAAATGGTTATTTCTTAATAAAGTAACGTAAACCCCATCCCTCTATCACTTTTAGTTTTCGAAGTATCAATTTTTTTCCGGATCGCTGCATACGGCGGTGCGCGCTATTTTGGCCAAAAAGCGTCACAGCCGATACAGAAGGAAAAGAAATGACGCGGGTAAGATATCGATCTGAAATTGTACACACTCTTCATTTATACTATCTATATGATATTCTCAAAGTTTCATGTTTCAAACATACGAGAAAAAAAATTTATTGTACCATAGATGTGGGTATGACGATTTTTTTATCCATCAAATACATACCAAAAACGTCGATATTTTCATCATGTATAAAATGTTCCAAAAAAAGCGCCAGTTATTAGACCCATAGGGAATTCTCCGTAGATTCAGAATCTGTCGCGAACGATTGTCTAGTTTCTGTGATATCGATGATTTGCCGAACCCATGTAAAAAATCACAAATTTTCCGATATTTCACAGCCTGTGAAAAATCAATTATACATCCTACGACCAAACAAGTATTATTTTCGGTTTTTACGGTACCAAATTAGTATACAAACCATGTTTCAGCAAAATCTGGAACCCAAATTTTTTTCGAAAATTTTGCATGTGTATATGTATGGATTTTTTTGACGGAAAATTTTTTTTTTCGAAAATGAGTCGAAAATATACGTTTATATGGGTATTTTGAGCTGCTGAATGCAATGGACACAAAAAATATACAGAGAATTAATATTTTCGGAGATATGACTAAATTTTCACTTTGAATTTTTTTTTACATTTTCCGTCAAGTTAGCTCTATTTTGTTAGGATATGTTTTAAACCGATTATTTCTCAATGAAATAACGTAAACCGCATCCCTCTATCTCCTTTAGTTTTCCAAATATGAATTTTTTTCCGTACTGCTGCATACGTCGGTGCTTGCTATTTTGCCCTGAAAGCGCGACACTGGATATAGAGAAAAAAAAATGATATCGATCTGAAACTGTACACACTCTTCACTTGTACTATCAATATGATATTCCCAAAGTTTCATGTTCCAAACGTAAAGGAAATAATTTTGATCGTAACATGTATGTAAGTATGACGAATTTTTTATCCATCAATATTAACTTGGATATTTTCATCATGTATAAAATGTACCAAAAAAGCTGTTTTTCCGCTACTAGATACTAGACCCATAGATAATTTTTCGTAGATTCAGAATCTGTCGCGAACGATTGTCTTGCATTTATAGTTTCTGAGATATCGATGATTTTCCGAACCCATGTAAAAAAACACACATTTTTCGATTTTTCACAGGCTGTAAAAAATCAGTCATACATCCTACGACGAAACGAGTTATTTTCGGTTTTTACGATATCAAATTAGTATATAAACCATGTTTCAGCAAAATCTGGAACCAACAAATTTTTCATTTCAAGAATTTTGATGTAGTAGTGTCTAATTATGATGGGACGAATGTAGGGGATGACCCAGGAACTCGTCGACTTATCTACCGCATAGGTACAAAATAATACCCGAAAATGTTGTAAATTATTCTAAAAGTTGTACCACTATTATGCTTTGTCACTATATGTCATATACAAGAGTGAGCTTTTATATGACACATGGAAAGAAGGTCGTATGAAAGGAGCCCCATGTTGTACTACACCATGCTGCGCTCAAGGTTGCAGATTTAATCGAATATATCATGGTTGGATGGACAGTGTAGCATTTGAGGATTGGTTTGTGTCCCTGTTTCTACCCCATGCCACGCATCTAGAAGGAAAAAAGGTCTTTGTCTTTAATGTTATCAATGGTTAGTTTAGTAAGATTTTCGCGACTGCCAATCTTATAATGGTCGCAACTTTATACAACAAACAGACAACATCAGGTGTCTCGGAAAAAAAAATTGCAATTTCCACTTTTGAAAAAACTTTGAATTTTTTTGGACGTTTTCCGGCTCAAAAATGCTGTTAATTCTGAATGTTTACCTATATCCACATCTTTGCACGCATTGATGATCAATTTGAGCGTTGAAAAAATTGACCATGGCGTCGAAGATTTGCAGATTTCAGATTTTTCGCCAAAATAGGCTGGAAATACTTCTTTAAGAGGTTTTACCTTTTTCTCCTCGCACCATTGTGTGAAAACTTTGTATTCTTTTTCATACCTATGGCGATATTTTTCGGACAATACCTGTAAGCTGAGTGCTGCAGATTCTTCCAAAATACTTTCAGGAATTACATCTTCGTCTATGTCTTGCATGTTGAGTGAAGAAACCGTCTTTTAAAAGCACAAAATTAGAAACAACTACGCAAACTAAATCACGCATAGACGCATAAATTGTTGTTATTGTTTTTTGGTGTCATCGCAACCGAGACTTGTCTATTACCACTATTGTTGAAACAATTGAAACTAAGGTTACTTAACATTAAGCTAACTGGAAGATTATAATACTATGTAGGTCAAAATTATAATATAAATAATAGGATGAGAATGTTTTAATTGTTTAGGATATTGAAGAATTACAAATTTAGACGGGAAATTGCTTCTTTTTGTTAAGCGGGTTTTTTAATACATTTATAAAAAAATAAATCCAATACTTTGGATTCAGCTGAAAAAGAATTTGTCTTTTTCAAGCACTACTGCGGAAAGTAATATTACTTTCCGCACTAACATGCGTGCGGAAAGTGGTTACTTTCCACCCGCTCATAGGAAAAATATTATGCAAACCTCGGTGAAAAGGTTTAATTCCTGTCACGAGATATGGTTCACCTCGGCCCTGCACGCCTCTGTAAACCATACCTTTCTCTCGACAGGAATGAAACAGTTTCCTCCTAGGTATGTATTTATAGTGTTTCTTAGGGGGATGTGGGAAAGGATATTTATGATTACATTAAATAAAAGAGAAGCAGTTTAATCTGACCTTAAAATAAGTGCAACATTAGTTCTACAATAAAAGCCAACGGCACAAAGTGAAACGTTTTGGATAAGGTCCAAGGATTTGTCACAATCGAGAAATGTATACAAATAAATAAGCAGTGAATGATCTAGAATTCCCGCTTGTGGGTGCCAACATCTTTTCTCAAAATTTAACATTAGGTGTTGGCATGTGCTTGAATAATTACTTTGAAAAAATGCTGTTCGTTTTGTATTCATATCATAAAGGACTAAGCAGTAATGGTCAACATATTTTTATTTATTTTGGTGGGCTCTCCCACTCCACCTAGCTTTTCATTGGTGGTGTGCTAGGGCTATCCCACTCCACCTGGCTTTTTATTGGTGGAGTATTATGGCTCGTCGATTCGGACCAATAACAGTGATGTTTGAACATTATTTTACTTTAATATCTTTTTTCGATAAATAGGCTTTATAGTGTGTTTCAGATATTTATAGATTAATAAATCGTCATTAGGTATGCAAAAGAATTACAGGGTGGCCCACCAATAATTTATACCACTTCCATATAGTTTTTTTTCATCAAATGCAGGTAGTACCACCCGGTTTTGGGTTAATTTATGAGTTTTGCCTATTTTTATGCGTTTATATACTGAAAATGGTACGCCAAAGGCGTGCAGTTGGATACTTATACAAAGAATTTAAATTGACCAAAATTTTATTTTAACAAAATACTTATAATATGTACAGGGTGTCCGGATTTGGTTGCAAAAGCAGGGTATCTCGCTTATTTTTAAAGATAGAACTTTTTGGTTTTCACGGATCTGAGCTAATTTTTTGTGAAACTCATGAAGCCGTAAACAAAATTTTCGTAGCCTTCTTCGATTATGAGATACAGGGCGAAATAGAAAATTTTGCATTTTGGGACCCCCTCGTATCTCGGTTATCCTTTACTTAACGCAAAGGGAAAAATTGCTGCTTATGCAGTTTTTTACGCTGGATCCAGTGGCGTCATAGTTTTCATTTGAATTGTTATTTTTTAGATATGACCCAAAGTTGTGTTTTTTTTAATGGGACACCCTGTATATCTGTCCAGAATTTGATTTGTCCTTTTAAAAGCTTCTCAAAAATATATAATAGTATGAATCTATTTTAATAAACAACAACAAAAATCCTAATTTTTATAATTATCATCCCAAATTTTGCAGTAGGCCATGCAAAACAATGCTGCGTGTTATTTAAAGTCATTAACAATATCTACATCCTAAAAATAAATCAAAATAAATATGTAATTAAATCTATTTATCAAAATATGTATTGATAATTTCGCAGCAAAAAAGTACCACCTACCTAGATTTATGTAACACAAGAACAAAACAGTAATAAATTATTATGTAACAAGCCTTTCAGCAAAAATCAACTGTCGTATAAGAACTACAATAACCAAGGAAATCAAAAGAAGTGTTCAAACTGGTTTCCATTTTGTTTTATGCATGCTTCGCACAATTTTCGTATTCGTTTTAGGGAATTAAGCAAAATAACGGGATGATTTTGTAAATAGCGAAAATTTTCTCTTATTGCGTTTCCTAAATCTTGGACAATATCATAGTGTTCTTTGTAAATTCTATTTTCCAGATATCCCCATAGAAAGAAATCTAAAATCGACAAATCTGAGGACCTAGGGGACCATCTTATAGGTCCATTTGGTCCGATCCATTGATTGGTAAAATTATTGTCCAGAAATAATCTCGTCATTCCAGAATTGTGTGCAGGAGCACCGTCCTGTCGAAAATAAATTTCGTTAATTTGCCCTAGAGGAACATCGTCAAGTAATTCAGTTATAGCTGCCTCTAAAATTTCTATATAGCGATTGGCTGTTAGATTTCCCTCAAATATATAAAATTTTATATGTGTTCCTAATATGAAGCAGGACACATTTAGACCAAACCTGCCCTGCTGTCTTCTGGGAAATATTTGGTGCTGATTTTCCTGGGACCAGAATCTACTATTGTGCCTATTGAGTATACCAGAATTATTGAAATGTGCTTCGTCTGACCATATAACCTTCCTTTCAAAATCTCTAACCATATCGCATCTTTCTCGAAACCAATTGCAGAAGACTACCCGACGCTCTGCATCCCCTGGCTGTAAGTGCTGCACGAGCCTAAATTTGTATGGGTGGTATTTGTGCTTTTTTAGAATTTCTTGAACTCTAGTTTTTGGAATCCCTATGCTCTTTTCACTGGCCCTACAAGAGTTTGTAGGGTAAGCTTCTGCATTAGCCAAAACCGTAATTTCCTCAGCCTCCCGATTTTCATTATTATATGTTTTCGTACGAGGTTTGATAAATGATCCGTGATTAAGTAAATTCTTTTTTATCTGATAAAAAGTGGATATATTAGGTTGCCTCCTTTCTGGATATCTAAATAAAAATTAAGCAATAGTATTTCAACATACCTAAAAATTAACTATTTACCTGTTAAAATACATCTCATTACTTAATATAAAACAAGCTAACATATCGTACTTTTCATAATGTTCGAAAGTTTGGTTTTCTTCCATAATAATACAAATATATTTTTACACAATAAATAAATACAAAAAACTAGCGCTATATTTTATATACGCGTACAAAATTGGGAAATGTCATTTGTTTCCAAGAAAACAAAAGAAAACGGCATCGTTTTGCATGGCCTATTGCAAAATTTGGGATGATAATTATAAAAATTAGGATTTTTGTTGTTGTTTATTAAAATAGACCCATACAATTTCTGGACAAATATACAGGGTGTCCCATTTAAAAAAACAACTTTGGGTCATGTCTAAAAAATAACAACTCAAATGAAAAATGTGACTACGCCACTGGATCCAGCCTAAAAAACTGCATAAGCAGCAATTTTTCCCTTTGCGTTAAGTTAAAGGATAACGAAGATAATGAAGTCTTTAGCTTGCCTCCCGACCCCTGACTGGCCCCATTCACGTTAAAGTTCATGTTGTGCCCATTCATCCATTGCTGTCCTTATCTGCTGCCTAGTAATGCCTAAAGCTGGTTCTGGTCCTACATACGGGCTGGTGGCGCCGAGTCTAGCAAACTCATCTGCCCTCTCGTTGCCCTCAATCCCACAGTGTCCTGGCACCCAAACCAACTTCACTCTTTTACGTCGCGCCAACTGCTCTAGCCTGTCACCGCATTCCTGAACCAAAACTGATCCCGCCATGGGTGAGTCGAGCGTCTTAAGTGCTGCTTGACTGTCTGAGCATATGACAATCTCTTCCTCTGCCCCCTCTATGACTTCCTTCATCGTTATTGCCATTAGAATGGCATATACCTCAGCCGGAAACACCGTTGAAAACTTCCCCAAAGGGAAGCTGGACCCGGGTTGTGTAGCCTCAATATAAACTCCAGCACCAGAGGATTGCAACTGTGTCATACGTGAACCATCCGTATAGCAAACAATTGCCTCTCTGGAGAACTCCAGCCTGTTTCTCTCCCAGTTCTCTGTTTCGGGGATTGAGACACTATAACCCTTATGCCATCTTAGTCTGCCTGAGGGTCGCGCTACTCTATAGGTAGATAAAGGGATCTCTCCTTCCACAATGTGGGAGATCCTTGCATGACCCACAACCTGACCTTTGGTATGCCAAGCTCCTGCGTCTCTCATTCGTAAGTGCGCTGCCATAGCTTCTTTCTTAATGAAAGTAGACAATGATGGCAGCCCTAGCAAGAATTGCTTGACTTTGGCATCCTTGGCATAATCATTCAGTTGATTTCTTGTTACGGAATTCTCCGAGCTAAAATACATCGATTGGCTATTTTGAATTTTTTCAGAAATACGGGGGAAGTCAAAAAAATACCGTTTTTCCTCCTCAATGGAAAACCCTGTGCATAATATATATAGATTAAATAATTTATTATATGTTATTATACAAAAATTAAATTATAATATGGGAATGTAGACACTTTTGTATTTCGTGCAATTTTTTTTATTAAATTAAAAACGTAGCTGAGCGCTTTCGGCTTTCGCCATCATCAGTGCCACCTGAAAGCAAGGAAATCACTTTCTTTAAATGGTAAGGATTAAAAGAAGAAAAATTTATAAAATGCAAAGGAAATTTGAGGTGAGAATTAGATGAATTATTTGTAGAGTTAAGTGGTGATAGAAGATAAAAAACATTGCTAAAAGAGTTGAGAAATCTAGGTAATGAAATTTATGAAATTTACAACATAATTGGAAATTGAAGCTCTTTGGGAAAAATCGGTTTTAAATTATTTTCAAAGATGTATGATGTACCTACTTAGTCAGGTGAGCACAGGAAATTCAAAGAAGGAACATTATCAGACAAAACAATGAACATTTAAAATTTGTGAACGTCACATCTATAAAAATCACATTAAAATATCACAAAGGGTGTGTTATTTCATAACTATTATATATATTAGAATAGGTTATATTCTTTGTCACGTGGGGAACTGTCATCACCTCTGGACATATATAACTAAAGGGTCGACTGTCTGATCGATCAGGTTGTCATTTTCTCCTCTTGTTTAATCACATGCTGGACTGCTTTTCGGCAGTTCCTTGGTGTCACTTCCTTAATGGCTTGATCAAACAGTAGCTTAACTCTTCTTGTGCGGTAAAACCAGGGTAATCGTGTTTTATGCAATCGTGTCAATTTAAAATAATAAATTTTTCACTCACTGATAGTGAATGTTGCCATTTTATTAATATTCTTATAATACTGTTAACAGTATGGCGTAACAGCAAATACTAATACAATTAAGAAGTATTTATGTGTTTTATTATCTGCCTCCATTAAGTACTAGCCTATTAGGTATTCATAGAGTAATAAAAGTAATCTATAGAGTAATAAAACGTCATTAAGCATGCAAAAGCACAGGGATTTAAAAGGATTTTTATTATTGTTTCTATAAACAAGGTTTCCCTACCCCAATATGGGAAAAGAAACTGGCGGCCTAGTGAATAGTTAAAAAATTATTTTGTATATAAATCAAGTATTGTGTAGGAATCAACTGGTATAGAGATGAACTAGTAAAACTGTGGTACTTATTCAAGGTGGCGAAACAAAATGGCGGCCAAATAGAATGCCTGTAAGCGTGAGAAAAATTCAGCCTCTTAGGTTTTACATATCTTAACGTTTTAGCATGCCCTAGATGTCAAAAGTATGTTTTACCTATTCCATCGGTCGGTCTGTCGGTTTGTCTGTCAGGTCACGGCATAGCTTAGACATTACTCGTTAGATTCACTTCAAATTGTTAAGGGTTCTTTGCAATTATCAAATAAAGTTTAAAATTAAAAACCTCTCTGAACGAATCATTTTTTCACGAAGTATTTAGCTTTTAACCACTTCCCTTTTTACCTCAACTCCTCAAAATCAAATACGTTATAAAACTGAAATATAAATGCCCGAAAGCCTCCAAAACGACGATCTTTGATGAAATCTTTCAATTTTTGTCGCCTTTGTGTAATTGCAAAGTAAATATATTATCAAGTAAATTACAAATTCAATAATCTATACCCAGAAATCCATAATAATACATTTTATTAGAAATATTTATAAACAACAGGAACAAAAGTTATGGTACGAGCGGGGATCGAACCCGCACCTCTGGATCACTAGTCCATCGATCTAACCAATTGCGCTATCGTACCACTGATAAGCAATTCGTTAGAAACTTGTACATATTCAAACCCACCAGTATCATAACCATTGTTGATTCTGCCAAATATATCACAGTTTAAAAAAATGTTGTTCAAAAATTAAGGGTCGTATGGGAATAACCTGGAAATATTTTGGTAAAAATCCAATATGGCGGAACAATGTTAAAAACATTTTTTTAGAGTGGTGTATTACTTGGGGTTAGGATCCAGTAATAAAAAATAGTCGACGTTTCGCAACTTTATTGTTGCATCCTCAGGACACATAGATACTATATACTTCATGAAACCCATATTATCAGTTTTTACCTACTCCGTTGGTCCCAGATATTAAGTATCTTAATGGTTTTCGTTAATGATCCTCTTGTTAATGATCCTCTCGTTGTGTTAAAGTGGTGTATTATTTGGGAAATATCTTTGGACCGACGGAGTAGGTAAAGATTGATAATATGGGTTTCATGCATGATATAGAATCTGGATGTGTCCTGAGGATGCAACAATAAAGTTGCGAAACGTCAACAATTTAAAAAAAGACTTTTGTTTTTTTACTGGATCCTAATCCCAAATAATACACCACTCTAGCATAATAACAAGAGGATAATTAACGAAAACCAATTAGAAAGTTTAAAAAAATTATTACTAAAAAGACTAATTATCTAATTTACCTCAAATTTTGCACAATAATCAAGTTTTACATAGAAATGAACTGGTACTATTTTAATATAAATTCAAGATAGCAAAACAAAATAGTGGCCTAATAAAATATTTAAAAAATCAGCCTTGAATATGTACAAGTTCTAATGGATCGCTTATCAGTGGTATCGTAGCGCCATTGGTTAGAGCGATGGACTAGTGATCCAGAGGTGCGGGTTCGATCCCCGCGCGTGCCATAACTTTTGCTGTTGATTATAAATATTTCCAGTTCGGTTTTGGTTGCAATTGATATCGGATGTGTTGGTTCTTATCGGTTTAGTGCGAGGTGTTTACGTTTCTTTTGGTACATTCTCTGTGCAGTGAATAAATTGCATTCAATTTATTTACGAAAAATAATACCTGCTATTCTGTGAGTTGTATCTTTTCCTAATTAACTATTTTTCCTGTAACTCTGTCATGTTTTTAACATGACGTATGGGCATATATGGAGAAGGAGGGGGTCAACCCCCTGATAGGCATAATGTTAAAATTGTTAATCTTACTTATAATGATAACGAAGTATATTTTAAATAATTTTTCTGAAAACGATGAACCAAATAACCCTCCAGAAAAAGTAATTTCACAAAGAGTTAATACTATTGACTTTAACAATAAATATAAATCTGATAGCAAAGGCCCTTATTGTTTATTCATCGAACATAAGTATTAGAATTTTGGTAAGCTGCATCCACTTAAAATAAGCGAAAAACTGTATAATCTTAGCGGAGACGAAACATATATTGATTATCTTAAATCAGTGGGACGTAATAGAGTTCAAGTATTCTGTAAATCAACTTTCGGAGCAAATAAGCTTATATCCAACAAAATGTTTGAGCAAAATAATTTAATTGCTTATATTAATTGTTTTCTTACCCAAAAAAAGGGATTAGTTCAGGGGGTTGATACTTCTTTTACCGAAGAGGCTTAGACATGAAGTAGATATATAGTATTCTCCCGTATCGCAGTGCTTTAAGTGTTTGGTTACGTGTAGAAACTGTAGTAAGGAATTAGATGAAAAGAATATATGCGATGGTTGTAAAAAAAGTACTTTCATTGTAAATCTGATTCTCATTCATCTACTGACAGAACGTGTCCTAAATATATTAATCAAAAAAATATCAAAGAAGCAATGGCAAATCTCAATATCTCTTTTAACGAAGCCCAAAAAGTGGTTAATCTCCCTTCCTATGCAAGCTTAGTCTTAAAAAACCAATTTGCTCCATTCATGTCGTCACATAGAGAATTTCCCCAGTTAAATACATTTAAAGGTAGCCCACAAAACAATAATCATATTCCTAAGAAAATTACTGAAATGTCATTGTCTCAGCCTAGTACTTCTACTGATAGTTCTAATTATTAAAAAAGAAAAGTTGATAAAAGAAGTCCCAATTTTGAGCCTATATGTAGGGAGTTTGATTGGTCCTATTCGGGTATATCCTGCATTGAATCGCAGCAAATAAAATCCCATGATGACCTTAGGGCTTTAATAAATAAAATAAACGAAAATTTAAAACACCAAACTAGCTCTTCTATTAAAGATATACCTCCTTTTAATATGAGTGACATTATTGATAATATCAGTAAAATTATTGAATCTTCATTAGTTAATATTTTTCAAGAACGGATCTCTTCACTACAAAATTAACTATAATTCACTGGAACGCTAGATCTGCTTTTTCGAATCACAACTTTTTAAAAAATTTAGCTAAAGATACTAATTTTGATGTAGGCTTTATTTGTGAAACTTGGTATAAACCTATTTACCATATATCTTTAAAGGGCTATAACATTATTAGGAAGGATAGACCTGGAGGTAAGGGCGGTGTTGCCGTTTTTATCAGGAAATCCTTTCCCTTTTTTATTATCGATTTGTCTGCTTTAAATAATAATAGGATAGAAATTTGTGGTGTCAATATTACTTTTAACAACATTGAAATTTCCTGTGTGTCAATTTATGGGCCTCCGAATGAACGATATTCTTGTAATCAATATCAACAGGTATTTTCCATGGTAAATAAATATTGTATTATAACTCGTGACTTTAACGCTCATAATTACATTTGGGGATGTTCAAAAAATGATAGTTTCTAGTCATCAGGAATGAAGGTGGAATCACTAGACTCGGGAGACCGAATAACACGGGGTCTGCACTGGATTTAACTATCATATCTTCTAATATGTATAATAAGTCAAACTGGAAAATTCTCCAAGATACGTACGTATCTCAGGGATGGAATCTTAAAAACGCTGACTGGACTACGTTCTCACAAAAACTGGATCATGTGAATGAGCAACGTAAATCTAATCGATTTCCAAATTGCATGAATCTTGATGGCGGGATTGGCCAGAACGGACAGGATATTGTAAATTTGTTTGCCAGGCATTTTTCGGAAGTTTATGTTAAGACAGATTGCCATGTTCCTGACTAGAATTTTACCAACACTAGTAACGTTACCATTTGCTGTTTCTCCATTGTGGAGGTTTTTAATAAAATTTCTGCCCTTCCCGACAAGATAAATTGTGGCCCTGATAACATACCAAACATATTTATTAAAAACTGTGTATGTACCTTGGCTGGACTTCTGCAGACTATTTTTAACATGTCTCTTCGTGACTCCACGTTTCCAGATATATGGAAACACAGCTATATAACTCCAATTTTTAAATCTGGCGATGCTGAGGATGTTAGGAATTACAGAGGGGTTTGTATTCAGTCAGCTTTATCCAAATTATTTGATAGTTTAGTATATGACCAACTTAGCTGGGCTTGTGGCGGTCTTGTGCACAATGAGCAGTTTGGGTTCTCTATTGGCAAATCTACCACAATTAATCTTGTTAGGTTTGAGACGGACCTGTTGGAAGCTTTGGAGAATGGAGTTCAGGTGGATGCAATCTACACTGACTTTTCCAAGGCTTTTGACAGGGTTGTCTTTAAACTATTGCTGGCCAAGCTCGATGGGTTTCTCTTCATCCCTGGTCAGCTGGCTGGAGATTACAGGCAGGACCAGTGTGTCAAGATCAAGAACCACATTTCCTCCTTTATCCATGTTTCTTCTGGGGTGAGGGCTCCCATTGTGCCCCACTTTTCAACCTTTTTGTTGATATCAATCAGCAACTGTAAAAGCATGTTTGCTGATGACTTAAAATTATACTGGCCGATTGAGCAGGCTGAGGATGTGGTGACCTTTCAGAATAGTCTGAATGCTTTGTGGGATTGGACCATGGTGAATCACTTATTTTTGAATATAAAAAAGTGCTGTTATATCAGTTTCTTTAAAGGTATTAATAGGCGTGATACTCATTACAACATAAATGGTAGTGAGTTGGAGCGAGTTCATATCGTCAAGGATCTCGGAATTTTACTCGATGAGAGACTGAATTTTCGTGAGCATATTTCTAGGATTGGCCTTAAGGGTATGATGATGCTAGATTTTGTGTTGAGAAATTGTTCTGAGCTTCCTCTTAATGTTATCCGAATCCTTTTCTGTGCTTTAGTTAGGTCTAATCTTGAATATGCTTCTGTTGTGTGGTCTCCCTTTTACCAAGTCCATGCAGATGCAATTGAGAGGGTCCAGAACAAGTTTTTACGCTTTGCTGCGTTCAAGCTTAACATTAATGTGGAGGATTATCACCGCTCCGATATGCTCCAAATATTGAAACTGAATACCCTCAGTGATAGGCGCTTGCTCCATGACCTGTGCTTTGTCTTCAAGATTATTAACGGTCAGACCAACTGCCCAGAGCTCTTATCATTAATAAAACTAAACGTCCCCTCTCGAACATTACGCCGGTATAACTTATTCTATGTAAAACACCATGCCACCAATTACGGTATGCATGCGCCTATTGACAGAACTCTTCGGCTTCTTAACGAACATCAAGATGAGCTTGATGTCTTCAATTGCACGCTGCCTGGTTTCAAGAGCGCCATTAAAAAATTGTTGCTTAATATAAGGTAGATTTATTGTATATTTTTGAGATATGCTCATTGTTTGTACATTGTTCATTTAGTGTTTATTATTGAATTTGATATTGTAAAATGGTTTATCCGTTTATTTTGTAAAATAAAAATAAATAAAATAAAAAAACTCTCAACTGCAAGGAAATGTTATGTTATGAAAACATTATAGAAATTATTGGCCAAGCCATTCAAGTAGCGGCCGATTCCAGTTTTTCCAAAAAAAAAGACTGGTTTGAACAGATGTTTCAACCCCTGGTGGGACGATAAATCCGAAAAAATGGCGTACCTTTTGTAGTAGCCTAAATGCCGAAACTCCAGCTTCTAAAATCTGGAGAAAAGTTAACTCAATTAAAGCTGGATTAAATCCTATTCTTACTAATTCTATGACAAGCGAGACGGTTGAATTGTTCTTAAAAAAAATTGCACCAGATATGGTCAATCTAGAAATCCCCAAAACCTTGACAGACACAAATCGTTTCTTACTGTAACCTATATCAATGATAGAGCTTAATAATAATATAAAGAAACAAAAAGACGCTTCCCCTGGTTTGGATGGTATTACCTATAGTATGCTCGAAAATTTACCAAATTCCACTAAAACTCTTTTTTGTTTGGCATTCAACAATATTATAATGAGATGTGATGACATCCCTTGCATTAAAAGATCAATAATTGTACCTATTAATAAACCCGGAAAACCTAATGAATTTCGTCCAATTGCACTTTCATCCTGTGTTTTAAAA
This sequence comes from Kuschelorhynchus macadamiae, assembly GCA_030620095.1. NCBI lineage: Eukaryota > Metazoa > Arthropoda > Insecta > Coleoptera > Curculionidae > Kuschelorhynchus > Kuschelorhynchus macadamiae. The sequence continues at coordinate 72,463 of JAUTXW010004774.1, forward strand.
ACACTTGAGAGAATCCTCCTACCCCCTTGCCAATTTGGTTTTAGGTGAGATCGGGGTGTAACTGATTGTCTAGCTCACCTTGTTACCGACATTCAAAACACATTTTCTGATAATGATTACTTAGCAGCTCTATTTTTGGATGTATCAAGTGCATACGAAAATGTGAATCTGAATATTCTTACGGAAAAAAGTTTCAATATACCTGAGGGTTTTGTATTAAATTTAGTTAGGCTGTTTGTTGATCGTAAGATTTCTCTCAGACTTGGCAGCGGGCTTACTGACTTTAGGTTAGTTTCATCTTTTTTACCACAGGGGTCTGTACTGAGTCCCCTACTGTTTAATTTATACACAGCTGATTTACATTCTTGTGGTATGAATGCTACTATATTGCAGTTTGCTGATGACCTATGCATTTATTCAAAACAAAAAAATATGTTAGGATGTAGATCTATTTTAAATAATATCATGTACAGGGTGGCCCACATAAGATGACCCACTACCTTATCTCATAATCTGTACGAGATAGGGAAAAAAGTTTTATACAAAAGTTTCTTGGGTTTATCTAAATTTTTTAAATATTGTATTTTTATATATACAGGGTGTGTCATTTTGCGTTGACAGATGTCAACTTTGTTATTTTAAATGGAACACCCTGTATATTCTTATGGATTTGAATAGCTCTCTTAGAGACGATTTCAACGATGTATTATAAGATGGGTCTACGAGGCACCGTTTCGAAGATATTTACGTTCATCTTCAATTTTTGACATACTTTCAACTTGTATCTCTGGTATTTATCAACTTTTTTGTTTCATTTTTGTGCAGGAAAAAACATAATTTTATGCTTTATTGGACGTGTAGGTAAAAATATTGAAATTGAAAAAAAATGTTACAGTGTTGTCACGTTTTGCGTACCATCAGTTTTCTCAAGATTTTTAAATGCAACCCCCTATATTTTATAACGGATTTAAATAGAGCATCGAAAGACGATTTCAACGATATATTATAACATAGGTTTACAAGTCACGGTTCCCGAGTTTTGGGGATTTTCTTCAGGAATCAATTTTAATATTAAACAATTTTTACTAAACATGACATAACAAGAACAAAGACAAAAAAATAAACATTACTTAAATTAAATTTTCTATATAACCACCTTCCTGTGCTATACATGTTGTATAAATAATGTCTAATTTTTTTATTGCTCTACGAACTGCTCCACTCTCATTGATCAAATGGATCTCTTCCATTATTCTCCCCCTTAAATCGTCTACGTTATTAACTTTATTCTTATACACTTTGTCTTTAATATTTCCCCATAAAAAAAATCTAGTGGAGTTAAATGACTCCGAGCTGGCCAGGGTATTGACCCAAATCTGCCAATCCACATTGGAAATCTTTCATTTAACCATTCAATTACAGGTTTTACGGTATGGTGAGCACTGTCTTGTTGAAATACAAGACCATCCTTAATTTCATCCGGTAATTCATTAATAAGAGGTTGTATTTCATTTTGCAACAAACTGTGGTATCTCTGTCCGTTAAGAGTCCTATCATAAAAAACCGGCCCAATCACTCGGTCCTTTATTATTCCGCACCAAACATATACACTTTGATGTCCCTGCTTTCTGATGGCTTTGATTTTATGTTGATTTTGCCTTGACCAGTAGTGGCAGTTCTTTGGATTAAATATTCCCGCGGTGTTGAAAATTGCTTCGTCAGTGAAAAGAATTTTGTCAAAAACCGGTTGATCAAAGTGGCGGTCCATCATATCCATGCAAAAAGTAGCTCTGTTGTCAAAATCAGCTATGGATAGCTCTTGTACCGGAGTGAATTTGAAAGGATGGTAATCGTTGATATTAAGTGTTCTCTGAATACTTGCTCGGCTAATATGCGGTACGTCCCGTGCGGCATCCCTTTGGGAATTTTCATTGCTTTCCTCAAAATATAAAAGAACATCAAGTTGATTTTCTTCTGTAAGAATTGTCCTAGGCCGGTTTCTTTTATTGTTTATCACAACGCCATTTTCCAGATCTCGTGTAATTCTGTAAGATTTTCTTACTTGGAATTCTGCTATTTGGATACAGTCTTCTATACTCCCTTAACGCTAGTGCGGGACTCTTATTGTTTCTAATGAAGCACTCATATAAATTTAAACGTTGTTGAATAGTGTAGTTCGACATAATTATTTCTTAAATTTACTAATTTAATCAAGAAATGCAACCAAGCTGTCAAATTTCATGCAAATAATATTTCGTTTGTTTCCATGGTTTTGAAGCACAGCCTACTTAAAATTGTTGATAGGGTTGTGGAAAGGTTGGTAAATAATTGTGACAGAAAAAACACGAAGCCAATACTTAGCTTGATGACGTTTATTACTCGACTGACTTTCAGACGCTCTATATAAAAACGAAACAACAAAAATGATTAGTAAGCAAAAACATTTTGCAGCACCATTCTCGACACAGTCGCCTTGGCCGTCTGTTTCGGTAATCGCTAATCATAACATTGATAAGGCTTATTTAGTATATGGGAAGGAAACATAAAGAACTATTTTTAAATAGATTCACACTATTTTAACAAAAATACACATTATGTATTTAATTGAATTTTAGAGAGTTTTACGTTTGATCTGGAAAACGGCGGGGTAATAATTATTCAAAGCAATTAGAAAATCTAATTTAGATATTCTTTAGCATATAATATTAATTTTGTTGTCTTCGTTCATGTCATGTCACGTTTAATAGTTTATATTATGTTTTAGTAAAAATTGTTTAATATTAAAATTGATTCCTGAAGAAAATCCCCAAAACTCGGGAACCGTGACTTGTAAACCTATGTTATAATATATCGTTGAAATCGTCTTTCGATGCTCTATTTAAATCCGTTATAAAATATAGGGGGTTGCATTTAAAAATCTTGAGAAAACTGATGGTACGCAAAACGTGACAACACTGTAACATTTTTTTTCAAATTCAATATTTTTACCTACACGTCCAATAAAGCATAAAATTATGTTTTTTCCTGCACAAAAATGAAACAAAAAAGTTGATAAATACCAGAGATACAACAAGTTGAAAGTATGTCAAAAATTGAAGATGATCGTAAATATCTCCGAAACGGTGCCTCGTAGACCCATCTTATAATATATCGTTGAAATCGTCTCTAAGAGAGCTATTCAAATCCATAATAATATACAGGGTGTTCCATTTCAAATAACAAAGTTGACATCTGTCAACGCAAAATGACACACCCTATATATATAAAAATATAATATTTAAAAAATCTAGATAAACCTAAGAAACTTTTGTATAAAACTTTTTTCCCTATCTCGTACAGATTCTGAGATAAGGTAGTGGGTCATCTTATGTGGGCCACCCTGTACCTTTGTAATACATACTTCTCTGAAAATGGTTTTAGTATATCCAATAATAAATCCGCCATATTAATTTTTTCACGCCACCGGCTTCTTAAAGAGGATTCCGTTACACTTAATAATACTTTTATCCGATGGGTTAGCTCCATTAGATATCTAGGCGTATTTTTGGATCAAAAATTATCTTGGAACGGCCATATTAATCACGTTATAGATAAATCCGAAAAAAGTCTGAACATTCTCAGAGCAGTGGTGTCAAGGCCTTGGGGTGCAGATCCAAAAAAATCCCTAATGTTCTATAAGGCATTTACTAGATCTCTGTTAGACAACGGAGCAATATTTTATGGAGCAGCTTGTAATTCACGCCTTAAAAAAATTGATATAGTTCAACATAAAGCTTTGAGGTTAATCGTTGGGGCATTTCAATCCACCCCAATACAGGCGCTTTTGGCAGAATGTGGTGAACCCCCATTATTCTTAAGGAGAAAAGTATTAGCGGAGAAATTTTTATTAAAAAATATGCAATACAACAATAACAATCTATTAAATAAAGTAAATAAACTAGCTATAGACAACCTAACACTACCATTTTGGTCCAATAAAAATAGCTCTCCGCTTGCTGAAGCTTTCACTACAGCAGCAAAATACAATGCTGTTATTCTGAAATGGGATAATTATTTTTTATTTGTAAACCCATTTAACATTATTTATTTAAATATGGAAGTAATCCTTCCCAAATTCACGGAGTTACAAATACTAAACGAAAGTATTTTAAATGAAGTTTTGTATCAGTTTAAGTCCTATTACAAAATATATGCTGATCGATCAAAAAATAACAATGGATTAGGCTGTTCCTTTGTAATCCCACAAACTAAAATAACTAAAATGTACAAATGCCATAAACTTTCATCAATTTTCTCGGCTGAAGCGCCAGCACTACTAAAGGCTCTAGAATATGTGAGTTTAGATAGTACGATATCTAAAGCGGTCATAATATCTGATTCTCAGTCTGTATTGTTATCTCTAAAAAACAACCTTAACTGCAAACATCCAATTATGGCCAGTATTTTAAATATAATCTCTAGACTGTCCTCTAGTGAAACTGATATTAAATTCGTTTGGGCAAAAGGTCACTCAGGTCTATTTGGAAATGAACTGGCGGATAAAGCCGCCAAGGAAGCAATATCAGTGGGACTTCCCTCAGAAGGGATCCCACATTCAGATTTGTATAGAATTATGAAAGAAAATACACGGGAGATTTGGAAACAGTTATATATAAATAATGCACTTAGCTCCACTAACCAGTATTCATTAATCCACCATAATCTAAACGAGAAACCTCTTATCCATAGAGTGCAACTCTCTCTTAAAATGTTTGTGTCTTATTTCAGGTATCTGGTGGGGCATGGAAGATTCAATAAACACCTGGAAAAATTAAAACTATCTCACACTTCATTATGTTCTTGTGACAATGAATCATTAGATGACCTAAACCACAGGCTTTTTAGCTGCTCCCATAACACGGAAGCCGTATCATATCTTTCTTCTGAACTTTCGAAACATTTACTTCCATTAAACCATATTTCCTTCATGAGTAAAGTGTGTACTGATACTAATATATAGACAATTTTTATGAATTATTTAAGATACTATAAAATGGTTATTTAGTTTTTGGGATCTATTTGCTTAGTTATCGACCTCCTTTGTTTCCTTTCCTTAAATGTTTGTCAACCTACCTATCCGGGCCCCCCCCTGTAATACGTATAGTTATAAAATGTCCTGCATTGGCCCCAGGATGAGAAGTGTGTGTCCATGTCTATATTTCCTTTGCCGTATTTAATTTATTTTTGGGTTTGTAGGGATTTGAGATATTCAACTATTTATATTTTTATCCTTGTAGGGGATTATGGACCTAATTCTGGGGACCTTAATGTTGATACCATTTCTATCCTATTATTTATATAGTTAATACAAATAATAATTAACCTAAGAACCTTATTAAATGTATAGCTCCTTTTAGATTTAGAAAAATTATTTGCCTTTCGTGGCTAAATGAGCTAAGCTCAAGGCCAAAAAAAAATATTTCTTAAACAATATTTTACACTCTAAAATCAAACTGATAAAATACTTCAATACATTTTATGCGATTTATTTGCGGATATTACAATTTTTTACCATTTAGCCTCCTATTTCTCTATCCCCTGACCTGATCACATAAAAAACTAATTAAAAAGAATTGTTAAATGCGAATAAATACCAAAAAAAAAAAATACTAATAATTAATGTTTTACAAAAATAGATTAAATTTCTATCATGCTTCACAATGAAACCGCTGACTGTTGACGGATATTTAGTTTATATGTTGTCTCAATTGACTTTAGATACATTTTAACATCACATTTTTATAAAGCATTAAAAATTTACACCTACTTCTTCGCTCGGAATTCCATCTAATATATGTACCACAGTCAGCCTTGTAAGACGCGCGATTCGTGTCAAGCGATCATTTCAACCTAGTTCAATGGACAAAGAAAGACATTTTAAGTGCGGCGTCACAAGCCCTGAGCCTTTCACCCCTTTTATCCGGGTCAAGAATTCGCATATTAAAGAGGCACGGAAAGACGTATTGAGAAACGTAACAACGTCCTTAAAGTCAACATTCAACGTCGAGACGGTTTTTTTTTGTTTGTTTTTTATTTACGACAGCTGTCATTCGTATCAGCAGCGCCGGATTATCTGAAAGCTAGGCCGGTATCGTAGTTAGTTTTCAAAATTTTCCTTGCATGAAAATACAGTTGTGTTACAAGTTCTTTTACCCGGAACTTCCCACATTATGATTTTTTTCATTTATTAGGAATAGTGATATTTTTCTTAAATTTGTACCAGAACTTTACCAATTTATCTCTATATGACCCTTAACTCTTGGAACAAAAATTGAAATTGATTTAATAAATAATATTTTCAAGTTGATTTTTTTTATATTTTATTATGCCGCTATTTTGTCTTGCTAACTTGGATTCATATCAAAATGTTACCAGTTCATTCCTATGTAACACTTGATTTTTGTGCAAAATTTGAGCTAAATTAGATATTTTGTTTTTTTATTATTTTTTTACTTTCTAATTGGTTTTCGTTAACTATCCTCTTGTTGTTACATTAGAGTGGCGTATTAACTGGGATTAGAATCCAGTAAAAAAAACAAATGTTTTTTTTAAGTTGTCGACGTTTTGCAACTTTATTGTTACATCCTCAGGACATATTATTAGTCTTTACGTACTCCATGGGTCCGTAGATATTTCCTAACCCCAAATAACATACACTACTCTAACACAACAACAAGAGAATAGAATCTATATGTGTCCTTAGGATGCAATAAAGTTGCGAAACGTCGACAATGTAAAATTTTTACTGGATCCTAACCCCAAATAATACACCACTCCAAGGACATGTTTTTAACATTGTTCCGCCATATTGAATTTTTACCAAAAATTATAATATACAGGGTGGTGCAACCAAGATGGGGTGGACGATTGTGGGCAAACGGAGAGGAATTTGAAAAAACATTTTTGGGATATGATTGATAGTCAAGAACGCTGTGTTTTAAAATGATACCCATTATACAGGGTGGTCTGAAAAGTTCGTGGTGAACCAAACTTGTGTTTTTTTAAATGGGACACCCGGTATATTATTATTTTAGTTGATTCTCCTATTCGTTACGATCATGTTGATATGAGGTTTGTTGGGTCTAAAATTTATACCAAGGGAATGGGACGAGGTTAAAGTGGAAAAAAGGGTTATACTCCGGCCATTTTTTGAAAACAATTGAAGCAGGTATGGAAAAACCAAATATTCTATAAAATGTATTGTATCTAGGATTACAATAATCCCTTGTAAGTCGTTCAAAATTATTCACTATTATACAGGGTGGTCAAGTTTTGCAAATTTACCTTGGATTGAATTTTTTTAAATGGAACACCCCATATATTTTACTGTCATATTAAAGATAACATCGCCAGCTTTCAGAAAATACCCTATTTGATATCTTTCTAACCAACAGTTTTTTAGTAAATTAACCGTGAAACCAAAATTTACTCATTCTAACAGAAACGGTATTATTTACGTTGCTTAAATTGACTACCTATAATATAAGGAGGCCATGATATAATCATAAATGAAAAGAAAGATTGACATTCTTGTCAAAACCGCAAAGTGTCAGAGAATTGGCATCAATTACCATTGTTTTTTGACGATAAGCCGAGAAATTGTTAAGTAACAATGAGTTTGAGTACTCCAGAGTTGATAAACATGACTTTTATGTTGGGCGAGTGTCAAAAAAACCCTTTACTAGCAAACAGGGTTTATGCGGTACGATATCCCGATGCCGAAAAAAAAACCAAAACCTGAAGCTTTTGCAAGTTTATTAGAGAGGTTTGAAGAAACAGGCAATGTTGCTTAAGTAATTAATAAACCAGTTACCAATGAAGATAATGCTTTGCCAGTGTTATTAACAGTGCAAGAAAATCCACACCAAAGTACCAGGGAAATTGAGAGAGCTACTGATATTGAGCGCACTAGTATTAAACGGATTCTGAAACAACATAAATATCATGCCTACCACATTGAATTACACCAAGAACTGTATGATCGCGATTACGTCCAATGACAAGAGTTTTCAATTTGGTTTTTAAATACAATTTGGGATAATCCAGGTTTTGTAGATAGAGTTCTGTTTTCAGATGAAGCAACTTTTAAAAGCAACGGCTTGGTTAACAAACATAATATGCACTATTATTCAACCGAAAATCCACATTGGATTCGTCAAGTGGACCATCAAAATAAATGGTCAATTAATGTTTGGGGAGGTATAATTGGCTCTCATGTTATAGGACCATATTTCTTTGAAGAGCATTTAACGGGAGAAGTCTATTTAAATTTTTTGAGAAATGAGTTGCCCGTATTGCTCGAAGACTTACCTTTAATGTTAAAAATTCCTTATGGTTCCAACATGATGGAGCACCCCCGCATTACCATAGGCATGTAAGACATTTTCTTAATAATTGGAAAGGAGAGCATTGGATTGGGCGAGGAGGACCAGTTAAGTGGCCTGCGAGGTCACCCGATTTAACGCCACTAGATTTCTTTTTATGGGGACATGTTAAAGAAGAAGTTTATAAAGAGGTTCCAACCACAGTGGAAGATAATAATAAGCAGTTTTCGCAACATTTCAGACCTGACTTTGAGAAAAGTGAAACTTTCATTTATGGATAGACTCGAAATGTGCCTTCAGCAAAACGGTGGTTTAGTTGAACATCTTTTATAAGTTTTAATTACATTGTTTTTGTTGATTTATATTAAATTTATTTTTTTTGTAAAAAAAGATCTGTTATTAATACTGTCAAAGCATTATCTTCATTGGTAACTGGTTTATTAATTACTTTACATTTTTTTGAAAGCAACATTTCCTGTTTCTTGAAATCTCTATGATAAACTTGCAAAAGCTTCTATCTTGTTTTTATTTCGGCATCGCGTCATCAAAGAACAATATTTATTTATTTACTGATGACAATATTCTGACACTTTGCTGTTTTGACAGGACTGTCAATCTTTTGTTCAATTTATGATGATATCATGGCCTCCTAATATTAAATTGTCAATTTTAACAACGTGAATTCAGAGTAATTCGTGTTAAAATGAAGAAATTTTGATTTCACAGCTAATTTACTGAAAAACTGTTGGTCAGGAAGGTATAAAATATGGTATTTTCTGAAAGCTAGTAATGTTATCTTTAACATGAAAGTAAAATATACAGGGTGTTCCATTTAAAAAAATTCAATCCAAGGTAAATTTGCAAAACTTGACCACCCTGTATAACAGTGAATAATTTTGAACGACTTACAAGCGATTATTGTAGTCCTAGATACAATACATTTTATAGAATATTTGGTTTTTCCATACCTGCTTCAATTGTTTTCAAAAAATGGCCGGAGTATAACCCTTTTTTTCACTTTAACCTCGTCCCATTCCCTTGGTATAAGTTTTAGACCCAACTAACCTTATATCAAAAGGATCGCAACGAATAGGAGAATCAACTAAAATAATAATATACCGGGTATCCCATTTAAAAAAACACAAGTTTGGTTCACCACGAACTTTTCAGACCACCCTGTATAATAGGTATAATTTTAAAACACAGCGTTCTTGACTATCAATCATATCCCAAATTTTTTTTTCAAATTCCTCTCCGTTTGCCCACAATCGTCCACTCCATCTTGGTTGCACCACCCAGTATAGGGTAAACCCGAGTGAGATGGCCAACTTAGTAAATAATTTAATATATTTTAAAGGAAATGAGACTTAAATATTTTAAACTTATATGACAACTAGCCAAAACTAATTGTTCATCGATTTAAAATACACGAAATTAGAATATATGCTAAGTTTTGAAAAAATGCCCTTCCGAACAGATACATGTAAACTGGTCATCTGTCCCGTAATGTAAGGGTGAGATGGCCAGTACCTTTTTTTACATTACGGTAGAGATGGCCAATATTACATTTTTGAACAAATATTTTTTTTATTAAATTAATACAATACAAAATTTCAGAAATAAGCCAAAAAATGATATAACGAAAATACACGTATTATATTAGTAATAAAAATACGAATTATTTTAACTCAAAAACAATGTTTATTCAAGTAGGAAAATAACATAAAAATGTCGTTTAAAAAAAGATGTTACGAAAACAAGAAAAAAAGTTCCTATTTATTATTATTAAATTTTTTTCTGCATTTCATGCAGAGATTAATTAGTAAAACTGGTGCAATCCTCATGTAGCCAACGTGAACACTTAACGCATCGTATCCAGTCGTCTTTCTTTTGTGTCTTAAAATAATTTTCGAGACAACCAACGCATTCATTTTGATCATAGTCATCTTCCTGGTCATCGCTTTCTAGCACCATATCTGCTTCAGACTGCGAGCTCGAACTTACTCTTCTTAGTTTTTTATTTATTTTTGCCTGAGTTTCTGTCTTACTAGCTTCCTTTTTCGATACATTTTTTTTTAAAGACCTTTTTCTCACTTTGTTGATATTGTCAATAGTGGTTAATACAGCACATTTGCTTTGGAAGTACTTGGTAACGGTGAAACTTCACCGGATATTTTCGGGAAACATATTGACGTGGCCGGTTGTTCATTAGGTCCTTGAATTTCTTGGGCACTGGCAGTAGGCTGTGAATCAGAAGCAGCTGCCTGGTTACCAGACCTTGAAGTTTGTGAGCTTTCTACAGTTGCATCCGAAACTGAAAACGCATGATCGGGAATTGCAGCAGGGTTAAACGGATAAATCCCCGTAGCTTTAAAGCCTGCCACAGCATTTGAAACTGTACATGCCTTCCCCCAACTTTCTGAAAGCATCTGGCCAAATTGCAGCCTGGTGAGTTTTCTTCCAGGATTAGCACGAACCCACTGTTGGCATGCACTGTAAAAATAGGTCTTTAGGGATTTAAATACTGCCCTGTCAAGTGGTTGGAGATAATGTGTTGTGTGGCTAGGAAGGCGCAATAGCACAACATCATTATCCCGAGCCAGTTCAAGTAACTCTACAGAAGTGCAGTGCGACGCATGTCCATCCAATATTAAAAATACCTTACCCACAGGTTTCCGAGGAATAAAGTGGTCTTTTGGCCATGCAATAAAGATTGTGGTGTTGACATAAGCCGATTTTTCGGACATGTGGATAATAGAGCCAGGCGGCATATTATCTTCGTACTCGGCTTTTTTCATGTTCCATTAAGGATACAGACGGGTGGATGAAAATTCCTCTCAGCATTACAACAAGCGATGCACGATATTGTTTCTCCTTTTTCTGAACAAGTAGTCATAGAGACACTCTTTGAACCTTTTTTGCTACTACAACACCCGTCTTATTATTCATTTGCAGCCCAGTTTCATCGATATTATAAATGCAACTGGGTTTATTTAAAAGATTGTTTTCTTCGAGAGTTTGCTGGAGAAGTTCAAAATAGTTTCCTACTTCTACTCGATTCATCCCTTGACTTCGAGCAATGGAGACGTCCTCTGCTTTTCTGAGGGCCAAATCAGGATGCCTTTGTAGGAATAAGTTGAGCCAGTCGTACCCTGTCCTTTCTTTTTCTTTGTTAAATTTATTTGGTAGTCCTTCCGAACAGATACATGTAAACTGGTCATCTGTCCCGTAATGTAAGGGTGAGATGGCCAGTACCTTTTTTTACATTACGGTAGAGATGGCCAATATTACATTTTTGAACAAATATTTTTTTTATTAAATTAATACAATACAAAATTTCAAAAATAAGCCAAAAAATGATATAACGAAAATACACGTATTATATTAGTAATAAAAATACGAATTATTTTAACTCAAAAACAATGTTTATTCAAGTAGGAAAATAACATAAAAATGTCGTTTAAAAAAGATGTTACGAAAACAAGAAAAAAGTTCCTATTTATTATTATTAAATTTTTTCCACATTTCATGCAGAGATTAGTAAAACTGGTCCAATCCTCATGTAGCCAAAGTGAACACTTAACGCATCGTATCCAGTCCTCTTTCTTTTGTGTCTTAAAATAATTTTCGAAACAACCAACGCATTCATTTTCATCATAGTCATCTTCCTGGTCATCGCTTTCTAGCACCATATCTGCTTCAGACTGCGAGCTCGAACTTACTCTTCTTAGTTTTTTATTTATTTTTGCCTGAGTTTCTGTCTTACTAGCTTCCTTTTTCGATACATTTTTTTTAAAGACCTTTTTCTCACTTTGTTGATATTGTCAATAGTGGTTAATACAGCACATTTGCTTTGGAAGTACTTGGTAACGGCGAAACTTCAACGGATATTTTCGGGAAACATATTGACGTGGCCGGTTGTTCATTAGGTCCTTGAATTTCTTGGGCACTGGCAGTAGGCTGTGAATCAGAAGCAGCTGCCTGGTTACCAGACCTTGAAGTTTGTGAGCTTTCCACAGTTGCATCCGAAACCGAAAACGAAGCATGATCGGGTATTGCAGCAGGGTTAAACGGATAAATCCCCGTAGCTTTAAAGCCTGCCACAGCATTTTTCAGCAACTTTTTGAAAGCATCTGGCCAAATTGCAGCCTGGTCAGTTTTCTTCCAGGGTTAGCACGAACCCACTGTTGGCATGCACTGTAAAAATAGGTCTTTAGGGATTTAAATACTGCCCTGTCAAGTGGTTGGAGATAATGTGTTGTGTGGCTAGGAAGGCACAATAGCACAACATCATTATCCCGAGCCAGTTCAAGTAACTCTACAGAAGTGCAGTGCGACGCATGTCCATCCAATATTAAAAATACCTTACCCACAGGTTTCCGAGGAATAAAGTGGTCTTTTGGCCATGCAATAAAGATTGTGGTGTTGACATAAGCCGATTTTTCGGACATGTGGATAACAGAGCCAGGCGGCATATTATCTTCGTACTCGGCTTTTTTCATGTTCCCTTAAGGATACAGACGGGTGGATGAAAATTCGTCTCAGCATTACAACAAGCGATGCACGATATTGTTTCTCCTTTTTCTGAACAAGTAGTCATAGAAACACTCTTTGAACCTTTTTCTGCTACTACAACACCCGTCTTATTATTCATTTGCAGCCCAGTTTCATCGATATTATAAATGCAACTGGGTTTATTTAAAAGATTGTTTTCTTCGAGAGTTTGCTGGAGAAGTTCAAAATAGTTTCCTACTTTTACTCGATTCATCCCTTGACTTCGAGCAATGGAGACGTCCTCTGCTTTTCTGAGGGCCAAATCAGGATGCCTTTGTAGGAATAAGTTGAACCAGTCGTACCCTGCCCTTTCTTTTTCTTTGTTGAATTTATTTGGTATCTGAAGCTGTTCTGCAAAAAAAATGCAACTCTACGCACTTCATCAATACTTAAAGGAAATCCAGATCGTTGCATTTTTTTCAAATGAGTTACAAGCTTTAACTCGTTTCGCTCTCCCAACAGAGAATCAGGACCCATGCGCCCTTTAGTTGAATCATTTTTTTTCAGCCTTCTTTCTAAGGTTTTCCTAGGAACTCTAAAGTTCAGCGCTGCAGCATTAACCGAGCGACGACCCATTTCTTACAGCCTGCATCGCATTATTTAAGTCATCTTGACTTCAAGATCCTTCAAGAAGATGTTTGTTGGCGCTTGTACCGAGTCGGCATCCTCTCTGATACAAAATAATAAGAATATTAATTTTGTAATATTCAGTTGGAGGGACTTTACTTTCCACGTTGCACTTTCGCCTTAAAAAAAAGATATATATATATATATATATATATATATATATATATATATATATATATATACGGGAGAGATATATATATATATCCAATTCCAATATATGTTTTTGGCACTGCACTTCGCAACTTGCCAGATTGCTCCCCGTCCGGAGCTTACTCGCTTTATCCGGCGACCCTCGGAGCGAGATACACTTTATTCCGGTTTGGGGACGTTATCGGTGGGATGCCCGGATGGCGAGCTCTGAGCTCCCGATCACCCTGTGTATTTCAAAATCTTTAAATTTGACTTTCTTTAAAAACTTTTCTAATGCATCTTGGCTTCCACTAGATGCCCCTTGAGAGTACTACTGGTCTCACGAGATAACCTTTTCTTTCAAGCTATCCCCTTACCCCTCCCACTCCCGCCACATAGCGGCCATTACGCTAATATTCTATGTAGAACTGCGGCAGACGAACGGGATAGAATACAGGAACAAGTAGGCCTCACACGTTCACAGCGTCTGCTCCCTTTCTAGCGGGGTCGTTAGTTTCCACTCTGAGCGGTTGATTCTCCCGTTTCCCCCCGAAATAAAGCAGCAAAACCGAACACGTGGCACCACTTATGTTATCAACACAGAGGTCTGCATTCGACGAGACGAACCGGAAAACTACGATCGCATGCAAAGTAATAGTACGACGCGAAAAGTGAGGTTAGACATGCACTTTAACTTATTTTAGACTCACCTGATGTGAAACACTACCTCCAGTAACATGTAGAACAAAATCACATTTTAATCTATTTAACACGCGCAATTTGTGGTGGTATACAATTTCTTTTTTGACGAAATACTGAATTATTTGAGCAAAAATATGCCTGCGCATAGGGTTGATTAAGTTTACACCGGCAACTTTTTGGATGTTGGCCATCTCTCCCGTATGGCCATCTCACCCGGGTTTACTCTAATAAATATCCCCACAATGACTCTTAATTTTTAAACAAAATTTAAAGTCAATAGGGTATGTAGTTTTTAAATTATGCCGCGAACTGACAGACAGACCGACGGAATTGTTAAAATATGCTTTTTGGTATCTAGGGACGTAATTAAGGTAATTTTTTTACGATTACAAACATTTTATTTGGCCGCCATTTTGTTCCGCCATCTTGAATTAGTAACACTATTTTACTAATTGATCCCTATGCCACAATTAGTTATGGCATACAATTGAAATCAATCCATATTGTAGTTTTTTTCAGGCTGAATTTTAAAAAACATTTTACTGTGCCGCCATTTTATTCCGCCATCTTGGATTCGTACCAAATTTTTATCAGTTGATTCCAACATAGTACTTTGATGTTTGTGTAAAATTTGAGATAAATTGAATAAGTTGTTTTTAATTAATAATTTTTTTAACATTTCACTAGGCCGCCATATTGGATTTTTATCAAAATGTTACCAGGTCATCCCCATATGACCCTTAATTTTTTACCAAAATTTGAAGTAAATCGGGTAAGTAGTTTTTTAGCTATGCCGCGAACAGACAGACTACTTACTGGGGAAGTAAAAACAAATAATTTACAAACAAATGATGATGATATTAGAAACTCTACACATTTTGTAGAAAAACTTAAATCAATTCAATTAGATCCCAAAGATATCTTAGTCAGTTTCGATGTAGAATCGTTGTATACGAATGTATCTATAAATGATTCAATTTTCATAATATCAGCGATATGGTTAGAGATTTTGAAAGGAAGGTTATATGGTCAGACGAAGCACATTTCAGTAATTCTGGTATACTCAATAGGCACAATAGTAGATTCTGGTCCCAGGAAAATCAACACCAAATATTTCCCAGAAGACAGCAGGGCAGGTTTGGTCTAAATGTGTCCTGCTTCATATTAGGAACACATAAATTTTTACATATTTGAGGGAAATCTAACAGCCAATCGCTATATAGAAATTTGAGAGGCAGCTATACCTGAATTACTTGACGATGTTCCTCTAGCGCAAATTAACGAAATTTGTTTTCAACAGGACGGTGCTCCTGCACACAATTCTGGAATGACGAGATTATTTCTGGACAATAATTTTACCAATCAATGGATCGGAACAAATGGACCTATAAGATTGCCCCCTAGGTCCCCAGATTTGTGGATTTTAGATTTCTTTCTATGGGGATATCTGGAAAATAGAATTTACAAAGACCACTATGATAATGTCCAAGATTTAGGAAATGCAATAAGAGAAAATTTTCGCTATTTACAAAATCATCCCGTTATTTTGCTTAATTCCCTAAAACGAATACGAAAATTGTGCGAAGCATGCATAGAACAAAATAGAAATCAGTTTGAACAGTTCTTTTGATTTCCTTGGTTACTGTTGTTCTTATACGACAGTTGATTTTTGCTGAAAGGCTTGTTACATAATAATTTATTACTCTTTTGTTCTTGTGTTACATAAATCTAGGTAGGTGGTACTTTTTTGGTGCGAAATTATCAATACGTATTTTGATAAATAGATTTAATTACATATTTATTTTGATTTATTGTTAGGATGTAGATATTGTTAACGGCTTTAAATAAAAGGCAGCATTGTTTTGCATGGCCTACTGCAAAATTTGGGATGATAATTATAAAAATTCGGATTTTTGTTGTTGTTTATTAAAATAGACCCATACTATTATATATTTTGGAGAAGCTTTTAAAAGGACAAATCAATTTCTGGACAAATATACAGGGTGTCCCATTTAAAAAAACACAACTTTGGGTCATATCTAAAAAATAACAACTCAAATGAAAAATATGACTACGCCACTGGATCCAGCATAAAAAACTGCATAAGCAGCAATTTTTCCCTTTGCGTTAAGTTAAAGGATAACCGAGATACAAGGGGGGTCCCAAAATGCAAAATTTTCTATTTCGCCCTGAATCTCATAAACGAAGAAGGCTATGAAAATTTTGTTTACGGCTTCATGAGTTTCACAAAAAATTAGCTCAGGTTCGTGAAAACCGCAAGGTTCTATCTTTAAAAATAAGCGAGATACCCTGCTTTTGCAACCAAATCCGGACACCCTGTACAGTCTGCTGTATCTGAATACCAATATTGTACTGGACATGTCATCAGTGTAAAAGAAACCAAAGTTGTTGCATCGGTTTGGGGATTCTATAAACGCAAAATTAGAGAATCTAATGAAATTTATAAGCATCCTAAGAATTTTAATAGAGATACGGGCTTCAGTCTTCATCATACGTGGAAACCGATCGTTACACCGAGTCACGCTTCCGTAAATCCACTATAAATATCCCGTCTGGGTCTCTCCAAGCTCATTCAGTGTTCCGATCTCGTGAAGTGAAGATCCCTGAAGATGCCTCGTGCAATCGAAAGCGAAACGTCGGAAAGTGATTCCAATCTGACACGGTCTAATTTCAAGAATCATGATTTCTTAATTGACCACAGCCGTGAAAGCTTTCGTTCAATGTTAAATATATTTATATATTTCTTTGTTTTATTTTTCTTGGCGAAGTGTAGCACCTACTTCACCTGAATACATGAAAATATACGCCCAAGTAGTAAAACCCCCTGATAATTTCGACGCCGCAAATGTAACACGTGACATGTAACGACCGGCGAGACCCTAATGTCACCTCGGAGACCAGTTTATAACGACATAGTAATTTTATTTCGATACGGGGTTCAGAAAATGGGCCATAAAAACTTGTAGGAATGGAAACTGTTGAAACCTTAGAGTGAGAATTCTTACTCTAAAGTTCAAAAGTCCGAATTTAGTTTGTATTTTTTATTATTTATGTTTTCTAAAATTTCGTTTCGATTCAAAAGTTGGGGATAACTCAGTTGGTGTTACCAATAACATAAATTCCAATAGCTATCAAGATTTTTAGTAAAATTCAGTGTTCGCCAAGTTTTTTATTATTATATCGATTTCAATAAAAATGCTACAAATTGTAGATTATTATATTCTGTTAATCCTCCAATTTTCGACGTTAATTAAAAGTGTTAGAATTTGGGTGGTATACGGGAGTAAACAAAAGTGTTCTGTACAATAGCTTTGAATGGTATTTTTCCCCCTCCCTGTATTGTAAGCAACCTATTTTGACACTGCTTTGATAGACATAAGTGAAAGTTACTCAACAAGGTATTGGTTGCCCTTAACGACAGGATGTAAGTCAACTTACATCCCTAGGGAAACAATAATCTAAAATTATTATAAGTAGCTTTAATTTTTGATTTCATCAACATTACAAGAATCCGAACAAAAATCCGGTGATATTAATTGAAATGAATACTAATGGTACAATTATTACAATTATTCACATTATTAATAAAGTTTGGAAATACGTTTTCTCGTTTCTTCTCGATGTGTATTACAATTTCTGACTCCACAGATCCTTCGTTTCTAACCAATGTTTCTGTCACTATTGAGGCACTGCAAGAGACTTCTGGCTGGGTGTTATTGTATAAAACTTTATTCGCTACTTCCTTTTTATTATTGAGGCTCTCAGCTACGTAATTTTCCGCAATAGTAGCGGATTTCCATCCATCATGTCGCTTGATAGCTAATACATCAACTCCAGTATTTGCTAATAAAGTTGCCGACGTTCTTCTAAAAGAGTGTCCAGCATACATTTTGAAGTTCTCAAACTTAAGAAATTTCTCAATTTTACTTGAAATTGACGAAAACGTATTTTTCCCGACAGGCTGGTTTAAGAACTTTCCATTTTGATATCGCATAAAGAAGCGCGGATAGTAATAGTCGTCATGTGGATCTTGTATCAATGTAGTTTTGAATTATTTTGAAATGACAAACCTGAGTGTCGTCACTTTTTGTCACTGTAAATGAATGCGATATTCCATTTTTGGAGTCAGGAATGGTCACAATTATGACTTCTTGACTTATTTTAACATTGTACATTTTCATTTCACAGAGTTCATTGGAACGGCACGCTCCAGCAACTCCCTTTACCATTACGACCTTCATCAATAAGTATATATCATCGGGGGCTTCAAGCATGAACTTATTCACATCTTCCATGTTAAACAAATTCGATTTTTGGGGTCAATAACCATCATTTTTTCTTTTCAAAAGTGCTCGAAGTTTTGGATACTTAGAAATATCTATATTTTCCTCTATAAAAAGGGTGGACTTTAACATCGAATATTCACACCATAAGCTTGATGGGGACTTCAATACAGCACTTTTTTCGTGGAAATACGCCAAAAACAAGGTTTCTGAGACTGCAGTAGCCGTCTTGCTTTGGCACCAATTCTTAAAGGATTTATATGCAGCTTCATACCTTTTTTTCGACTTTTCCGGTAGTAGTTCTGTGTCTGAAACATCCATTTTGTCCACACAGAATCAAACAATTCGACTTCTTCAAACTTTTCGCTATGAATTGTCAACTTGAAGTTGTTGATAAGATAAAAACTGCTTATGTTGCTCTGGCAACGGATCACGGCTGCCTTCATAATTTAGTGAGAATGCTATCCAATGTAATGATAATGAAAATCCAAAAATATATCCAGTATTTTCTTGTAAACATACAATACAGGGAGGGGGGGAAATGTTATATATTATATGGGATGTAAGTACATTAACCAGTCTCGAACTTTTTTGCCAGCCCTCGCTGTCGCTCGGGCGCAAACTCGTCCTAGACTGGTAAATGTTACTTACGTCCCTTATAGTATAAATAACTATTATCTTTCACATAAGTCCCATCTTTTTCTTGTTGTTTTTATTCACCTTGAAAAACTAAACAGCAGGCTTCATTCTTTCTTGCATTTAATTAAGACAATAATTTCATTTTGCGTCAATTTCTCCCACTCATTTTGAAGCACCAGTTCTAACTGAATGACGTTTTCAAAGCCCGCTATAACTTTGCCTCACTCTGCTTTCGAAGTTGTCGAGTTATCCCGACTTTGAGCGGTGGAGCATTATTAGAAAATTTCCTCCTATAAAAGGTACATATGGCAACATATGCTGTTCTAAACACTCCTTTTATATAAATTCAATTGAGTAAGCTTTTTATTTTAACTAATGTATTGTTGGTCTTAAAACTGAATTTTAACTTATTTCTAGGTTTTTAAATATGTTGGTTTCAATTTACCCTTACATTAAGAAAATTAATATAGAATAATAAGCGCACTCAAAACAAGTACGAGCGTTAGGTCGCAAAAAGGGTCATTTGTGTTTGTGTACACACTAGAGATGTGTAACTCAGGAGTGAACTGGCTCAAAGAATCAGCTCCGTTAAGTGAGTCACTGAAGCAACTCCGCGGTACAGATCTTTTTCGATTCTGACCTTACTTACAGCGTAACGGAGCGGGAACGACTTGCGACGATGAAAAGCCAGAGAGTCTGCGACCGCCGAAAGAGTCGAATTGCATTACAATATGTGCTGTTTGTTACATTGTCGATGCGCGCGAGTTAGCGGTCTTAACTCTTTAGGTTTTATCTTTTTGTTTCGGCTCTTTATATGTAAAATAAATACAAATATAGATATGAAGATAGAACACCCTATTGGAAAATACGCATACAAAATAAGGCAATTTACTATTTAAGAAAATAATGTATGTTGAAAAATGCAATAAACTTAAATATTATTTATTCTAACATTATGGAAAAGAACATATGATGACTTTTTTTCGGAAATATCGTGAAGTCATTTTTAATATTAATTATACAAATATCTATAAGTTTTAATACCTATCCTAAACGAAATAAATAAGAGCTTAATTTATTTGATAAATCTCCAACAGAAATTCTGCGTAGTCAGACTGTATAACGTTAAAAACTAAAATACCAATTCGTTGCGGTGATTCTTCGCCGTACTAGCCGAGCACGATATCCCATCCTCTGTCCTTTACAACTGCGAGCCGCCAGGATGGCAGAAGCGTGTAAAACAGCCATGTCAAACTCAAAGTCACTGGTGTTCCAAAAGCATGAAGAGCATCGACTAGGTGGGCCGCAAAACCTTATCTTAAAGAAGACCAACTACTGAAAATTTTATAGGTCATGTCTGTTTATTAAATTTCCAATAAAAAGGACATTACAAAAAACTACAAACATTAAATTTTCTTGCCAGATATTTGACATCTTTTGTCTTTAATTAAGTTATTTGTGGCGTGAATTTATCGGCGGAAATAACTTTTAAAACTGCGTCCAAGTGTGTGTCCGTCAATCTCGATCTTGCGGGAGATTTGTTTCCTTTCATCAAAGAAAATAGTTGTTCACACTTATATGTACTTCCAAACATTGACAGGATTTTACAAATTTTCTCATTTCTTGGTATTAAACAGGCAATTACTTATAAAATTCGAATGTACCAACACTATCAAATTTTTGTTTTAAATGGGTCTGACACTGAATCTCAATTACTACCATTTGCAAGTGAGGGGGAACTTTATCAATATCGATAGTGAAAAGACCAGTAAATAGAGAAAAATTGTTTTCTTGGGTCTTAAAATCCTGAAAACGCTTCTCAAATTCTGCCAGAAGGGTTCTCATTTTCCCTAAATGTGTTTTGTATGATATTTGGACACTTGTGCTTACCTGATCTGCCTTACAAGTCAGAAAATGTGACAGATTATCCTCTACTAACTGTTTTTCCCACATCATCTTCCACTTGAAAGCTTTCACATGATCATGCATATCTGTAATAGCTTGACGTGGTCCTTACAATTTCGTATTTAAGTCCGACAAGTGTTTTGTGATATCTACCATATATGAAAGATCTTATAAAAAAGGTACATCGCATAATACGCTGACATTTTCTCCTTTTGTTTCCATGAAAACGCGTATTTCTTTTTTGAGTTTCCAAAACCGGTCGAGTACCATAGAACACGATAGAACACGAAAGCCATCGCACCTCTGCATAATATGGTAAACCAGTGTACTCACTTTCTAAATCACGTAAAAATGCAGAAACCTGTCGCTGATTAAGGCGTCGTGACCTTATGAAGTTTATAATTTTTTTCACTGACTTTAAAACACTTTCCAACTTGATCACTTTTGAGCATAAAACTTCTTGGTGGATTATACTTACTGAAATGAATAAGAAAAAGCTAGAGGCAAAAGATAAATATTCAGATATTGCCATAGGCAGTAATTAATAATTGTTCTATAATTGTCAATACAATATTCATAAATTTTTTTACAATAAAACCAGGTTAAATTTTTATTAACACTTGAATAATTCAATATTTTTCATTTAACCTTTCTTAGTTCGACTGCTGAAATGGTTAATTCCGATCCACCTTTTACTAGTGGGTTTACAAAAATATCATTCCATATGACCTAGCTCAAATTAACTGCCAAGGGCGTAAGCAAGGGGGGGGGGAGACAAAAATCAGACATGGGTGGTGTGCCGTTAATATGTAAGCTCAGCGATTAGAGAACTTTTTCCAAAATACAGAGAGTGGGGCAAGTGCCAACCAGGTTCTTCCTTGCGACTACCCAGGTTTCATTTGGCAATTGGCCTATAGTTTTCTGGCATATTTCAGATTTTTTTTCTTCCGTTTACTATTTTCTGCCAAACAATCATCTATGGTTTTTACCCCATCTGTTACGGATATATTGTGGTATGCAAATATTAGCAATGTAGCTATATGATGACACAACAATTGACCTCTAGATCATTTGCACATAGATTCCTCAATGTCATTCATCAAGTTTAATCTGCAAGTAACAAATTAAAAAATATATTATGGACAAAAGTATATTAAAATCAGTAACAATGTTTTCAAAATTAAATACTGTTTTAACACATTAAATAATTTTTACAATATGAATATATGTGCCTAAAATGTATAAAGAGCGCTTACCTCAATCTTCTAAGCACGATCTCTCTTATACTTGCAAGAGCATCCCCTTTGATTATAGGAAGTTCCCATCAAAACCACGTCTTTCACTCTGTTTGAATCTACCGCCTTTTCTTCTTCTTTGCAAAAGCTTGAATTATTGTTGAGAACCTGATAACTGATTTCATTGCTATAATGATAAAGTAAAACACGAATCAATCAAAATATACATATATCTATTATGGTTATTTAAGTAAAAATCTAGCTCTATTTATTAGAAATCGACAATATACACTTGTATTTATTCCTAAGTATACTTACATGTGACAAAACTAAAGATTCACGTCAAAAACCAGGATAAAAGAACTTATTTTACGAATAATCAATGTAAGCAAACTTTGAAAAGTGAAGTTTGACATGACAGTGCCTAACAATATGGCCGACGTGATGTCATAACTCTAGCTGTTCATTGCTGGAATAATTACTTAGGATGACTCATCGATGCCCGCTTCCAGGCTTTCTAGTAGAGTCGGTGTTGCCCTGAGGCAGAAATTGAAAACATAAAAAAAGATCTGTCGAAGAATAGTTATTTTGGTTAATTAGAATAAGAATAAATGATGCCAAGAATACCGCATGTCCACACACCTCATTGTATTATTTTTCCGTTTTTGACGTTACCGAGCCCACAGAGAAGATCTTTAATTATAAAGTAGTAAAAATACATGTCAGACATTACACTATCATATTTCAAGTCGCGTGCATCCAGGACTCCTCGATTTTCGGCCCAACCGTGCCTTTGTCCTATTTTTATTACACTCCACTGAGTTGTTTAATTATGCCATCGTTTTAATGCTACATCTGTACATACATACCATTATTCCGCCCTGAACAGTTTTTTTTATATATTATGTAGTTCATTTTAGTCACGACACAGCGACGTGGAAAAATTATGCTTTTCAATCATCAACTTAACACACCGCTTGAATAATAATCGTTATTAAAATAAGAGTTTTAATTAAAATTTACCTCGCGCTTAGGGATTTATTAGGCTAGGGCGGACAGAACGATTAACATTCGCAAAGTAGCGCTTTATGTTTTAATTTAAATGTTGCTTTTTACTCCTCTCATACGTAATCGTTAATATTTTAAACATAATTTTATTTCTTATTTCAAAAACTCAAAATATGCTTACTTCCAAGTAGAAGTTAACTTCACTGCTTCAGCCATTTAGGAACTCATGGTTCATGGGTTTAGACCGTATCAAATTGGATTTTCCAATTCCAACGTTTCGCCTTCGATTGCTTGAGACATCTTTAAGGATCTTCGCCGTACGAGATCAAAAGGTTAGAACTATTTATGACACATAAAATAAGTGGCGTCCAATCAGGTAACATTGAACTAGAATATTAAAAATATGTGGTAGTACCACTTTCAGACAAAAACTGAAATCTTACTAATATTCAGATATGCAATATCTTCTAAGAATCAGTGGCGTATATAAGGGGAGGGTTTGAGGGTTGAGCCACTTTTATTTAAGCTAAAGTGATAAAGATAGTAGCTTCATAAAAAAATGTTTTAAATTATTATGAGCAATATAAATATTAGGATAAAAATGGTAATAAAATGGAAATCTCAGATATAGATCTCTAATCCCTTCTAGTTTCGACAGTTCTGAAAAAAGATATGACATATTCTGTGTTATGTAAGCAGCTAAAAAGTATATGGTTTAGGTCAGTGGTCGCCAACCTTTTCAAGGTGTTGAGCTACTTCTTGAAAAAAGATATGACATAATGTAAGCAGCTAAAAAGTATATAAACCTTTTCAAGGTGTTGAGCTACTTCGATAATTAGAAATAAACCGTGAGCTACCTACTTGTAATCAGCGTTTAAGCCAGCCTAAACGAAATAATGCACAGTTGTATTTGACTTACATGTTTTTACAAAAATTTTCATATAGCCATAATGGCATGTCACATACGACTTAATACAAGTAAACATTATAATTAAAATTTTAAACAAAAACATGTGATAAAAAATGCGTGCATTCAATGAGAAGGTTGATACTCGGACTTATCGATAATTTTTTTGATATTCGCAGTGTAATTTGAAACAGCCATTCGAACACAATTATCGAGATGTTCATCTATAAGGCGATTACGGTATTTGTTCTTAATAAACTTCATATTGGAGAAAGAAGATTCGATATCAGAAATCATTACCGCAAGTTCTTTATCTCTTCCCTAAAGTTCCAAATTGAGTTCATTAATATTGTCTGTAATGTCCACAGTGAAGAAGTAGATCTCCATACTGAAAATCAATTTCATCAGCTAAAATTTTGAATAATCTTTGTAGTGCGTGAGCTCTAATCTTGTTAACAATTTTTACTACCAATTTCATGACGTTTAGTTTTAAAAAATTTCCACCTAATGCTTGCTGATGAATAATGCAATGGTTACACAGATAATTGTGGAAAGCGTTCATCTTTACCACAAAATGTTACCAGACCCTTATGACAACCTACCATAACTGGAGTCCCGTCAGTTGTCAAGCCTACCAATTTTGAAATTGGAATTTTCTCAGAAGATATAACATTGTTTAAACGAGAAAACAATCCCTGTCCAGTGATATATCCTTTCAGTGGAACTTCAAAAGATCTTTAATCATAAAATCAATAAAAACCTTCCTGACGAACACGGCTATCTGGGAGGTGTCAAACACATTTGTTGATTCATCCATTTCAAGAGAGAAATAAACACAGTTATTTAGGTCAGTTCTTAACTGTGAAAAAATATCCTTGCTCAGCTTACTTCCAGCCGTCTCATCACTGTATTAGCAGAAATTTACAAAGATTTTGTTGTCG
This sequence comes from Kuschelorhynchus macadamiae, assembly GCA_030620095.1. Classification (NCBI taxonomy): domain Eukaryota; kingdom Metazoa; phylum Arthropoda; class Insecta; order Coleoptera; family Curculionidae; genus Kuschelorhynchus; species Kuschelorhynchus macadamiae. The sequence continues at coordinate 97,777 of JAUTXW010004774.1, forward strand.
AAACTATCTCGTCTTTATTTTTAAAGTTGGAAAGTAAGAAATTTGCGTCTACTAAAAACACCTGTTTTATCATTTCCCCGTCTTATTTGGGACACACGGTATGATGCTTCTGTTGCAGACTTATTTTGGTCAACTGCTTTTAAAAATATTGACTGTTGTTCAACTAACTGGTTCTTTAATGGATTCAATTTTTCTTTTCTGCTGGCAGCATGTAATGGGAAATATTTTTGAAAATTCGGATGTACAGGGTGGTCGAAATTGCTCTGTTTTAACAGAGAAAACCTATTTCCTGACTAGATAGAGCAAAACTGACTTAGGTGTCATGGGCTCGATTTCTGAGAAATGTTTAATGGCAAAAACCGCCTGCCGATATTTTCACTGCCAACTGAGATATAGGGCGTTTTTCAATTTTCGGCCATTTTGAAAATTGTCCATAACTTTTTTATTTTGCGGAATATTAACATTCTGCAAAGACATTCTAAAGGCACTTTTTTATGTGCAATCCAGTGGCATACTCAGATTTTTTCTATAGTTGTCCGTTTTATCATAAATAGGCAAAACTTTTTTTTTTCAAATGGAAATCATAGTTGGCTATAAATTATAAAAAATGCTCGCGTTTAGCCCTTTTCAGTGATATAAAGTTGTAGGTACTTATTTTCAAAAATAACGAAAATATTAGGTGTTTTTGGTTTACATCGAAGTAGGCTTTGATTTGTGATGACAATATCTCAATTATGTATTGTTAAGATTTATAGTTTGTTAGCAACTTAAACACAACTTTAAATAACACTAGCTAACGTTATTTTAATTATTTATTATTAATTTTTTTTATTTTTTTTTGTTTACATAGCAAAGTTGAACAAAATTAACAAACTAAACTACTATTTACAGCTACAAGTGAAAATAAAAAATAATTATGAAAATCTAGGTATTTAGATAGATAGGTTTCTGATAAATATATTTAGAGAAGTTGTTCAAATTGAGCCCCTCCCTGTTGAATACAAACTAAGCATCTTTTGCGTACCGAGTTGCAACTATTTATTAGTTCAACTGGGCTAATAGATGCAAAAGCTTGCCTAGTGGCCTCTTGCAATTCTTCTTTTGTGTGAAAGGTTCTTCCTTTAAATATCAAGTCCTTCAATCTTCCCCACAAAAAAAAATCTAAGGGAGTTAAGTCACAGGACCTAGCAGGCCAAGGTATGGAGCCCCACGTACCAATCCAATTTTCTCGAAATTCGAAGTTTAAAAGATCAGTTGTGATCCTTGCATTGTGCGGGGGACAACCATCTTGTTGACAGTAGATATTTCTGGCATCAGCTAAAGGTATGTCTTCCAACAAAGGGACAATATATGTGCGCAAAATATTTACATAATCATCTGCAGTTAAATTTCCATCGTAAAAATAAGGTCCCACAAATCTTCCTCGGAATATCCCCACCCATATATTGAATCCACACCGACCTTGCCGGTCTTGTTGCACAACTACGCGTGGATTTTCAGTGGACCAGTGATATGAATTATATCTATTAAATATACCAGAAGTATCTACTCTGGATTCATCACTCCAAATAATATTTAATGGAATATTCTCATTCTCCATGAATTTTTGCTCATACCACTGACAAAATCTCAATCTTCTAGCGGCGTCCCCTTCACGGAGTTGATGAATTCTTCTCGTTCTGTACGGTTTGAATTTATGTTTTTTGAGTATTTTTAAAACGGTGGTCTTTGGAACATTCGTTATATTAGCCAATGTTCGAGAGGAGGTGCCAGGATGATCTAATACCTCACCAATTATATTTAGCTGCTGGATTTCCTTTTCTTCCTTTAGTTCATAATGTCTTGTTCTTAACTTTTTAAAACTTCCGTAATTTACTAAATTACTTTTTAATGTTTGATAAATTCGGTTATCGTCGGTTGACGTCGCTCGGGAAATGTATTAAAATATAATTCACTAGCTGTTTCAGGAACTTCGTTAGATAATATGTAACATTTTAACATATCATACTTTTCATAATTCTCAAACATATTTTGTCAGCAACTTAACACAACTTTATAAAGATAACACCAAAACGCAATAATTACACCAGACTACAGTAATCTGACAGCAATATATTCAAAATATTGAACGCGCGTCATTATTCCAAGGCCTACTTCGATGTAAACCAAAAACACCTAATATTTTCGTTATTTTTGAAAATAAGTACCTACAAGTTTATATCACTGAAAAGGGCTAAACGCGAGCATTTTTTATAATTTATAGCCAACTATGATTTCCATTTGAAAAAAAAAAGTTTTGCCTATTTATGATAAAACGGACAACTATAGAAAAAATCTGAGTACGCCACTGGATTGCACATAAAAAAGTGCCTTTAGAATGTCTTTGCAGAATGTTAATATTCCGCAAAATAAAAAAGTTATGGACAATTTTCAAAATGGCCGAAAATTGAAAAACGCCCTATATCTCAGTTGGCAGTGAAAATATCGGCAGGCGGTTTTTGCCATTAAACATTTCTCAGAAATCGAGCCCATGACACCTAAGTCAGTTTTGCTCTATCTAGTCAGGAAATAGGTTTTCTCTGTTAGAACAGACCAATTTCGACCACCCGGTACACTTTTATGATGAACCTCAATATTTCCTTTTTTAGCAACTAAAACACATACACCGACATTTCGAATGAAAATTGTATGTCCTTACTTTCCTACTACTGCTTTCCATAATTTTTTTTTATTGCTCTTTGTATAACATATCTAATGCCTTTTAGGTTTAAACTGAACGACATGCGCATTTATAGCGTTCAAAGCAATCCAAATCGTTCTAGTGTTCTCAAACATTCACGCGATGCTGGCGCTCTGGTGAATTCTAGCAGCTGTTGCCCAGAGCGCTCACCGCAGTGTTGCCGCTGCTGGCTTTCATATTGTGATTTTTTTTCAAAATTTATGAAAGCTTCTATTTTACAAGATATGTTGTGAGCTACCAGAAATATGTTCGCGATCGAACCGGTTGGCGACCACTGGTTTAGGTTATCTGATTCATTGTCACATGAACATAATGAAGTGTCCGAGAGTTTTAATTCTTGTAGATGTTTGTTGAATTTTCGATACCCAACCAGACACCTAAAATAAGGCACAAACAATTAGGATAAGAGGTTTTTAGTTTATTTAAAACTTTTTTTTCTCTGAAGTCAGGAAATATAATTTTTAGTGGGCGAGGCACCTTGTATAACAAATTCGGGCAAACTTGAAGTAGACAGGTTAAATTGTAGGTGAATTTGAAACTTACGTAACATTTTAACTAGCAGATCTTTTGACATTTATTTTTTTTGTTTAATTGACTGGACATTGCATTCCCTCTAGATTTTCAAATTGTTCATAATCCTACTTCTATGCGGTCTTGCGTTGTCGCGTATGTACAGGGTGTCCGAATTTGGTTGCAAAAGCAGGGTGTCTCGCTTATTTTTAAAGATTCCTTGCGGTTTTCACGAACCTGAGCTAATTTTTTGTGAAACTCATGAAGCCGTAAACAAAATTTTCATAGCCTTCTTCGTTTATGAGATACAGGGCGAAATAGAAAATTTTGCATTTTGGGACCCCTCTCGTATCTCGGTTATCCTTTAACTTAACGCAAAGGGAAAAATTGCTGCTTAAGCAGTTTTTTACGCTGGATCCAGTGGCGTAGTCATATTTTTCATTTGAGTTGTTATTTTTTAGATATGACCCAAAGTTGTGTTTTTTTAAGTGGGACACCCTGTATATTTGTCCAGAAATTGATTTGTCCTTTTAAAAGCTTCTCAAAAATATATAATAGTATGGGTCTATTTTAATAAACAACAACAAAAATCGTAATTTTTATAATTATCATCCCAAATTTTGCAGTAGGCCATGCAAAACAATGCTGCCTTTTATTTAAAATCATTAACAGTATCTACATCCTAACAATAAATCAAAATAAATATGTAATTAAATCTATTTATCAAAATATGTATTGATAATTTCGCACCAAAAAAGTACCACCTACCTAGATTTATGTAACACAAGAACAAAACAGTAATAAATTATTATGTAACAAGCCTTTCAGCAAAAATCAACTGTCGTATAAGAACTACAGTAACCAAGGAAATCAAAAGAACTGTTCAAACTGATTTCCATTTTGTTCTATGCATGCTTCGCACAATTTTCGTATTCGTTTTAGGGAATTAAGCAAAATAACGGGATGATTTTGTAAATAGCGAAAATTTTCTCTTATCGCATTTCCTAAATCTGGGACATTATCATAGTGGTCTTTGTAAATTCTATTTTCCAGATATCCCCATAGAAAGAAATCTAAAATCGACAAATCTGGGGACCTAGGGGGTCATCTTATAGGTCCATTTATTCCAATCCATTGATTGGTAAAATTATTGTCCAGAAATAATCTCGTCATTCCAGAATTGTGTGCAGGAGCACCGTCCTGTTGAAAACAAATTTCATTAATTTGCGTTAGAGGAACATCGTCAAGTAATTCAGGTATAGCTGCCTTTAAAATTTCTATATAGCGATTGGCTGTTAAATTTCCCTTAAATATATAAAATTTTATGTGTTCCTAATATGAAGCAGGACACATTTAGACCAAACCTGCCCTGCTGTCTTCTGGAAAATATTTGGTGTTGATTTCCCTGGGACCAGAATCTACTATTGTGCCTATTGAGTATACCAGAATTACTGAAATGTGCTTCGTCTGACCATATAACCTTCCTTTCAAAATCTCTAACCATATCGCATCTTTCTCGAAACCAATTGCAGAAGACTACCCGACGCTCTGCATCCCCTGTAAGTGCTGCACGAGCCTAAATTTGTATGGGTGGTATTTGTGCTTTTTTAGAATTTCTTGAACTCTATTTTTTGGAATCCGTATGCTCTTTTCACTGGCCCTACAAGAGTTTGTAGGGTAAGCTTCTGCATTAGCCAAAACCGTAATTTCCTCAGCCTCCCGATTTTCTTTATTATATGTTCGTACGAGGTTTGATAAATGATCCGTGATTAAGTAAATTCCTTTTTATCCGATAAAAAGTGGATATATTAGGTTGCCTCTTTTCTGGATATCTAAATAAAAATAAGCAATAGTATTTCAACATACCTAAAAATGAACTATTTACCTGTTAAAATACATCTCAGAAGCCGCTTCAACATTTTCATTACTTAATATAAAACAAGCTAACATATCGTACTTTTCATAATGTTCGAAAGTTTGGTTTTCTTCCATAATAATACAAATATATTTTTACACAATAAATAAATACAAAAAACTAGCGCTATATTTTATATACGCGTACAAAATTGGGAAATGTAATTTGCTTCCAAGAAAACAAAAGAAAACGGCATCGTTTTGCATGGCCTAATGCAAAATTTGGGATGATAATTATAAAAATTAGGATTTTTGTTGTTGTTTATTAAAACAGACCCATACTATTATATATTTTTGAGAAGCTTTTAAAAGAACAAATCAATTTCTGGACAAATATACAGGGTGTCCCATTTTAAAAAACAAAACTTTGGGTCATATCTAAAAAATAACAACTCAAATGAAAAATATGACTACGCCACTGGATCCAGCGTAAAAAACTGCATAAGCAGCAATTTTTCCCTTTGCCTTAAGTTAAAGGATAACCGAGACACGAGGGGGGTCCCAAAATGCAAAATTTGTATCTCATAAACGAAGAAGGCTATGAAAATTTTGTTTACGGTTTCATGAGTTTCACAAAAAATTAGCTCAGGTTCGTGAAAACCGCAAGGTTCTATCTTTAAAAATAAGCGAGACATCCTGCTTTTGCAACCAAATCCGGACACCCTGTACACGAAATTCTGAACCCCAGTTTGGCTAATCGTATTATGTTCAGTTCACAAATTTAGATTAGTTTTCAGAATTAATTGTTTGATTTATAACAATTAGTAGCTGGCCGGCAGGTCTTGTTCCGCCCTTTCCGTTAGGTGGCGCGATGGGTTTTCAGTGAAATGATAAGAATATTAGGCAAATTCACCACATCGTCCATAATGGTTATTAAAAAACTTTCTGATTTTATAGAGCAAATACCAGACGTAACCAGACGATCATTTCTAAAAAAAAAATTATGTGAATTAGTGCAGTACAGCTCTCTAACGAATTTGCTCAAAAATCTGGCTTAGTGTTTTAAATGTATAGACAAGCGGACTCTTGTAGTTTACGTTAATTGCAGCATATATATATTATTAAAGAACCCCCCCCCCCCTAAACAGTATTTTGTTTACTGTGCAATTTTCGCGATAACTGGGGAGCCCCAGTTTCCCTCCATACTCTTAATCTGTTATCATCTGGATGTAACTGAAATTTAGATTCGTCTGCAAAAAAAAACAATTGTTCCAATCTTTCACCCAATTTTAATACTCTTGCGCCCAAGCAAACCTATTAACTTGGTGTTCTCTTAATAATTCTCCATGTCTGCAGAAGAAATTTATTTGACATCTCCCGTATATGCAGACTTGCCCGCAGGCGCCATTCGCGCGCGCATGTTTTAAAAGATTTGCCTGCCAGGCCAGCTAGTTTTACAGCTCTTACAAATTGTGACAAATTCCTCTATACATTTTGTAAAATTAGATAAGTAGAAAATATTCCTATCTGTGAAAGGGCGTTAGACATTTTATCTCCCTTTAAAATTTATATGGAAGATAAAGCCACTAAGAAGAACACACACAGAATGTCAGACATTTTTGATAAATCGATTAAAGAAGTCAACAGAACGTTGTTGTCTTAAATATAAGTTATTAATTATGTATTAAGTCTAAACATTATGATTGATCAAGGAGTTGAGTTTGAGTACTTGCGTGTAAAATGTTAAAACTTGTAAAGGGTATTGTTACCTATTTTCAGTTGCTATGGAAAGTTTAGTTAGAAATGAATTCAAGTTTTTTTCATTGCTAAATTTTAAATAGATTTATTTTATTGATTTATTAAAGTTTTTGACTACACCCATATCATTGAATCTTCTTCTAAGACAAAGAACCTTGTTTTAAGTGAATACATTGTGAAAAGGTTAATTTAAACCTGTTTTAAACGTCAAAATGTTACTATATTTTAAAAAATTTCAATACCTGCTTCATAAACAAAAATGAAAAGCAAAAGTGTATCTAAATACACTATCGAATATTTTTAATAACTGCAGCTTATTCTGTCCCACTATAAAAAAAAAAGGTTTTAGCATGCACTCTTGTTTTACCTTATAGAATTAACATAAGGAGATTTTATTTTTTTAAAAGACGCGTTATTGCCACTAGAAAGGTAATCAATTGAACTAAAACAAGGCCTGCTAGTTTAGAAGTTACATAAGTTTGAAATTCACCTACATTACTGAGGATACTTCCAATTACCAAAGTATTTGAATATTTAAGAGTAATAATTTTAGTTTCAAAAACGTGTTTCTAACACGGAACATAAATTTCCATTTCTAGTAAATCAGGAAATACTTCCAAATGATATTTTAATATCAGCTGTCAGTTTCTTACACAAAACGTTCATCGATAGTCAGTATTCTATGTCGAGTGTCGTGTTCAAATTAGTGTAATCCAAAAAATCACTTCAGTTTCAAATTAACCAGCTATTTTTGGCACCCGGAGCAAGGAATTTTCATTGTTATTTGTTCCTATTTAGCATTTGAGTTCATTTGTGACAAATCGCTGGACGTTTTCCAAAACGTATAACTTCACATCGTTACACGTTTTGTTGCGGATATAAAATGTTTTAGCCGTTGGCAATTCCGAATAGTTGATTATATTGGAGGAACGAAGTAAAGAACTATTTTTGCTCGAAACTTTTGTTATAATAAACAATAAAAATAAATGTCATTAAACAACACCCAAATAAACTCTACACTTTGACGCTTGTGGACAGCTTCTTGTGGTCTCACGGTATATATATATATATATATATATATATATATATATATATATATATTTTGTTAATTATTTTCTTGGGCATAGGTTAACTCATTGAGAAGTAAAACTATAATTTAATCCACGTTTCGCTCATTATATTGAGCTTTCTCAAAATATTTATTTTCTACAATAAAAACATGTATAATTAGTATTTAAATTGGTTAAAGCTGCGTCCACATCTGTATCATTTGTCCGTAGCGTATCGCCGTTGCGTGGCTGCAACGCGTATCTAACGACGTATCGTATAGTTTGGACGCCACTAATTTCTCTGTGTCCGTATCAGTATCATCCTTTGAAAACACCGCCGAGCATCGTACCGACCTCCGTATCGCTGGCGTTGTCGCGCCATTTCTGTACGAAGTTTCGAGCAATCATGTCGTCGTCAGCGGAAGTTTATGAGTTGGTGGCTATTTCATGTGCCTGTTTCATCGTAATTCAAAACATTTTATCTAAAAAAAAACTGAATCGACGACGGTGGTGGACGACACAACTGTTCAGAAAGAGAATGACACACGGTGGAAATGCGCTGATGAGAGATCTAAAATTTCAAGAGACAAGTGGAAAATACAAAAATTTCACTCGTATGTCCCCTAGTGATTTCGAATACCTGATAAATTTAATCGGCCCAAAAATAAAAAAGGCTGACACCAAGTTCAGAACATCAATTTCAGTGCAAGAACGATTAAGTATTACTCTGAGGTTTTTGGCAACAGGTGATTCATATTCCAGTTTGCAATACCTATTTAGAGTGTCTAAACAAGCAATAAGTTATATAATTCCCGAAACATGTCAAGCTATCCTTGATAGATTAAAAGGACTAATAAAGGTAAGGTATTTCTTTAGTAATACATAATCATTATATAATATACAAATAATAATAATATAAAATCAGTAATTTGGGTAATTCAACAAATCTCGTAAGGAATCTTCAGTTTCTTCTTGTAGTGAATTTGGAGACTGAACTTCCGCCTGTGGAGATTGAATTCCCGCATGTGGAGGTATGTCCGCCTGTGGAGATAGAATTCCCGCCTGTGGAGATGGAGCTCCCGCCTGTGTAGATGGAGTTCCACTCACGATAGTCCCCGTCATCTGGTGTGGAGGATATATGTGCGTTTGGGAAGAATAACCCCGTGTAGGTGGATTATGTTCGAACTCTCCATTGTCAGCGTAATACAATAGATTATTAATCTGATGTTGCAGTGCGTTTCTAGTTTGTTGAGAGTAGGATCTAAACTTGCTGGCCAGATAGTTCGCGTATATCTGACTCTCGTCCATAACAGCGGAAACAGGAGGTGTGGAAGAGGCTGTTGCTGCAACTTGGGCTGCTGCAGCTGATGACTTCAAAAGATCGAATGCTGACTTTAGCACCATACTGTCGTTTGTTTGTTCCACATTTTGCCTTTTCTTTTTCCGTATTACTGTAGGTGTAAAAGTCGACGTTGAGGGCTCTGATTTGTTACGTACGGTGTTGCTCACGGATTCTACATCCTCAGTGGATATTTGTTGTGTTTGTTCAGTTTCTGATGATTCTTCATTGTGCAAATCTAAATTTTCTTGACTTTCAGCACTGGCTACGTCTTCCTGTAAAACAGAAATAACTGGTTAAAAACGGTAAAATGCTGACAGACAGACGAACGGACATTCCGAAACTATAAGAATTTTCTTTATTACTATGAAAACGAAACCGTATATAATTTGTTTTATTTTCAGATACCGACCTCATCTCAAGAATGGCTTAAAATTAGTTCCGAATTTGAAAATGTTTGGAATTTTCCACATGTCTTAGGAGCTATGGACGGAAAGCATATTGTGTTGCAGGCACCGTTCAACAGTGGGACCGAATTCTATAATTATAAGAATTTTTTTAGTATTGTTATGTTTGCTGTCGTGGATGCCAAGTACAACTTCATCTTCATCGATGTAGGTTGCCAAGGAAGAATTTCGGATGGTGGAGTATTTAATGATTCAATTCTAAAAGAAAAAATTGAAAGTGAAACTTTAAACCTTCCGCCACCAAATCCGTTGGAAGGCAGGGAAAAAAGTATACCATATTACTTTATATCCGATTCTGCTTTTCCACTAGGTAAACATATTGTGAAGCCGTATCCAGGTCTCCATCCCAAAGGTTCACAAAAAAGGATATTTAACATTTCGGCTCAGGTATTTAGAGTTCTAAGACGGCCGATGTTGCTCCAACCCGAAAAAGCTCAGTTGATTGTGTTGACAATAGCTCACCTTCATAACTTTTTAAGAAACAGCGACAAATCTGTAAACATGTACTCTCCACCTGGTACTTTTGATAATGAAGAAAATGGACAATTTATATCAGGAAGATGGAGAAACGATGCAGAAATGACTTCTTTATTACCATTAATAAATGTTCCTCGACGGGCATCCTTATCCGCGCAGGCTGTTAGAGATGAAATTGCAGAATATTGTTGTACCACGGGAAAATTGCCATGGCAAGATCATATGCCTTAATTACAACTCGCCTTAAAACATAAATGAAATCGTATGTTCTTAGAACCTACCGTATTAATTCTTTTGCGAGGTTTGTTTCTATCAAGAAGAAAATCTAGATGATTGTATGCAAACCAGGATGACACGTAAACATCTTCGGTACCTGAAAAATAATAAATTAGATTAGTACCTATATCAATATTTATTATTAAGTATTTTTCTGTTTATTGTGATTTGTAATATTCAGTGATTTCATTAAAATTCTAAAGTATGGGAATCTCTGTTGTTATTAGAGTTAAGACATATCGTTAAATTAAGAAAGTTGTACCAGTTATACGGAATGTCATGCTGATTAAAAGTATTTTTTCAGAATTTATCAGAAACAATTTGTTTTTAGGTTATTTAAGAAAAACTAAAATTTTGCAAAATTAATTTAATTTTTTCCAGAATTTATTTGAAAAATAAAAATATGTTAAAAGAAAGTATTTTCATTGTCACTTTTTCACCAAAAGATGGCGATATTAGATAATATGACGTCCAACGTTTCGTTTTTTGCTTTTTTTTATCAACTTCACATTTTTAAATACGGGCCTGCATTTTTTAAAACTTTTGAATAGGCCTTTTTTATTAACTTTTTCAAGAGGACCTCCCAAAATTATTAATGTGCCATACTGATACATTTACTAGCAATGATATATTACATAAGAAAATTTTAAATTAACTATCTAAATCTAGCACATAAGTTCTCATGGGAATATCTTAAATTAAATATTGGATGGATAAGTGCAGTATGTCATTGGTATTGGGATGCCAAATGCTTCTGAAAAAAAAAAATGAAAAACCCGGGTCCGCATTTAAAAATCGGAAGTTGATGATGGGCCCGCAAAGACGAAACGTTGGTCGTAAAATTTAAGTCGCTATTTCATGCTGCTAGCTTATAACCTAAAACAAAGTACCTACCTACTTCTGATAAGTTATAAAAATATATTTTTAATTGGCATGAAATTTTATATAACTTTCCTAATTTAACAGTATTTCTAACTGTAATAACCGAGATACCCCCTGGTGAGCATCGAATTTGGGACACAGTGTATACATGAAACCCAGCAACTTTTATTTCCCTACATTTTGTTTGGAATTTTTTTAACTTTCGCATATCTATAGCGATAGTGAAAAATAACATGTATGTAGAACAAAAGTTGCTCCCACCCGGTATTCGTACAATATTAATTTGTTTAGTGTTAATAAATTTAATAAGTAAATACCTTTTCCAGTTGTAGTTGATTTTTTCATTTTCATCTTTTCCCGACGCAATGCAGCCAACAAATAATCTATCTTCTTTTTTACTTCTGCGATATCACCCCCCATTTCATTGGTTATTTCTTGCCAGGCTTCATGTTTCAAGTTTTTATTGAAATAATTTACATTCCTCGGATCCCATAATACTTCCCTTGTCCGATAGGCCTCGATTAATTTAAAAACTTTTTCATTATCCCACTGCATTTTAACAAAATTCAAGAACAAAATACACTGCAGAAACAAAATGCAACGACGTCCAGACTGGCCTGCACTGTATCCGTATCACCTTTGAAACGGAAGCCAAAACCGACAAATGCCGGGACGGGTCGTATCACGTTGCGTATCCAGACGGCGTTGCATGTGATCGCGTCGCCAGTACGTACACACCAGCGTTGCATGCAACGCGATCTCGATACGCAACGGAGATACGCAACGGACCAATGATACAGATGTGGACGCAGCTTAAAACATTATTGAAAAAACATCACTCAAAAAACATTACATTTAAAACAAACTATGACCATGAAAACAAAAATACATTTAAAACAACATTAATATTATACAGAGTACGTACCTTGGAAACATGTCAGTCTTACGAATGTTTTGCGATTGCAATAATTTCGACACGTCTGGAATTCCAGTAGATAAAAACGAGACAATTTTTTTATTTTATTTTTTATTTTTACTTAGATTTTTATTGCTGTACCGAGTTTGGGTTTATGATCTTACTGAAATGTACAGGGTTTTATGTATGGAGTAGTTTATTTATTTAGGTTAATTTACTTAGATATCAGATTATAATAAATTTGGCTTAAGTTATTGATGTCTTTTATATCGTTAACGGCATCTTTCTCTTTTTTAATTTGTATCATTTCTTTATTGTGAGTTTTCGATAATTATTAATATTGTTTAAAATCGAATTCATGTTTTTCTGTATGTTCGTGTTTGTGGAGTGCAGTGGATAAATTTTTTGTGTATTTGTGGCCGTTTAATCGACTATCTAAGTATTGTGTTGTCATTCCTTTGTACTTTTTTAGGCAATTTAAACATGGAATTGAGTAAACTAGGTTTGATTTCTTTTTTTTTTATTACTTTGCTTTTCAAGGGAGTGATGCTGATACTGAGATGCAAGCATGGAGATGTGATGCCAGCCTTCCTAAATTTTAATACGTCACACATAAGATTTTCAGGTACGTACCTTGAAAACAAGTTCAATGATATAATAAATAATACAAAACAAAAAATTTTAAATTTGACAGTCACGGAAACAACTAAAAATATAAATCATTTAAATTCTGAAATAAATAATCAAAATAGTTACTTAAAAAATCTTATACCTGAAAATCAACTTAATAAATTTCTGAATTTCGAATATTTAAAATATGAAAAAACTTTTAAGTACACTAAAGCAGGCAATCAAACAAAATTTACAAATTTAATTTCTCATATACCACACAACGACAAAAAAATAAATACAACCGAATGGCTAAGTAACATATCAGACACTGAATTTCCACAGGATATTGCTGAAGTTCTTGCTTTAGGTGGTCATTTTTCACTTCCAATAACAACTGAAAAACAATTACCAACCACTGAATATATCGCCTGTGTAGAAAGCATAATTCAAGATAAACCGAATGAAATCAAAGATTCAATTCGCGCCAATGTTGTAAACGTTGTAACAAACCATAATCCTAAAATAAAACATAAAAAAATAAAATATTCAAACTTTCAAAAAAACATACAGAAAAAAATTAACAAAACCAAGCAATTCGTAAAGGAGAACCCTCAAATTAAAATCCTTAAACCTGATAAATCAAATAAAACAGTGATAATGAACTCTTACGACTATGATACAAAAATTAAAGAATTGCTTAGTGACGTAAATACTTACAAAAACTTAAAAAGTGATTAACGACCTCTTATCAAACAAAAAAAAAATTGTTAAAAAAACGCAGTAGCACCCAAAATTCCTAAGTTGCATAAAGCTAACATACCTTTAAGGCCCATTGTATCATGTATCCAATCTCCTTTTTATAAACTGTCGAAATATTTGTCTAATTGTATGTCCAAAATAACCGGAAAAAACGATTATTTTGTTAAAGATTCATTTGAATTTAAACATTTTATTGACAAGGTAAACATTCCAGACAATCATATACTAATATCTCTTGATGTTGTTTCTCTATATACAAATATTCCGAATGAACTTTTATCTGACATAATAACACAAAAATGGGACGAATTAAAGGGTCACACAACACTTCCATTCAAAGAATTTATAGAAGTTATTAACATTACTCTAAATAATAATTATTTCCAGTATGAGGACAAATATTATCAACAGTTAGATGATTGCGCTATGGGTTCTCCTATTTCCGCCATTGTCGCACAATAAGTTATGAAATATCTGGAGGAGAGTGTAAGAGGAGATAAGTAAACTTGATTTTAACCTTCCTTTTTTTAAAAGATTTGTGGACGATTGTTTGACTGCCGTTTCAAAAAACCATATTAATGACCTAATAAATGCTTTCAATAATTTTCACCCCAAATTAAAATTTACCATGGAAACTGAAGACAAAAACAAAATTAATTTTCTAGACTTAACCATAATTAGAAACAAGAAAGATCAAAATATAAAAACCAAGTGGTATACAAAAAAAACATGGTCAGGGCGGTACTTAAACTTTAACTCCAACCATCCGAAGAATCAAAAAAATAGCGTTATTATAGGTCTAACCGATCGTGCCATCTCACTTACTTCCCCAGAATATCGTCCTGAGATTTTAAAAAAAGTTAAGGAGACTTTAATAAATAACCATTATCCGGAAAAAAACATACTACGAGTTTTTAAACAACGAACTCATGTTTTTTATAATAACTTAAAGAAAGCAACAAAAGAAAAAAATGGTAATAATAAATACGTTGCAATGCCCTACACAGACGGTCTATCAGAAAAAATAAATCATATCTTGTCTAAACACGACATAACTGTCTGTCATAAAGCACAGAATTTACTAAAAGAAATCAAACCTAGTTTACTCAATTCCATGTTTAAATTGCCCAAAAAAGTACATAGGAATGACAACACAATACTTAGATAGTCGATTAAACGGCCACAAATACACAAAAAATGCATCTACTGCACTCCACAAACACGAACATACAGAAAAACATGAATTAGATTTTAAACAAACCAAAATTTTAGAGCAAGAAACTAATTATCGAAAACTCACAATAAAAGAAATGATACAAATTAAAAAAGAGAAAGATGCCGTCAACGATAAAAAAGACATCAATAACTTAAGCCAAATTTTTTATAATCTGATATCTAAGTAAATTAATCTAAATAAATAAACTACTCCATACATAAAACCCTGTACATTCCAGTAAGATCATAAACCCAAACTCGGTGCAGCAATAAAAATCTAAGTAAAAATAAAAAATAAAAGAAAAAAATTGTCTGGTTTTTATCTACTGGAATTCCAGACGTGTCGAAATTATTGCAATCGCAAAACATTCGTAAAACTGACATGTTTCCAAGGTACGTACTCTGTATAATATTAATGTTGTTTTAAATGTATTTTTGTTTTCATGGTCATAGTTTGTTTTAAATGTAATGTTTTTTGAGTGATGTTTTTTCAATAATGTTTTAACCAATTTAAATACTAATTATACATGTTTTTATTGTAGAAAATAAATATCTTGAGAAAGCACAATATAATGAGCGAAACGTCGATTAAATTATAGTTTTACTTCTCAATGAGTTAACCTATGCCCAAGAAAATAATTAACAAAATATTTATATATGGTTTAAAAAAAAAAAAAAATATATATATATATATATATATATATATATATATATATATATATATCAAATTGCTTTTTTTGGTTAGCCAAGGTTAGGTATTTTCTTGGGTCGTGTATGGAAATTCAATAAGCTATACTGTTTTATCTTATTATTCAGTGGCGGCTCTTCATAAGGTCATTTGGCCAATATCCCCCAAAAATATTTCAGAAAATAAATTATTCGTTTGACCGTCCCTCCTAATAGTTGTAATGAAACGCGAACCTGGGGAAAAGTTAAATATGCTACACTATTAGCCGCGCGCGGCGGTTCGAATGGTCTCGTTGCGTTCCTTGGGCATAATAAAATACGCTATACTAAGCTAGGCAGGGCAGTCCGAATTACCCTGATTACCTTAAAGCTTGACGAAAGTACCCGAAGATTTCACAGCTACCGAGCGGCAGCCGAACGTGATCGCAAATGGAATATGAAATCGCGATTTGGGTCATCAGCCTGTCTCTTCTCATAATTCGATCGATCGGTCGCGGCCCCACGTCGGCATGCGGAAGTTCAATTGTTCAAAGGTCGCGCGGTCGATATTCTAACTCGATATTGTTTCGGACGTTTTTAATCGATGAAAATTGATTTATATACTGTTTTTTGTAATATATTTTTTTTTATTTTTATGATCCATGTGTGAGTTGGAAATATACAGGAAATAAAATGTTGGTAGTGACTGGTGCAAAAAAATAAACAACTAAAAAGTGCTTACGAACTTAATTTTGCAAGAATACCCAATTTCAAGGTGGTCTATGTTTGAGTTGTGAATGCAGATGAAATAAAATGTCGGTAGTGCAAAAAATTAAACAACTAAAGAGTGCTGACGATCTAATTTTGAGAAAATAGCCGAATTCAAGGTAAGTAGTCGCAATTTGCCAGAACTTAGTATACGACAAACTAGTAAAAATAAAAATAAAGAGGTTCATCGAAACTTTCGTAAAAGTATGTACGATTTAGCTAACTGGATATGTGGTTCTGAAGTCTCTAACTCATTTTACTGTTATGTTTGTTTGTTATTTTCTAAGGACTCGTCGGACTCATTATGGTGGAAAACCGGTGTTAAAGACTTAAAACACTTAAAAGAAAAAATAAAAAAACATGCGTTTTCTACAGATCACATGAAATGTTCGGTGAACTATGCTACGGTCGCAAGTGTTGATATTCGCACTCAGCTAGACACAGCTTATAGAAAATCCTTAAGAGATTTTAATGAAAATGTATCCAAAAATCGTTATATTTTAAACAAAATTATAGATTGTGTAAAATTTTGTGGGCATTCGAGCTGGCACTACGTGGCCATGATGAAACGGCTTTGTCTGAAAATCGAGGGGTTTTTCGAGGGCTCGTAAATTTTGTTGAGGAGTTGGGCCAAGATAGACTATCCGCTTTAGCAATGTTAAGTATCGAGAAATCGTTTATAAAGGGAATGTGCGTGCAATTTTAACGAACGTGTCATTCATTTCCAATTCTAAAGAACGAAGAGTAGACCTGAACTTCAAGAGAATTTAAAGCTCTATTTAAAGATAAGATATTTATATATACAGTATCTTCAAATAGTCTGTACTTCCAATAATTCTTTTAAAACATGGAGCACACTCAGAGATCTTAATATCAGAACAAGTAAAAATTATAACTTACCCGATAATCTGCCTAACCCTACAGAGATAAATAATTTTTTTGGTTCCTTTTTGCAAAATGTCTCTAATGAAAGTAAAAACAAAATTGAATTTTATAATAATAATTTGTTGACCAAATAAAAGTGTGTATTATGGCTATAAAGACAAATTGTTGCGGAGCAGATAATATTTCAATAAACATGACAAAATATTGTTGTCCATTTATTGATGCTTATATTTTACACATAATTAATTCTTGCATAGAAACTTCATATTTTCCAGACGATTGGAAAGTTGCCATTGGCAAACCTTTACCAAAAAATAATAACCCAAAAACTTTTTTGGACTTAACAGTCATTAGCATACTACCAGTGCTTTCAAAAATTTTGGAAAAAGTGTCAGATCAGATGCATGATTTTTTTATAAATTCCTGATAGCCTATGTGGATTTAGAAAAAATTACAGCACGGCCGCTGTCCTGGCGTCCATGTTGGATGATGTAATTGGAGCCTACGATAAAGTATATGCCCACGTACTAATACTTTTAGATTACTCAAAGGCATTCGATAAACTCGATCATAAGCTTATGTGCGCCAAATTGAATTATTACGGTTTTGATAACGGGGCTGTTAATTTAATAACGTCGTTTCCTAATAATTGTTCTGAAAAAATGTCAGTAAATAATTTGTGCTCAGATGTGATTAATATTCTTTTAGGTGTGCCACAGGGCTCAATATTATCTCCTTTGCTATTCACTTTACTTTATTGTAGCTTTGATCCAACTAACTTTGAAGAAGCTGTAGAACATATTAACTCCGATTTAGAAAATGCGATCTCTTTCCGAAAGTCACAATCGTAATTTAAACTAAACAGCTCCGTTTCAAACAACATGTAATAAAAATAAATAAAAAGGCATTTAGTTCTCTTAAACTTATTTTTAACAGTCGCCATTTTCTGCATTTTAAATTAAAAAGGATGCTCTGTGACAGTCTGGTTCTTTTTCACTACTCCTGTTGCTATTTTGTTTGTATGCCATGTCTTATAGAAACTGAAAAAAAATAGAATACAAAAAATGCAAAATTCTTGTTGTAGACTTATTTATGGCATAAGGAAATTCAACCATATAACTCACAAAATAAAAGGATGCAAATGGCTAAATATGAGGAATAGGTGTAGTCACCATCTAGGCAACATTGTCAAGAAAAAGTTTTATTCCAAGAAGCAATGTCCACAATAGAAACGTTCGACATAAAAATATGTTTACAATACCATGACATAGATCGGCAATATTTCAAAGATGCTTTTCATATAATGCCATAAAACTATACAACTCTATCCCTGAAGAATTTAAGGTTTATGATAACAATGAAGGCTGTTGCTGCTGTCGGTGTCGCATGGGGTTCAGGGTATCAAGGTCTTAATTTTGTAAATATGTTAATATAATATTTACTTGTATTTTTAGACATATTTTGTAAATTTACATCTTTTAAATATTAAAAATATCTCGATTTTTACATATAGGAATACGTTTTGAAATGTATCTTTTTGCATTCTCGCCTTAATTTATATAAATTTTATTATACCGCAAATTTAATTACATAACTAACTTGATTACTTATAAGCCTAATAGCAGAATAAGAAACATCAATTTAGAGGTCTAACTTCGATGACGCTGTGGTTGAGTGAGAGTAGCTACTATAAGCTAGACCTCGAAAAACTCATGGGGGTTATCCTTTTATAACATATACCTATATCTTGATATGTATTCTTTTAAAAACCCTTATTGTAAAATTCTATATTATTAATTATGCCTATTTTTAAATTTGTTA
Organism: Kuschelorhynchus macadamiae; assembly: GCA_030620095.1. Taxonomy (NCBI): domain Eukaryota; kingdom Metazoa; phylum Arthropoda; class Insecta; order Coleoptera; family Curculionidae; genus Kuschelorhynchus; species Kuschelorhynchus macadamiae. The sequence continues at coordinate 116,771 of JAUTXW010004774.1, forward strand.
TTGACTTCGCAATATAATTCACCACGAGCCGCCACTGTTATTATTATATATTGCATCACTTGTTATAAACACACTTTGTATTATTGTAAAGAAACCAGCTAATTGTTAAATAAAAAGTTACTTATGAAATACGCTTAGAGATCGATGACGTCGAGGTGGGCCTATTTTGTGGCCACCGAGGTTCGCTGATATGAATCCATTGGATTTCTTTTTATGGGGAAATTTAAAGAGCCTAGTATATTCATAATCAGTTTTCAGGTCTGTACACGACACAACTGCGTAGAAGGCAACGGGAAACCACTACGTAGAACACACAATAGCTAGTGTGTCAAGAAACCATATAAATATTAGATAGGTTTAGTGACCCGAGTGTGGTGGTATATTCATAATCAGTTTTCAGGTCTGTAACAATAGCTGTAAAAATTTTAGTCCGAGTGTGGTGGTTTCTGACGTTCTTAACGATGTAAAACATCTACTGTAGTATGGTTGTGAATGCATGAACTATATAAGATATTAAAGTTAAATTAAATTAAAGTAGGTTCAAAAGTTAAGGACGTAAAGGTAAATCGCCCTTTGGGGTCATGAATATTCGTTAAAGGGGCACTTATATAGTCATTTCTTTTTATGACTAAGGTTATTTTCACCTTCCTTATACGTTCCCGAGAGTATCGCATATACTTAACGGACACCCGGTTTATTATATTTATCAGCCTATTTTCAGCATTAAAATAATACAATTTTATTTTCAGTACAGTAATATTTTATTTTAATTTTCAATAAATACATCGGTTTGTTTTGACGTCACTTCCAAACCGATTTTTCTTTTACCATAGCAATCGGATAATAAAACATTTGTAATAAACATTTGGGCATATTTTCGGTTAAATATATCGTACACTTCGCCCAACTATAAACCGCATTTTAGTGTTTTTTGATCGATCTCTCTCATCGGCGTGTATTTTTAGACTTTTAATTAGTGAAGAAATACAGCGACCAGTCGATAAATCTCGGAAATTGAGGTTTCGAAATGAATGAATGAAAATAGGGGCGTAGAAAATAAAAGTTCTTTATTACATTGGCTTTTCTAGCGACCAAAAACTCAGGTCTTTTTTAAAGGTAAACATTTGAAAGGTGTTCCTAAATAGGTATCATATCCTGTCAATGGCAAATACTCTATAAGTTCGTATTGCTCTTTCTCATTAAACTCAGATTAAACCCCTAAATGTTGAAAGAATAATAATTTTTTTTCTACTCAAGACAGATTCTTTAAGTTTTGTTTATTCTTAAATTACATAAAGTCCATTATGATAATGCACTCTTTTATAGGCCGGAAATTATTATATTAAGCTAGGGAACTTTTCTTCATTTTTCTTTATTGCAAACGGCAGAAAATTCAAAAACAATCTATACATGTTTTTTTATTTTTTCCTAGCTCAATTATTACGAAAGTTTCACAAGGTTTTAGTTTTATATCTAAGTTCACTGTAGTTCTTCAAAGTGCATTCCTCCTTGTTCACGACAAATTTCCGCTCGTTCAATTGCTTCTCTCAAGACGTTATGCAGCATTTGAGGCGTAATACTTCTACGAAATACACATGCAATCCTTTCTTGTAAGATTTCAAGAGTGGCTGGGGCTGTTACATAGACTCTTTATTTAACATATCCCGAAAGAAAGAAATCAAGAACAGTGAGATCCGGTGAACGGGCGGGCTACTGTATTGGGCTATTGGTTGCAATATCTTTATTATTAAAATAAGAACTTCTGTGGTATTGTGAGGCGGTGCTCCATCTTGCTGGAAGTAAATTCGGCGTAAAACTTCTAAAGGTAGATCATTAAGATGTTGCTCAATTTCATTTTGGAGAAAGCCTAAGTACCTAACACCTGTTAATTGGCCTTGAAATAAAATTGGGCCAATTATTCTGTTACCAACGACACCAGCCCAGACATTGACACCCGTAACGAGTGTTTTGCTTGTTAATCATACCATTATTAGTAAATCTGGATTCGTCCGATAAATATAAAATTGATAAAATTTGGGTCAATTCTACAATTTTGGAGCAACCAATCACAAAACAATACCCGTCTATCGCCATCGTCAGGATACAAATGTTGGTGTAACTGGTACTTAAAAGCTCAACATCCGTGTTTCTTTAGTATTTTTTTAGCTGATTTATGACTTAAACTTAGTTCGTGATTAATTTTTCTTAAAGAAACAGTTTTATCATCTTCAACCGTAGCAAGAACCTTAATCTCCATTTCTTCATTTATAATAAATCTACCTTCCGCCACTTGATTTCCTTCTTGATGCCTAAAACGATTCTCGAGATATGGAAAATACTGATGGACTGGATGTTGCCAGTCGGGGTATCTCTGAGCGTACAACTTAGCAGCATTCAAATTCAAATTCAAACAATTTTTATTCATCAGCTAGTACATGACAACTTTCATGATTATTTGCTATTGTATGGAAAAATACTTATTATCCTACATACATAAATAAGCTAAGGAATAAGGACTGCGCCACAATTAAAAAATTGATTCGCAGCCACATAAAACATATGACTGCGCGGAACAACCCTACCAGTTAACATCTAATACGGAGTACAATTTTATTCAGTAAGACCAAGTTCATAAGATAAATGTAACATAATATATAGTAAATTATAAAAACTTATAAAAAAAAGATTATCCAAATAAATAGCGTGGCTAGGCAAAGGATGTATCTAAATATGATCATTTGTTAGCGGATAGCTCTTTTGAATTCTCTATAGTATATAATCAAAACCTTGATCTTTATGTAATTTGTATTTATAGATCACCAAACTCTGATGTACAATCATTTTTAAATAGCCTGGTAAGTTTGCTAGACAGCCTACCGATTAAAGGTAAAAAAATTCTATGCGGGGACTTTAATATTGACTATGCTACTGTTTGTGCCATCCAGAAATATCTAATTTCTATATTCGACTCTTTCGGTCTTTCAATGCATGTATCCTCGCCAACTAGAATTTCAAAAAACTCTTCTTCTATCATCGATTACATGGCGTCTGATTTTTCTCCATCAGAGGTGCAATCACAGGTCTATAACTCAGGTCTTTCCGATCACGAGGCGGTAATTTCCAGGTTTAGTTTACCTATTAGGCCCTTACCAAGATCTCGCCATCGGGGCAGAATTTTCTCGGCCGCAAATTTCTCAGTATTTCATAATATTTGCTTTAACACCAATTGGAATTTTGAATCTGATAATGTCAACACAAACTTCAGAACTTTTTTAAATAAAACTTTAAGTGCTTTTAACAAGGCCTTCCCGCTTAAGAATATCAAACCTAAGCGGCATAAACCGTGGACCACGAAAGGAATACGAATTTCTGCTAAAAATATGCGCTCGCTCTCATATATAAAAAAATTCACCGACTCCTTTCTTATTCTCGACTATATCTCTAATTATAGGAGGATCTACACTACTCTTATTAAGTCAGCAAAAAAATTACACTACCGAAAACGTCTAACAAACTCTAATAACGTTTCAAAAGAAACCTGGTCCATCATCAATAACCTCAGAAACAAATCAAACCCTGTGACTCAGATCTTGCCAGGGGCTAATGATCTAAATGATTATTTTATTAATGTAAGCAAAAATGTTACCTCTAGTATCTCGCCAAGTTTGGACCCTCTTTCGTTTCTCCCTCCTTCAAAAAATTTAGCTGATAGCTTTTTCTTAAGTCCCGTTAGCAACACTGAACTATTGAAGGTAATAAATAATATCAAAAGTAAATCTTCGTGTAGCACTGATGGCCTATCAATTAGAATATTCCTGAACTTGCCACTCCCAGTCATAGAGGCCCTTACAACATTAATAAATGAGTCCTTTATAAAAGGTGTATTCCCTGATTGCCTTAAAACAGCTATAATTATTCCACTTCATAAAGGCGGCGAAAAAACTAACTCTTGCAATTATCGCCCAATTGCACTACTACCAGTGCTATCAAAAATCATCGAAAGGCTACTGAAGAGCCGTCTTATGCCATTTCTCCTGAAACATCAGATAATATCCCCGGAGCAGTTCGGATTTCTACCCAACAAGTGCACCAGTGACGCCATGTTCACGTTGCTTAGAGGCGTCTACTTATCTCTCAATAACAACCACCCAACTGCCTCAGTTTTTTGTGACTATGCGAAAGCCTTTGTGTTAGTCATGAAATTCTGATAAACAAACTAAATTTTTATGGAATTCGTGGTACTTCTTTAAATTGGTTCAAATCTTATCTTGGGAAAAGGCAACAACTTGTAAGGGCTAATGGTTCCGATTCTGATTGTAAGTTGATTACAAGTGGAGTCCCTCAAGGTTCAGTCTTGGGACCTATTCTTTTTTTGTTATACATTAATGATATCACGAACCTTAAAATTAATGGAAGAATCTCCCTTTTTGCTGATGACACAAGCATAACATGGAGTGATTTTGATACAACGTCTTTACACTCTAGTATCTCCAAAGACCTGGTTATAATTAAGGCTTGGTCCGATTCCAATATGCTTTGTTTTAACGTCGATAAAACGGTGGCGTTATCTTATAAGGGAACTTTACAACCACTTCAGGTACATAACAGCAATATTGAATACGTAGAGTCGGTTAAATTCCTGGGTTTAAATATAAATAACAACCTAAAATGGTTTAATCATATTGACACCTTAACTAAAAAACTTTCTACCGCCTGCTTCGCCATTCGATCAGCTTCAAAAGAACTAGACGTTCCTTCTGCCAGACTTACTTATTTCTCTTTATTTGAATCCCACCTCCGATATGGCCTTCCCTTTTGGGGCTGCTGTACCACCGAGCAATTTCGTAGTATTTTTATGCTTCAAAAGAGAGCCATTCGTTATTTGTTTGGTCTAAATAATAGAGCTCACTGCCAATACTATTTCAAAAAACATGAAATATTAACACTTCCTGCATTATTTATTTTGGAAACGGTATGTTTGCTGAGAAAACATATAAACACCCTCCCAGAAAGGCCACAACATGTATACCCTACCAGAAACTCTAGGCATGATATTTATCTTCCCATTCCTTCCACAGAATTAATAAAAAAATCAATTATTTACAACGCCATAAAACTTTACAACAATCTGCCAGTACATTTAAAATCTATCCCTATGCTTGCACAATTTCGAAAAAACACCAAAGCATACCTCATTGAAAGACCATTTTACAGCGTTAATGATTTTTTTTTTCAGTGAGTAAGTCTCTTTAAATTGTCACTAAACTCGCTTGTTTACTTAAATCTTTTGTGAGTCATGTCCTAACTCGTAGCATAGAATTTTGTAAATCATTATATAGGGAAAAGAACTGTCGAACATTCACTTAAAACTTAATTATTTTTGTTAGGTATTGGATTAAAAACAATTTAATTCTTTTTGTATACTACATTCTACACTAGTTCAATATACCTTCTGTTTAACATCACAATTATTTGTATAACTATAATAACATAGAGTTTAAGGTCGCATAGTTGCAATTTTGATTTCATTGTCATCGAAATTATTCATCTCGTACATGTGTGTTTGTTTACTTTTATAAGGTTATCATGATTCATTTACTGTTTGCAATGTTATGTTATATTCTAACGTGTGTTTTACGATTTGGTAAATTGATAATTTACATTTTTAAAAACAAGCACTGACCTGTCGAAATTATTTTCGATTAATGTTTTGATATGTCTTATTTTTAGGTATATTTTGCTTTGTCCATAAAATTGTAAAATTTTTCTGCGGCAATAAAGCATACTTTTGTTTGTTTGTTTGTTTGATGAGGAGACACCCCAGGAGACATTCATGTGCATGGGTCGGAAGAAGCTAGACATAAATAGTTTATAAAAAACATGGAAAGCATCAGTGCAGTGCATGCAGACATTTGGCTTACATTCAAATGTACGCACAAAACACAGAAATTGATTAATTATTTATAAGGAGTTTCTCAGAGAATCACGATTTCAAGTAAGACTTTGTTCAACTAAAAGTTTGTTCCTGATGTACTGGGTGAGCGGTTGAATGTTATATTCCTTTACGCGATTTGGAAGAGAATTCCACATTTGTATGGCTATAAAACTGAATGATTTCTGAAACGTAGACGTTTTGTGTTGAGGAATTATAAAATCGTTAACATTCCTCGTAATTGACCTGATTTTAAAATTCTGTAGACAAACGTATATATATGTAATTTGCGTCGATTTGCCATCGTTAAAACTGAAAAATTATTTAAATATGGAGTGATATGATTCCTAAAAGGAATATTATGGAAAAATCTCATACAGGTATTTTGTAACTTTTGAATAGATTTTGAAATTCTTCCAACCAACGAGCTATGATAAACCACGTCCCCGTAATCGAATAGAGATAAAATAAGTGTATTACATAAATAATATTTAATTTTTTCTGGCAAGTAAGTTTTAAGTTTGTTCTGGTTTTTAAGACGCATATATGCAACTCTAAGTTTGTTTTTAACATGTGTTTCGAATGAGAGTCCGGAGTCAAAATAGATACCTAAATTTTTGTTTCACTTAAAACAGGGACAGGTGCGTTGTTAATTTTTAAATTTAGATTACCTGACATGTCTGCTATTTGATTTTTATTAGTTCCAAATAAAATTACACACGATTTGGCTGCGTTCAGCTTCAGATTATGATCCATCGCAAAATGGTTTAGATAATCTAGATCGCGATTAAAATTAGCCATACAATTTTCAAAATTTTGAGGTTCAAATGACATATACAATTGAGAGTCGTCAGCAAATTATTGAAGTTTCGAAAAATTAACTCCCTTATCCATATCAGCAACATATAAAGAAAACAGCAACGGCCCCAAGATCGACCCCTGCGGTGCCCGAGTTGTCAAAGGTAAATAGTGAGATTTGAGCTTGGCAGGACCATCATTTAGTAGTACACAGTGAGATCGGTCAACAAGATAAGACCTTAGAAATGCTACCGAGTTTTCCGATAAACCAAGGTAATGAAGTTTAGCCAATAGCATATCGTGATTCAACGTATCGAATGCCTTACTAAAATCTAATAGAGCTAAGCAGGTTATTTTTTACTTATCCTCACCAATCCTGATGTCGTTTACAAGATTTACTAAACACTTAGTAGTACTGAAGTTTTCACGAAAGCCTGATTGACGTTCAGGTATTAATTTATTAGAAGCAGAAAAAGATACGATTTGTTGTAGATATGTTTTTCAATTATTTTAGAAAGAACTGGCAGTATACTAATAAGTCTAAGATCCTTAAAATCTTTAGGATTATTTGTTTTCGCTAGGGGTTTTATTATTGCTTTTTTCCATAAATCAGGGTAACAATTTTCTAATATACAAGTATTAATTATATTTATGAGCGAATTTTTACAAAAAGGTAAACATAACTTTTCTTCTCCAATGGATCTACTTTTTATTGAGTTAATTATTTTAATCAAAGAATTTTCGTCTGTTAGGTCAAAGTTTAAATCAGATGTTACATTAGCATGCTTATTTTGGTTATAAAAATGGAGTTTTATGTTTGAAGTTGTATTAACCCCTGAGGCGCAATTGGAAAAATAATCATTTATGGAGGATGGGTCCGGAAAATTTGTAGAGATGTCATAGTATGTGTTTTTTGTCAAATTTAATTTTTTTGCCTTAGTCCAAAAATCTCTACTTTTTGAATTAACAAAATGCGATTTTTTCTCTAGAGATAGCGTGTTTTGTATAGTTTCTCAATTCTCGATAATACCTAAGTCGACCATCAGTTTTGTTACTAAGATATTTGCTGTATGCTTTGTCTCTAAGCTTAATTAGTAATTTAATATTATTTGTTATCCATGGCATATAAGGTCTTTCTTTAATTTTTTTTCGTTGTAATGGTGCATGCTTATTTATGAGAAAACTTATGTTGTCATTAAAAAGCTGCAATTTGTCATTTATATCTAGTGTATAATAAATAGCTTCCCAAGGGATCTGTAAGGCATCCTGCTCAAATTGATTGTAATTAATCCTATTATAGTCTCTAAACTCAATGATTTTATTCCCTAGTTTTATGTTCAGGTTGAACACTGAATAAATTAAACAATGGTCCGATATCTCTTCAGATATATTAACTGTTCTACAATCCTGTACTTGAAGATTATTATTTGTTATTATAACATCAAGAAGACTAGAAGTATTATTCGTTATATTAATTCATTCCTTGAATTTTTATGACATTCTCCAAATATTAATAACATTTCTACTTTTTCACTTTGAGTATACATAATTTTGACTTTTGAAAACAAAAATAATACTGAAAATCTTATGTCTACTCAGAAACAATAGGTAAGTGTCACTGTCAAAACAAAAAATCCTACTTAATATCCAGCATGGCTATGCATGGCACATTTGAAAAAAAAATAGTTAGATACAAAAATTTGATTTTATCAACTTGTTCCTAGATCACTAAAACTTAGCAATTGTATTATTCTCTCATCATTTCAGGTCCTTAGATTAATTTGCGTCCGGTCATGGCCACCTAGATGCAATTTTAAAAAAGGCTATAAAAAATCAAGTAGGCGTAAAAAGTTTTTACAATGTCACATTCTGATTCAGAATTGTCTCAGGAATCCAAAAATGTAAAAATATACAGAGTGTTCCATTTAAATAATCGAAACTGAAGTGACCAGAAAGTGAAAAATATGGGAAAACTCTCCTCTTTATTTACCATTTACCTATACCAAATGACTCTGACTGTGAAGTGACGTCATAATGTATGTACTGTATGACGTCATGAGCTCTTTTCAAAACGTTATGACTCCGTTAATTTTTAACTTATGACAAAAAAAAATACGTGTCTATTAATTTTCCACCCTCTATCAAAATCAACAACAAAAATTTTTGTATGCAAGTTCCCCACTGTTTTAAAAACCAGGCTTTTGAAAGTTTAAAATAGCTAAGATTTTTTTGCAGAAATTGCACAGTTTTTTAAACCTATTAAAATAGCTGTTGACCCTTAGGCCTTCAGGGATGTAAAAATACCATGTATTTCTTTCCGGGAACAATTCGGCCTACGTTTCTCCAAAATCATAACTGAAATTTTTGAATTTTTGTATTCCGCTTTTGTTGACGAAGGGTGTAAGGAGATCTAATGCCAAACTTCAAAGTGCTAGTAAGCTCTTACTAAAAGAACAAACCTTCAAAGCAAAACACAACTAGCCGAGGCAGAAAACACAATACAATTACACGTTTAGTTAAGTAACATCGTTCACCTTTTATCATGGAATCCCATAGAAACTTTAGCGTTTTGGCGCCAGAAAAATTAAATAAGAGCATTAAGACTGATAAAGTTAGTTAATTTTGAAATTAAAAGCAGTGGAAAGTAAAAAAAGTTCGCCCTCGAATGGGATTCGAAGCCACAACCTCCGTCTTACAGAGACGTTGCTCTACCAATCAAAACTGATAAACTCTAAATTCGAGTCATCCTATAGTCACACTATATTATGCTAACATTTTTTAGAAACTCAAACGTCCGTACTCTCAGTATTAATTTTTCTGTAACCCCTAAGGAAATCTCTAAAGAAGAAATACAAGATGGAGTGGAAGCTATCCTTGACTCTTGAATTTTAAGATCAAGTAAGCCACGGGAACAAAACTTAAATGCCACTCAACAGAGGGCCCTAACAAACATTAGCCAAAATAGAGACATCACAGTTCTTTTAGCGGATAAAGGAAACACAACCATCAAGATACAGAAAATGGAGGATTTCCTTCAAGAGAATCCTTATAGGCTTGTTCTTAGAGACAGGACCATATACAAACAACAGAAAATACAACAAAAAATCCAATAAAAATTTTATCAATAAACATAGAAGTACAACAACACGGGAAAAGTCGAGCAGATGTTCTAACCTCTAGGGCTTACCAAAAATACACAAACCACGGGCAACCATGAGACCTATTGTTAGTGAGTGTTAGAAACTCTCGGAGCATTTTACCCGAATTATACATCGTTCTGGAAAAAGACGATATGATAGCAAGCCTAGAGGTTAAATCCTAACATTGCCATCGACGAAGCACTGGACAAGATTGCTATGAATAAGGGTTTCCTGACTCATTAGAGCATTGCCTTAAAAATACGTATTTTCGTTTAATAGACAACTGTATGAACAAATAAAAAGCACTCCAATGGATTCCTTACCATCAAAAAGTTGTGCTTTAAGAAAAATAATCAGCAAGAGTAGAAGAGTTACTACTTTAACAAGAAACAGGTTACAAAATGCTTTTTGAAGGGTGCCAGTTAAGGACTAAGAATCAACATTACCTGTAAAATAATCAGTGGCGGTTCGTCGTGAATTATATTGGAAGGTCAATAACAAATTTAAAAATAGGCATACTTAAAATGAAAATAAATATCTTATCTTTAAACTGAGCTTTAAATTGTCTTAAAGTTCAGGACTACTCGTCGTTCTTTAGAATTGGAAGCATGCTGAATGACACGTTCGTTTAAATTTCGCGCACATTCTTTCTATAAACGATTTCTCGATACTTAACATTGCTAAAGCGGATAGTCTATCTTAGCCAACTCCTCAAAAAAATTTATAAACCCTCGAAAAACTCCTGGATTGTCAGACAAAGCCGTTTCATCATGGCCATGTAATGCCAGCTCGAATGCCCCACAAAATTTTACACAATCTATAATTTTGTTTAAAATATAACGATTTTTGGATACACTTTCATTAAAATCTCTAAGGGATTTTCTAGCTGAGTGCGAATATCAACACTTCCGACCGTAGCATAGTTCACCGAACATTTCATGTGATCTGCAGAAACCGCATGTTTTTTTAATTTTTTCTATTAAGTGTTTTAAGTCTTTAACACCAGTTTTGCACCATAATGAGTCCGACGAGTCCTTAGAAAACAACAAACAAACATAACAGTAAAATGAATTAGAGACTTCACAACCACATGTCCAGTTAGCTAAATCGTACATACTTTTGCGAAAGTTTCGATGAACCTCTTTATTTTTGTCTTTACTAGTTTGTCGTATACTAAGTTCTGGCAAATTGCGACCACTTACCTTGAATTCGGTTATTTTCACAAAATTAAGTTCGTTAGCACTCTATAGTTGTTTAATTTTTTTCACTACCGACATTTTATTTCATCTACATTCACAACTCAAACATAGACCACCTTGAAATTGGTTATTTTTGCAAAATTAAGTTCGTAAGCACTTTTTAGTTGTTTATTTTTTTTGCACTAGTCACTACCAACATTTTATTTTCTGTATATTTCCAACTCGCACATGGATCATAAAAACAAAAATTATTACAAAGGACAGTATACAAATCAATTTTCATCGATTAAAAACGTCCGAAATAATATCGAGTTAGAATATCGGCCATGCGACAATTGAACTTCTGCATGCCGACGTGATGTCGCGAACGATCGATCGAATTATGAGGAGACTGGCTGATGACCCAAATCGCGATTTCATATTCCATTTGCTATCACGTTCGGCTGCCGCTCGGTAGCTGTGAAATCTTCGGGTACTTTCGTCAAGCTTTAAGGTAATCAGGGCAATTCGGACTGCCAAGCCTAGTTTAGTATAGCGTATTTTATTATGCCTAAGGAACGAATAGTGTAGCGCAGGGGTGCTCAAACTTGAACTGCTGGCGATCTACCTCAATATTTTTAGACTACTTACGATCGACTCTGAGAGGCTGCAAGTATGTGTGATGCAGGGTTTTCGTACATACACGATACATACACCCTACCTACCTACCTACCAACCTAGGTAGGGTGTACCGTATCATATATAGATATTAGCTTTCCGCACAATATACATTATTTTAGTCAAGGTTTGGGTTAGGTTTAGTTAGGTTCTTCTCTACAATATCAATGAAAAAACTCAACTAGTTATTCAAAATTGTGAGTTTATTGGTTGTTATAAAACAAAAGAGTTACATATGGTGTTAAACTTAACTAAGGAGTGACTTTGGATGTTGAAGCGTGGCACTGCATGTCCTCAGCATACTTTTCATAAGATGGTACGTAACCACTGAGTGCTAATCGCAAGCATGATGACCTATAATCGTCAGTTAGTCGATTGCGATATTTTGACTTAATTATCATCATTTCAGTAAAATACAGACTCGCACAAGTTGACCCAAACATTGCTGTCAGTTGAAGGGCGATTTGCCTTAGATTCGGATATTTATCTTCAGATATAAAACACCAGAAATTTGTATCAGGTGCTGTAGCTTTGAGATGTATATCTGATATAATCTGCACCAACTCATTTTTAACAGAACATGAGTTCATATTAAACTGACTTGCTATTTCAGTAGCTAATTCCTCAATGTTTTTACATGAAAAAGGATAACTCATAAATAATGCTGCATTTGCCAATTTACTACAATCATAAAAACGCATTTCGAATTGTCCCAAAATATTTAATAATTCAACCTCATACGTATCATAATTCAACTGAGGAATCCTTGCTTTCAAAGACGGAAAATGTTTCAGATCCTTTCTTTTCAGTTGATCTATCATAAGTTGCAATTTACTTTTGAATGCGTTTACTGCGCTAATCATCTCAATAACGGTTTTTCCTTCACCTTGAAGCTCCAAGTTAATGGTGTTTAAGTGCATTGTGATGTCAGTCAAAAATGCCAAATCAGTCAGCCATTTTTCGTTTTTCAACATCTGAGTGTCATCACTTCTTTCGTCTAGAAAAGCTATTATTTCGGGCAATAATTCTTGAAACCTTTCTAGGAATTTCCCTCGACTCAACCACCTGACGTCCGTGTGAAGAACCAAATCAGTGTGTTCAGCTGACTCCCCATCTTCCAATTGCAACTTAAAGAGCCGCCGTTGCAAGCTACGTGCACGGATGGAATTCACAATTTTTGTTGCAATGCCCATAATTTCCTCCGTGTTTAAAACTTTTAAACACAAAACTTGTTGATGTATAATTCAATGGATTGAAAAAAATGAAGGGAAATCTTCATTAGCTCGACACAATGCCACAAAACCGTTTTTGTTTCCAGTCATTGCTGGTGCTCTATCGGTTGTAATGCACACTAATTTATATATTGGTAGCTTGTAGTTTTTTACAAAATTGAAGAAAACGTCATATATATCTTCGCCACGGGTCTTCCCCTTCAGAGGAATGATTGTCAAAAATTCTTCCTTAGCCAACATGTCATTGAATACCATCCGAATAAAAATACACAGCTGGGCAGTGTCTGTCATATCGGTGGATTCGTCGAACTGTAAAGAAAAGTACGTACATTCAATGATACCATTTTTAGTTTATCTGCCATGTCCTGACTCATGACTTCAATACGCTTTGTGACAGTCGGACGAGATTACTGAAGTTCTCTAATTGCAGACATGATTTCTGTTTTATTTTTAAAATCTCCAAATAAAGTCTTACCCGCTTCAATAAATGCTTCCTTCACAACCGATCCATCTTCAAATGGTTTCTTGTGTTTCGCCAATATATGAGATATTTTAAATGACGCGATCGTAGCAGCTTCTGATTGTTTGGCTGGTCTTGTGAACACAGTTTGTTCTTTTTTCAAACAAGATATCAAATCACGTACTTTTCGTTTTCTTAATTCACTCTCTGGCGGAAAATCCTTTTCATAGTTTTTATGAACCGTTTTATGATGCCTCTCTAAGTTACCACGCTTAGGTATTGCAACTGACGCACGACAAATAAGACAAATGCACTTATCCTTCACCATACAAAACAAAAATTCTTCCTCTCAATCGTTATTAAAATGATACGTTGTAGATTTCTTCGCTGCACTCATTTTGAACTATTTAATAATAAACTTTGTATGGACGTAGTATTGCCTTCAAGTTGCAATTCAGAATGACTCCAAATCCTGCAGGCGCAACATTTATATCGGCGTGAACCGAAGTCTCGAATGTTCCCGTCAAACGCAATGCCCGAAATTTCTAAAAAAGCGGCAAGAATAAGAAACGCGGCTTTCCTTTGACAAGTACCGCGCGTTTCTTTGATAAAGCCGCCTTTTGCCGCTAGTAGAGTGTTATTTTATTACGTAATAAATTTTTGTAGTTTAGTTAATTACCTACTTATTAAAAAAAAATTTCTTCTCGAGATCTACTCAAAAAGCACTCGCGATCGACCGTTTGAGCACCCCTGGTGTAGCGTATTTAACTATTCTTAAGGTTCGCGTTTTATTACAACTATTAGGAGGGACGGACAAATGAATAATTTATGTTCTGAAATATTTTTGGGGTGTCATTGACCAAATGACCTTATATAAGAGCCGCCACTGAAAATAATGATGGAGTTTGGAGATCTTTTGGAAAAGAAAATTGTTATAACAAGCTGTTAATTAAGCCATGTACAGACAAAGAGCTAAAAATAACTGGCATATATGTAAGACCATATTTATTCACAAGTGTACATGGAAACAGCAGAATAGACAGGCATATACTATGTAATCATGAAATATGGACATATTTGATTACACGATGTTAGAGTAGAGAGAACACCAATATAGCGCTGATATTTGTGTTATATAGAGCAGTAGAAGTAATAAAGACCTTTTAAATGCAGGGTCGGACGATTATTGATATTGTTACTAAAATATTTTGCTCCATTTTTGTTTCTTAAGCCAGCCACTTAAGTGTAATTTTTTGGAAGGGGGTAGTTCGAAAGGTGAACCGCTGCTTAAAATTTGTACAGGGTGTACTCTCTCGTATCTCAACGATCAGATAACTTATCGAAAATGTGAAAACTGTTTCTTAGATAACTTTTCCCGTAGAACTCAATTCCGCCTTCGGAATTAGTATAGTATAGGTCAAAAATTTATTGGACCCCACTTTATTTTTTAAATTTATATTTATAGACTATAAAATGTGTCTTTTTTTACCTTTTCAAAAATATATAACAGTAGGCACTTTTTCTCAGAAACACGCAAATAAATGACAATTTTCTGAAATCAAATGCACAATTTAATAGTAGGCTATGGCTATTGTTTATGACAACAAACAAAAAAATAAATGTCAAATATTTCTTATCGGTTTTTGGATCGACTTTTGGTTTATAAACGTTCTGATTGATATTTCTATTTACACTAGTATACAAAATAAACACGTTTAGTTTATTAATTTTCACTTATTTATTTCTGCTTGACAGCTGTTTCGACACACTGTGTCAAAAGCTAACTTAAAACTAACACTAAAATCTGTACCAAACATAAAAATAAATATATAAAAATCTTAATGGTATCAATAAAACAATATCGGTGTTAAGGGAATTTCATTGATAATAACTTTTCTCGAAGATGGATAGGTACCAACGGACCTGTTAAATGGCCTCCACGATCTCCAGATCTCTCAATTTTAGATTTTTCTTATGGGGCTATATACAAAATGAAGTATATAAACCACGATATGACGGCAAAGTAGAACTTCGAGAGGCAAGTCATTTAGCCTTTCGAAATCTGCCAATGCGACCCATGGTTCTTTTTTACGCTATTCAAAGAATTACAAAAATGTGCCAATTTTGCATTAGACAAAATGGTCGTCAGTTTAAACATCATCTTTAAAAAATTGTTTTTTCTTTTTTTAATAATGTTATTTTTTTGTGTTTGTCATATTGTTACTTTATGCTATAAAACTGTTGTTACAAACTTACTGTTATTAAAAAACTCTATAGAAGAGGCCTATATGCGAGGTATTCAATTCTACGTTAGCAATATGTAACTTTCAATTGTTTGTATTATTGTTATTCATGGCCTACTATTAAATAATGCATTTAATTTCAGAAAATTGCCATTTATTTGCGTGTTTCTGAGAAAAAGTGCGTACTATTATCTATTTTTGAAAAGGTAAAAAAAGACAAATTTTATGGCCTATAAATATACAGGGTGTTCCATTTAAAAAAATTAAGTAGGGGCCGATAACTTTTTGACCTGACCATGTATACTAATTTCGGGCGGAATTGAGTTCTACGGGAAAAGTTATATAAGAAACAGTTTTCAAGTTTTCGATAAGTTATCTGATAGTTGAGATACGAGGGGAGCCTGAAAATGCAACATTTTCAATTTAGCCCTCTATCTTAAAAACTAAAAGGTCTATGATAATTTTGTTAACGGCACACTGTCGCGAAAACCGCAACTTTCTATCTATAAAAATAAGGAGATACCCCTCAAAAGTACCCAAAATGGGTCATCCTGTACATTAGAAAAAAATACCCCTTTTTCAAATTATATCGAGTACTCATAGATGGTCTGAACGACTTGGATGACATTTTTTAGGATACTACCGGTGTGGTTCCATAGCAAGAATATTTTAAAAATGTAAAAAAATGACGGAATGGCGCCATTGTCAACTAGTAAGCGATGGTCGGAGTCAATATCAGCAAAATGGCATGAAGTTTAAGCTTACTCATCTTCTTAACTTTTTAACAATTTTTACAATATTAATACGGTGATTCTGGCAATGTTTCATATGCAATGGATCCAGTAGCTACCCACTTATTTATTTTATTAGGGACTACCAAAATTTTTAAGTAAGTGGTGGCTTTAAGACAGACATCTCAAACATGCGGCCCAGTGAGCATTTTTCTGCGGCCCAAATCAGTTTTGAAAACAGCCAGATAATACGGCCCGCGAACGAGTTGAAAACCGTTTTTGAAAGCGCGCGCCGCTGCAACAACTATTGGTATAATAAAATGTACAATTGTACATAGTGACATCTATGTTTAGGAGGATGAACTACACATACTCAACCTAAAACCTAAAGCCAAACGTTATCTGGCTTGTTCCATGAAATTCTATTGCGCAAAAACACAGATGACGCTATCTGAACATTCTGGAAAGAACTCGAGAAATCACAATCCGTATACAAGCTGTGTTCGATTGAGTTCAGTCGTTCAGTGTTTAGTCAGTTATGAGTCGGTTGCGATAGAGTTTCGAGTTGAGTTGCGCACTTATTGTTACAACACTTAACAGTACTTATTATAATTTATTTCGGATACAGTTTTTAACATGTCTCTTTCAAAACGAAGTGAAGTAAGAGGAAACTTGTAGATAAGCATCGTATCTTTCAAGAAAAGAATTGGAAATTTTTTGCTGTGAAGTGAAAAAAAAAATATTTGTTTGATTTGTAATAGTACAGTCGGTGTCCCAAAATTATATAATATAAAACGTCACTATGATATTCATAAAACTATGTTTGACAAGCATACAGGCATGGTCAGAAACGAAAAGTTAAAGTCACGGTTGAAAGATTAGCAGCTTATGTTTACACGTCCAAAGCAAGAAAATTAATATGTCCTTCAAGCGAGCTACGTACTGTCGGAGTGATCGAGAAACACTCAAAATCATTTGTTGAAGGTGAATTTATAAAAGAGTGCCTTGTAAAGGCCGCGGAAAAACAGCGTGAAGGCATTTCAAAATATACCATTTGTTGAAGTTGAGTTGGCTGCCAATATAAGTGATCAGATAAAGACAAAATCAGACTCTTTCATTGCATTTTCTATTGCCTGTGCCGAAAGTACGGATGTGTGTGGTGTGGCCCAACTCGCTGTTTTTCTTCGTGTGGTTGATACAGATATCAATGTGTATGAAGAATTACTGGAATTAGTGCCATTGCATGATACAATAACCGGGAAGGATATTTTCGATGCTGTTTATAGACTTCTGCAAAAGTACAATTTAGATTTGTCAAAACTGTGTTCCGTTGCAACAGGCGGAGCTCCTTCAATGACTGGAGTAAAAAATGGCTTCGTTAAAATATTACAGACAAAGATCAGAGAAACGGGCAGTGACAAACCAGATTTTTATCATATTCATTGTATAATCCACCAAGAAGTTTTATGCTCAAAAGTGATCAAATTAGAAAGTGTTTTAAAGTCAGTGAAAAAAATTATAAACTTCATAAGGTCACGAGTCCTTAATCAGCGACAGTTTTCTGCATTTTTACGTGATTTAGAAAGTGAGTACACTGGTTTACCATATTATGGACAGGTGCGATGACTTTCGTGGTACTCGACAGGTTTTGGAAACTCAAAGAAGAAATACGCGTTTTCATGGAAACAAAAGAAGAAGATGTCAGCTTATTATGCGATGTACCTTTTTTACAAGATCTTTCATTTATGGTAGATATCACAAAACACTTGTCGAACTTACGAAATTGCAAGGACCACGTCAAGTTATTACAGATATGCATAATCATGTGAAAGCTTTCGAGTGTAAGATGATGTTGTGGGAAAAACAGTTAGCAGAGGATAATCTGTCACATTTTCTGACTTGTAAGGCATATCAGGAAAGCACAAGTGTCATATCATACAAAATATATTCAGAGAAAATGAAAAGCCTTCTGGCAGAATTTGAGAAGCGTTTTCAGGATTTTAAGACCCAAGAAAACAACTTTTCTCTATTTACTGGTCTTTTCACTATCGATATTGATAAAGTTCTCCCTCACTTGCAAATGGAAGTAGTTGAAATTCAGTATCAGACCTATTTAAAACAAAAATTTGATAGTGTTGGTACATTCGAATTTTATAAGTACTTGCCTGTTCAATAGCAAGAAATGAGAAAACTTGGCTGTAAAATCCTGTCAATGTTTGGAAGTACATATTTTCTATTATTAACTATTTTCTTTGATAAAAGGAAATAAATCTCCCGCAAGATCGCGATTGACGGACGCAGAATTGGACGCAGTTTTAAAAGTTATTTCCGCCGATAAATTCACGCGACAAATAGACAACTTAATTAAAAACAAAAGATGTCAAATATCTGGCAAAAGAATGTAATGTTTGTAGTTTTTTGTAATGTCCTTTTTATTGGAAATTTAATAAACAGACTTGTCCTATAATAGTATTTTTCTCAAGATTTTCAGTAGTTTATCTTCTTTAAGATAAGGTTTTGTGACTCACCTAGTCGATGGCCTTCATGCTTTTGGCCCACCAGTGACTTTGAGTCTAATTTTGAGACTTAAAATGGATAAAAAAATAGAACCGACTTGAAAAGAAATACTAAAAGGTAAAAAATAATATTTTATTCCACATTGAAATTTTAATTTGTGAAGTCATAGAAATAAAGACAGTGTCTATTTATTGTGATATATATTTAGACGCTCAGTATATAAATGTCTGTTTGTGATTAAGAAATTAAGAATTAGTTTGACGCCGACTTCGTAAGGTCAAATTTTCAATGTGGAATAAAATATTTTTTTTTCGATCCCATTTTTTATAAAAAAAAATTACCTTAAAACTGACTTATTCACAATTTACTGGTCTGAGACTACAGATGTTTTTTAATTTTGCAAATAAATATAAATCAGCCTATTACCTATAAAGTGTGAATTTTCATTACTTCTAATAATTATAATATATTCTGAAGATATTGCTTGGTATGTCGGTAATTCCACCTTATTAAGAGGCTATTAAAATGTACACGTTTTGAATACTTATATACACGTATTAGATAACCACTGCATATATGTTTAGCTTCCTTTGACTTTAATTCGTGATAATTGTGTTAATTTTTTTATTGGTGTAATAAAAATATTATAATCGATATTCAAATACATAATTTAATTTTTTTTTTCAGGTAAGCTATTCTCAACTGAAACTTTATGGATAGAACTCCTTAGTTTATATAACAGTAAGTAAACATAATATTTATTGGTTCTAAATCGTTAATAGATATTTACGATACAAGTAAGTTAACAACATCATCAGAGGTTTGCAACTACACAAGTATCTTAATGAGGTTAGCTCACATGTATTGTACAACATTTTATCTACGTCTAACGCACGACTGTTAAAATACACACATATTTGTATTAAACAAATTTTTCAGAAAGTTTATAGCATGCATAAAACGCGATCGATTTCTGGGCCTTTACCCTCATCAGGCAGGCTTATATCCAGGGAGATCTCAGTTAAGAGATCATTGGTGGGACACAATCGAAAACGAAAACGTCTATATCTGGGAAAGTTCCACGAAGCCAAGCACAACACTTGGCGCCATCTATTGCATAAATGTATTCTCCAAAATCCTTATGGGTCGCAGCCAAAACTCTTCGGGGCCACAATAGGTGGCGCCAAGTGTTATGCTTTGCTTCATGGAACTTTCCCACTATATAGATGTTTTCGATTGTGTCGCATCGATATTCTCTTTATTGAGATCTTACGCCGCTTACATACATGCAAAATATATATATATATATATATATATATATATATATATATATATATATATATATATATATATATATATATATATATATATATATATATATATATATATATATATATATATATATATATATATATATATATATATATATATATATATATATATATATATATGTGTTTTCATTCCGGGTGTACATCCGTTCACTACTGTCGTTCTGAAAAGAACAGTTTTGCTGACGTTTCGCCAAAATCACATTTGGCATTTTCGAAGCTTTCTTTCTCGCGTCCGAATAGAGACTGAAGTGTTGGTGACTGCGACGCTTCCTTTTATACCCCCACTCGGGGCTGAAGGTTATATCTGCGCAGGCGTTGGTCGTTATTTATGTTTTCCGGATGGTGCTGTTGTTGTTGCGCTAATTGCGCTTGAGTTTTTGCGATTTTAGATTTGTCTATTATTGTCTTCCATACTGTTGGTAGTTTTAATGATTCGTCCCTTTTATTTAAATCACCTTGCTTTTCAATTTCTATGGCTTCTCGGATTATTCTGGTCTTATAATGTTCTATATTGGCAATCTCCCTACACCCATCGAAATTTATTTTATGGCCGGTTTCCTGATGATGTAGGAATAAAGCTAAGGTTGTTTGTTTATTTCTGATGCTGAGTTTATGCTCTTCCACTCTTGCTGATATTCGCCTGTTAGTTTGCCCTACGTACAACTTTTCACAGTCCTGGCACGGAATACTGTACACTCCGTGGTTTTCCAGTTTGATTTTATCTTTTGGGTTTCCGAGTAGTTTACCTATAGTTGTTTGTGGCTTGTGTATTGTTTGTATGTTGTGTTTCCTCAGAATTCTTCCGATTCTGTCTGTTGTGCCTTTTACATATGGTAAGACTACTCGTTGCTTTCCCGGTTCATATTTTTTGTTGTTTGTTGTTCGGGAAACTTGTGCATTAATAGCTTTCTCTATGGTGCGATTTGTGTAGCCATTTTTCTTTAAAGCACTAGATATTACCTTAAGTTCGTTTTGTCTCGTCTGTGTTTCAGTTAGTCGCACGGATCTAGATATTAGAGTATTTGCCACAGCTTGAATTTGTGCTGGGTGATGATGTGATTTTGCATTTAAATATCTGTCTGTATGTGTTGGTTTTCTATACACGGTGTATTCGAAATGTCCGTTATGTAGTTTTGTGACCAAAACATCTAAAAATGGTAGTTTGTTGTTTTCCTCTAACTCTAGAGTAAATTGTATTCTGGGGTGGATTGAATTTACGTGAGTCAGAAATTTTTCGAGCTCTGCATGACCATGTTGCCATATAATAAATATGTCATCCACATAACGAATCCATAATTTGGGTTTTAAACTTACTTTCTCAAGAACTTCTTTCTCGAAGTATATCATAAATAAATTCGCGACTGCTGGTGATAGCGAGGACCCTATTGGAGCACCATCCATTTGTTTATACATTTGCCCGTTGAAAGAAAAAATACTTATTTTTGAAAGAAAAAATACTTTGCCAATATAGAACATTATAAGACCAGAATAATCCGAGAAGCCATAGAAATTGAAAAGCAAGGTGATTTAAATAAAGGGACATAGAAATTGAAAAGCAAGGTGATTTAAATAAAAGGGACGAATCATTAAAACTACCAAACATTTTGCGCCTATTTTCAATTTCGCAACATCACCCTCTGAGCGGGGGTGAGATTCACCCCCAAAATGTTAAATGGAAAGGGTCGAGTGATACCTTATTTTGAAGGGTTTCCGACCCTGGTTACAACTGCCAAGTTTGAAGCCTCTGCTGTCATTCCCGAAGAAATGGCAGCTTGTCGAAAAAAAAATATTAATAAATTAACTGCAAGAGTTGGCTGCTTTAAATTTAGGGTATGATGCAGGCTAGTGAAAAGATTTTAATAATAATTACTCCGGACGAGAGGAAAATAAAAATAGTAAATGTAAATTAATGGGGAATTTTTGCGTTTAAGAAATGTTTTCTACAAAGACTAAATTATTTTATGAATTGTTCGAAATGTTCGCCATTTACTACCTCGCAATGAAACAGACCGTTGCCAAAACGTTTAAGCTAACTTGTCGAATTGTCACTGTACAAATATTTAAAAAAAATCAGCATTCCATTCTTACTGTTATCATAAAACGTCAGCAACAAACAAAATAAAATCACATTGTTATCGTTTATTTAGTGTCAAGCATTCATGCGTTTATTACAGTTTGTACATTTTATTTAAAATTTATTTTGTCTGAAAGTGTTAAAAGACGAAAGTTTCTAACAATTGCCTATGACGTTTACGATACAAGAGAGAATCGAAATTATTGTTCTTTACATTAGAAACAATAATTGTGCGAGAGCTGCAGCTGTAAGTTTTAATGAATCTCATCCCGAACATTCTTTGACTCATAAAAGTGTATTACAACTGTGGAACAAATTTTTCGAAACCGGCTCAGTTGTCAATAAAAAGCATGAAAGAGTAAGACCAATAAGAAATGAAAATGTTGAGGTTGCAGTCCTTGGCCATGTTGCTATGGTCCCAAGTAATTCCATCAGATAAACAGCTGCAATATCAGGAGTCTCCCGAAGCAGTGTTCACCGGATTCTAAAATCCCATAAGTTTCGACCCATTAAATATCAATTGCTTCACGAAATGAACGAAGATGACTTTGATCGCAGAGTAGAGTTTTGTGAGAATATTTCTGAAAAATTAAATAACCATACCATTTCATTGTACAATATTTGTTTTTCTGACGAAGCCACATTTTACTTAAATGGAGAAGTAAACCGTCACAACTGCAGGTATTGGAGCGACAGCAACCCCCATTTATTCAGGGAAACCCATAGCCAGCATCCTTTAAACGTAAACGTGTGGGCGGGAATTCTAGGCAATCACGTTGTTGAACCTTTTTTCATAGAAGGCAATTTAAATGGTGAAAGTTATTTAAATTTACTTGAAAATGCCATCGATCCGCAGATTACTGAGATTCTAGAAAACGACCAGGATTTAGCTGAAGATCAGATATTCTTTCAACAAGATGGAGCACCTCCTCACTACCCTCCTCCGGTAAGAGATTTTCTCGATAATACTTTTCCCGATCATTGGATTGGAAGAAGAGGTCCCATCGAATGGCCGGCACGATCACCTGATTTGACGCCGTTGGACTTCTTTCTTTGGGGACACTTGAAAACAAAGATTTTTAAGGTGCAGCCAGAATCACTTGAGGATTTAAAACAGCGAATAGTAGCTGAATGCCGTCAGTTAACACCTGAAACATTTCAAAACGTTCGAGAGGAATTCGAGGCTCGTCTGTATCATTGCATGGAAGTAAATGGCGAACATTTCGAACAATTCATAAAATAATTTAGTCTTTGTAGAAAACATTTCTTAAACGCAAAAATTCCCCATTAATTTACATTTACCATTTTTATTTTCCTCTCGTCCGGAGTAATTATTATTAAAATCTTTTCACTAGCTTGCCTCATCCCCTAACTTTAAAGCAGCCAACTCTTGCAGTTAATTTATTAATATTTTTTTTTGGACAAGCTGCCATTTCTTCGGGAATGACAGCAGATGCTTCAAACTTGGCAGTTGTAACTAGGGTCGGAAACCCTTCAAAATAAGGTATCACTCGACCCCCCTTTCCATTTAACATTTTGGGGGTGAATCTCACCCCCGCTCAGAGGGTGATGTTGCGAAATTGAAAATAGGCGCAAAATGTTTCCCCCTCAAAAGCAAAATCGACGGGTCCGAGCGTTTTATTTTTTTTTGTCTTGGCGACTTGTTATTTGGGGTGGATACTTTTAGTTGGGACACCCTGTATATATATATATATATATATATATATATATATATATATATATATATATATATATATATATATAGCAGAAAAAGGATTTTTCTTAGGGCGACCGCTAATGCAGATTGAAATTTGGCTAACTATAGACACGTGTTTCTGACTTACGGTCTTCATCAGTACAGTCAACTAGTTGAGAGACGAGTACAACTAGCGCCAAACCTTAATATAACAAAACCACACCAGAATCACCAACAGGAACAAAACCGATATTTGTGGTTACCAAGGGAACATCCGAAAATTGCTTCTGTTGGTGAATCCGGCGCGGTTTTGTTGGATTACGTTTTGGTGCTAGTTGTACTCGTCTCTCAACTAGTTGACTGTATTGATGAAGATTTTAAGACAGAAACACGTATCTATAGTTGCTCAACTTTCAATGTGCTTTAGCGGTCATCCAAAAAAAAATTCTTTTTCTACTATATAATAGTACACTCATTACAAACTCCATGTATAATCTGTCTTCTTTACTAGTTTGAGACCGACTTCATAGGTTCAAATTTTCAATGTGGAACAACATATTATTTTTTACTTTTTTTTTGAAGTCGCTTCTATTTTTTTTATGAAAGTGTTTTTTTTTCATCCTTTCTAGTTTTGTTTGTGTAAAGTTCTAAGTTTTGAGGCATAAACTTAGATTAGAATTTTGGAAGTCCCTAATAAAATAAATAAGAAGCAACTGGGTCCATTGCAAATAGAAGTTTTCCAGGAATTATCAGTATTAATATTATATGAATGATTGTCAACATTTTAAATGATGAGTAAAGTTGATCTTCGAGCCATTAAAAACCTCGAAAACCATACGAAAGACGATATTAACATGCATACTTTAGTTCCTGATGATATGGTGAACGCAGTATATAATAATTTTTCGGCGCTCGTGTAAACATGTTAAAGATACCGCCATTCCGCCATTTTAACATGTTTTTAATATACTTGCTCTGGAACCACTCTGGCAATATCTTGAATGAGTCCTCTCATGAAAATTTCATCCAAATTGGTCAAACCATCGAGGAGTAATCGATATACATACATAAAGAAAAATACATGGGGTCGAATTGATAACCTCCTCCGTTTTTGAAGTCGGTTAAAAATAGAATCCATTTATTAGTAATATCTATTCATAAAGTATCCAGACGATTTCGGTAAAGCCCAATTAAAATCTTATGATTCGGTTCCCTTTTCCATTTGTCGTTGTCCAAATATTATGCCACTTCAGGAAACTTCTCCGGAAGTTTTCCTGTAAGCCCGTAAAACTTCATCAGGCATGGTTTAAACGAAGCTGAAATTTATTCCGGGTTTCTCGGAGGATCAGAGTACTCCTGGAAAAGTTTTCCATTTATAATGTTGAACCAAGAAAGTTTTTTTGTCTGTTTAACTTACCATATTTTATTTATTGCATATAAGATCTTGTTTTTATATTATAGTCTGTTATTATAGGTATTTATATGGTATAATGTATGCCACTTCCATAGTTTGGCATTAATCTCTTTGCAAAATTCTGTCTTTTCATCAAGTGCAGGTGGTACCACCCGGTTTTGGGTCAATTTTTGCATTTTGCCTTTTGTTATTCGTTCATAAACACTGAAAATAGTACGCCAAAGGCGACTGGATACTTATAGAATGAATTTAAATTTAACGAATATATATAATATGTACATAATATATATAGATAAAATAATTATTACATATTATTATACAACAATTAAATTATAATAGGTTACATTTTCGTCATCTGAGGAACTGTCATCACCTCTTGATATTATAATTATAATTTATATTATATATTATATATATTATTATAATGGGCTGCCCAGTGTCATGAAATATGACGGAGAGGAAATTACTGGTTCGAATAACATCGCTAATGCCTTCGCCACTCACTTTGAGTCTTGCTATTCACGTCACCGTAGTTTAGATTTTACCAAGATTGGCCCTATAAGCTGTTCGGGAAAGTTACTATCAACCTATTGTATTACAGAGGCGGAAATCTGCAATAAAATAAAAACCCTTGATCTTTCTAAAAAGGCTGGTCCAGATGGAGTTCCCACCATTTTATTGGAACGTTGCTGCGAGTCGTTGTCTCGGCCCTTTGTAAAATTTTTCAGAAATCTTTTATTCTGGGTTCCTTTCCCGAAATTTGGAAGTTTTCCACTCTCATGCCGATCTTTAAATCTGGGGATAAGAGCGATATTAAAAACTACAGAGGTATTTCCTTGCTTTCGCATATACCAAAGCTGTTTGAGGCAATTATCACGGATCATATCTTTGAGTCTCTGAAGCACTACATCACTAATATGCAACACGGTTTTTATAGTGGTCGCTCAACAACTACAAATCTTGCAATTTTCCAGAATTACTTAACTATATACTGACATATCGAAGGCTTTTGACAGGGTTTGCCATCAGCTTCTGTTATTCAAATTGCAGCCAATTGGTTTTTCTGGAACCTATCTGCAATGGATAAAATCGTACTTATTCAATCGTCGGTCAGCGAGTTAGCGTATGTGGTTCAATTTCTAGAGAGGTTGTTGTGACATCTGGTGTCCCACAGGGCTCTCATATTGGTCCAATTCTCTTTCTACTATTTATAAATGATATAGTATCATGCTTTAAAGTGTCTAAGTGTCTCTTATACGCAGACGATTTAAAATTATTTTCACCAGTTTCCTCTGAATCAAATCCACTGCAATCGGACTTGGAAAAGCTTATCAAATGGTTCAACATTAACCATCTTCTTCTTAATGTTTCTAAATGTAAAGTGCTCCGTTTTCATAAACGCATTAAACACATACTCTCCTCCTACTTCATAGATAACGTGAGTTTTGAAGTTGTTAGTTCCTTTACAGACCTGGGCGTTATTTTTGATGAGAATTTAACTTTTGGTCTGCACATTGATAGTATTGTACTGAAGGGTTTCAGGCTGTTGGGCTTTATAAAGCGGCAAACAAAACATGTCACAGATACTAAAGCAATTGGATGTCTTTATAACTCACTTGTTCGCAGCGTTCTGGAGTATTGTTCTACAGTTTGGAGTCCATCGTATCAGTGCCACATCGATAAAATCGAAAAAGTCCAAAATAGATTTGCCAAATACCTTTTGTATAAGTTTAATTTTCCGTACCAGGGTTTATCATATAATACCAGAGCTCTTCTGTGTGGCCTTCAAACACTTGAGTTTCGAAGAAAGAAGGCACTTCTAGTTTTTCTTCACAAACTGCTCAGTGGAGATATTGACTGTCCGACGTTGCTTGAGTCGGTCGCATTTCTGGTTCCTATTAGGAGAACAAGGCAATCTCAACTCTTTTTTGAAGGATACCATCGTACAAATTATGGGCTTAGCGCATTTGTCGATCGACTGGTACGCAATTACAATCGTCACTTCCTCGATTATGATATTTTCAGTTTAAGCACTTTACAGCTTAAAAGGCGGTTAAACGAATTGCTTTTATGATTGTTTTATATCTATATATACTTTGTATCTATTTTTATTCACTTGTATTTTAATTATTTATGTATTGTGTTGCTTTTTTGACGAACTATTGTGTGTTCTTTTTTTTTCTTTATTTCTATTCGACATGCCTCTTATGGCTATTTTACTTTTTACTTTATCTATTTGACCTTGCATGCGAATTCGTACCATTTGGAATGTTTAGCATTCTGTAGTGTACGTTTCAGAAGGGCCACTTGTCCGATGCGTGCATCGGCTACGTCCTTACGAAAAAAAAAATAATTAGAGGGTCGACCGTCTGATCGATGAGGTTGTCAAGATCCCACATTTTCTTCTCCTGTTTGATCACATGCTGGACTGTTTTTCGCTAGTTCTCTGGTGTCACTTCTTTAATGGTTTGATCAAACAGCTTAACATCTTTCATTTTAAAAGTCGTGTTTTGTCTTCCAACAAATCCGTTCACTTGCGCCCATATATGTTCTATAGGATTTATTTCGCAATGATATGACGGTAAGCGCAGCACATTTACATTATATTTTTCTATTATATCTTACACGGCATATTTCATAAAACGCTTTTATGTAAATTTGCTATGGCTAGTAGTTGTTTCTTTATCAAATTGCCAGTCGATAATTTCTTGTGTTCTCCAAGATGAAGTCGGTGTCTTCTCTATGTGCCGTGAATGACAGCTTGCGTTATTTTATCATTTCACCAAAACAGTCTTCAAAAACATCCGAATGCATGTCCTCATGGTAATCTCCCGTCCGGCACGACTGAAAAGTTAGTAAACCTTTTAAAAATTCCTCTTCGCTTTCAATGCGTGCAATTATTAGTATCTTCCCTTTTCCTGAAGGCACTTTAATACCTGTTGACAGTTCTTTGATGGAAGCTTGGCTGGCACTGGTTATATTTTTGTCTGATCACATTTTCTGTTCTATACAGGGTGTTAATTAATGTCGTGGACATATTTCACGGGGTGATAGTACTCGACAAAATATATACAGGGTGTCAAAGTTTCAATTTATTTCTCGTATTTTGCGTTTTTTTATTGTTGCTTCTGAGACAATTAGTTCAAATTTAGAACATGTATTTTTTTAAGAACCTCTACGATTAAATATTAAAATCGTGGATGGTAGTATACAGGGTATTACATTTTTTTGCACCACCTACAAGTTTACCTTGCGGAATTTTTTTTGCAGCACCCTGTATGAATTTTGATATAAAATTTAAACTCTTTGTTCATTTCTTTAGCTCATTCGTATTTTGCATTATTTTCGTATCATTACAGTTTTCGACTTTTTTGCAATAATTGCCAAAGATGCAAATTAAGTTTAGGCTAAATAATGAATCTGGAAAAAAAGGTAGTAGGCTGGGGCAGGTCGTTGGTTAATTATGTTCTTTAATTTGACATTTTGTTTAATGATGGTTGAATTCACAAATCAAGAATATGCAGAAATTCATTTCATTTATGGACTTCCAACGGCAATTGTTATTAAGCCAGACGACTCTATGAACAGAAATATCTAAATCGCATGGTGCTCAATAGACAAATATTTGCAAAGGTACATAATTGGCTATGTGAAAATGGATCATTCAAGAAATCTAATCATTTAGCAGGAGCAAATAGAACGGTTAGGACTCCTGACGTCGAGGAAAGCAGTCTTGAATGCAGTAGAAAATGATCCTGCTACCAGTACGAGGAAAATTGCAGCAGCACTTAACATTTCATTTGTGTTTGTATGGAAAATTTTATTAGACAACTTAATGTATCCTTACCACATCCAAAGGGTTCAAGCTCTTCTCCCACATGACTTTCCACTCCGTTTAAATTTTTGCCAGTGGTTCTTACATGTGTGGGCCGGCATTATTGGAGATTCCATTTTTCCTGCCAGCAAGGCTAAACGGACGATATTATCGTCAATTTCTCGAACATGACCTCCCGGTATTGCTAGAAGACGTGCCAATTGTTCTCAAAAGTCAAATGTGATTCATGCACGATGGTGCACCAGAACATTTCAGCATAGAGGTGAGGGAGTTCCTAAATAATAATTTTAACAACCGTTGGATAGGGCGAGGGGGACCTCAGCCATGGCCCCCTAGATCTC
Organism: Kuschelorhynchus macadamiae; assembly: GCA_030620095.1. Taxonomy (NCBI): domain Eukaryota; kingdom Metazoa; phylum Arthropoda; class Insecta; order Coleoptera; family Curculionidae; genus Kuschelorhynchus; species Kuschelorhynchus macadamiae. The sequence goes on from JAUTXW010004774.1 coordinate 146,371, forward strand.
CAGATCTGAATAGCCTGGATTTCTTTTTCTGGGGACACCTGAAAATAATGGTGTATCAGACCCCAATCCAGACAGAAGAAGATTTAAGAAACAGAATAATAGCTTCAAGCGACATCATTCGCAATATTCCTGGAATATTTGACAGAGTCCGCCAATGCATGAGGCGAAGACTTGATTCTTGCATTCTAGCAAGAGTCGGACATTTTCAACAACTTTTATAATTTTGTTTTATTTTTAATTTAACTGTAATAATTTTATCTGATTGTTCATTATCATGTCGGTTGATTTAAAATAAAACCCGTTTCTTAATTTTTTGCTTAATTTCGCCTACATGCCATCGATGCAATGTATCGATTATTGCGGATAAATCGAGAACTGTGATAGATACGAGAATAAAGCAAAGTACGAAAGAGCTAAAGAAATGAACAAAGAGTTTAAATTTTATATCAGAATTCATACAGGGTGCTCCAAAAAAAAGTTGCGCAAGAAAAACTTGTAGGTGGTGCAAAAAAATGTAACACCCTGTATACTACCATCCACGATTTTGATATTTTATCGTAGAGGTTCTTAAAAGTAATACATGTTTTAAATTTGAACTAATTGTCTCAGAAGGACCTGGAAAAAAAAGCAAAAAACTAGAAAACAATTGAAACTTTGACACCCTGTATAACGAAAATGGTGCGTTTTTGACCATGTATATATATTGGCATTATTTCCTATTTTGTCGATTACTATCACCCCCTGAAATATGTCCACCACATTAACTAACACCCTGTATAACCTTCATTGATCCACGTCTCATCAAGATCAAAAATGTTCTTTTACTCCCTGCGGTACTGCTTTATACTTCTTAAGTGTTTTCGTCGCCAACAAACAATTCAAAATAAAATTCAAATTCAAATGATATATTACCAACGATTACATTATGTAATATAGAGTCGTCAATAAATGGTTTATATAAATAAAACAGAAAATATGTACAAGAAATATAGAAAAAAAAACATACAAATAATATTAAAAGAACAACTAACCGTTATAGTATTTGTTAAAACAAAAATGGTAGAACACATAAAAAATACAAACAACGTGCTGAAACTAGCAAAAAAAAATTGAGAGTCAACAAATAAAGAGGTCAAAATTGCAGCTAAGAAAAAAGAAAAAATAAAATTATGTATCGAAACATTCCGTAGACAGACTAGTCTGCAGGTTGAGGTATGTAATTTTATTAAATATTTGTTTCAATTATTTTAAAGTTAAATATTTTTATTCAGTTGTGAAAAAGCCAAAAAATATTTTTGTTTGTCAATAACTAAAAAAATACTTGCACTAGGTTATGTGGGTATGAGGATTCCAGGCACATTAAAACTTAATAGGAAAAAAAATAAAATAAAATAAATTTTACTCAGATATTGATTGAAAATAATCATCAAGCGAGTAAAAGGGATTTTCGCTGAAAAATGTTTGTGTTTTTTTCACGAAAATGTTTTCATTCTGAGTATTTTTAATTCTTTGAGGTAGATGCTTAAATATCTTGATGCACATCTACCACGGACTTTTTTCAAAATAAGCGGTATTGTGGAGAGGAACTGAAGGTTAACTCCTATATCTCGTCTGTATTCTATTATTGTATGCCTCATTCGCGGGAAAAAGTTCCCTGTTTCGCATCATATACTTCACAGTATCGACCATATACAAAGAGAAAACTGTTATGATTTTTGATAATTTAAAAAGTGGTTTGCAATGTTCTAGAAGGCAGCTATGATTCTACAAATTCTTTTGTAGTATGAGTAGACGTTCAACATTTGTGGAAGGACCCCAAATGACAATTCCATACTCCAATCTACTTTTGACATACGCATTATGAAACATGATCAGGATTTTTTGACTGACAGTATATCTTAGATTATATATAGGGTGATTCATGAGGAAATGTCAATACTTCAGGTACATATTCAGGACCAAAAAATTAACATAAAAGTCTATATAAATAAGTGTCCGCAAGGCCTTAGTTCTCGAGATACAGAGTGTTAAAGTTTTTATTTAATTTTCTTATTTTTTAAACAAAATCTATGATAATGTAAATAATGGAGTGAAAATTGACATACGGGGGTTTTTTGGTATGACAAATTTGAATCTAATATTGGTATTGCTCTTACTTGTAGGGGGCGCCACCTACATGTCTTTCTACTCCTTCGAACAATCACAACTTTTTGGTACAGTCTTGTATTACATTTTTAAGTAAAACAAATTATTCCCTTGCCATTTCTACGTCAAAAAGGTATACCTGTTAAAAGTGGATACGAGCAGCCGTTTTCGAGATGAATTTAAAACAATTTCGGCGCATGTAATTTTTTATCGCAAAATTTTAAAAGTTTGTTATTTTGTCCAAATTTAAACGCATCTTGGCACAAAAGCTTTGAAATGAAAGACTAACACATTTTTTTGAGGTGTGTATTCAGTGCCTCAGACATAAACTAAACAAAAGGTATTTAATTTTATTACGTTTTATAATTTTCAAAAATTCCACCATTTGCTTCTAAGCACAGGTCAGCTCTATGGTGGATACATTCGGGCGCATTTCTTAGTGTTTGTGCTGCGTTTGTTATCCGATCCAATAATGCTTCTCTTGTATTTACTTTAGTGGAATATACCAGTGATTTGAACCATCCCCAAAGACAATAATCCAAAGGATTATGGTCTGGCGATCTAGGTGGCCAATTAAACGGACCTCCCCGACCAATCCATCGGTTTGGAAAGTTTTGGTTTAAAACATCTCTTACAAGTAAACTGTAGTGTGCAGGGGCTCCATCATGCTGCAAATACATGTTTTGTCTTACATTAAGGGGAACATCTTCTAATAAATTTCGCAAGTGATTTTCAAGAAAGTTTAAATATTTTTCTCCTGTAAGACTACCGTCGATTATAAATGGACCAATTAAATGACCTTTTAATATTCCACACCACACATTAATGCTAAATTTATGTTGGAAATTATGTTCTACTGTAGCATGAGGATTTTCATAGGACCACCGATGTTCATTGTGAAGATTATTTATACCATCACGCATGAACTGTGCTTCATCAGTGAACAAAACATACCTATATAACCTTCGATCTTCATTAATCCAGTTACAGAATTGCATTCTCAACTCAAAATCACCCTCCTGCTAATGTTGAACCCCTTGTAAATGAAATGGGTATAAACAATTAATGTGAAGATTTCTCCAAGCAGACGATTGTGTAATTTGATAAGTATCTGCAATCCGCCTAGTGCTTATGCTTGGATCATTTTCGACGGCGTTGAGTATAGCCTCTTCTACTTCAACGTTGGGTCCCGATTCCCTTTCAGATACATTTTCGCACTTGGAAACATCCCAGATTCTCCAGCAGTAGTGAAAACTTGTTGAAAAACTCTTCTATCTGGAAAACGACGCTGGTACTCCGCGACTGCTTGAATTGCGACCCCATTGCAGAAGCCATAGACGAATATCATATCTGCATATTCACGATGCGAGAATATCACAGGCATAATGACGTATTTAGATCTAAAGTTTCTTAAATGATTATTGTCAGATAATAAAAGTTATGAACAGAAATTGACAGTGACAAAATTTGATCTTATTATTAACTGACAGTACTATTGCTAAGTAACAGGAAAAACGATGAGAACACCAACCAGCAGTTGTTCTGTTAGGCAAGGCACACTTCTATTTTTTTACAATACATGCATACTTTATGTGAATTTGATAAAACAAATCACATGCGCCGAAACTGTTTTAAATCCAAATATCTCGAAAACGGTTGCTCGTATCCACTTTTAACAGGTATACCTTTTTGACGTAGAAATGGCAAGGGAATAATTTGTTTTACTCAAAAATGTAATACAAGACTGTACCAAAAAGTTGTGATTGTTCGAAGAAGTAGAAAGACATGTAGGTGGCGCCCCCTACAAGTAAGAGCAATACTAATATTAGATTCGAATTTGTCATATCAAAAAACCCCCGTATGTCACTTTTCACTCCATTATTTACATTATCATAGATTTTATTTAAAAAATAGGAAAATTAAATAAACACTTTAACACCCTGCATCTCGAGAACTAAGGCCTTGCGGACACTTATTTATACAGACTTTTATGTTTATTTTTTGGTCCTGAATATGAACCTGAAGTATTGACATTTCCTCATGAATCACCTTGTATAATGCATAATAGGAACTCTTTAGTTTGCCAGCCAGATCCTCAATATGAAATTCCCAAGTTAGGTGATTATCGATATTTAAGCCTAGAACTTAGTTTTGCTAGTAACTAGAAGTGATTTATTTTGAAGTTTCACCAATGGACATCGCATTTCAATTCGTTTGTTATGAGTAGTCCTAACTCCATTTCATCGCTTTCCAGTAAAAGTGCTTTTCGGTTATGCTTGTCCCAGGCAAAATCCATATTTGTTTAACGTCTCTAGGTACCAAAAACAAATTTATCAATTCCGTCGGTCCGTTTGTCTCTCTGTCTGTCAGTTCGCGGCATAGCTCAAAAACAAAATATTTAAAAAATGAGCTGAAAAAACTACTTATTCGATTAACTTTAAATTTTATGCAAGAATTAAGTGTGATAAACTGGTAAAGTTGTGGTACCAATTCAAGATGGCGGAACAATTTTTTTTTTAATTTTATTCGATTGACCTTAAATTTTGCAGAAAATTGCGAATTCAAAATGACGTAACAAAAAGACGGTGTGCGTCAATGTAAAAACAACTTATTGAATGTATTACTTCCCTAGTCCATCAACTGAGAGTTCATAATTACAAAAGAAAAAAAATCAGGCATTTTTTCCTTTTGTAATTATGAACTTTCAGTTGCTAGACGCTCGATTTTCTCGGAAACCTTTCCGAACAAGCAAATTCAATATAAAATCAGAAATGTTTGAAAACGGTGAAACTTAGATAAAACTTCGGACGTCGGAAAAAGGGAAACTTTATAGGAAACTGGCGAGGATGCATTCTAACTCCGTGACTCGTGACACGCCCGGCCTTAATTTTAAACCGCGCCCCCGTGAAACTTCGGAGATCCGGGCGCGCTCGGTTTCGCGTAGCTTTCATAAAGTAGCAAAATATTTGCACAATGCATAAGAACCGGCGGTGGAAGAGAACGCAATTAAATTCTCAAACGGGGGAGGAACAGATGCTGTCTTCATATCTCTTCTGAGGACGTTATGTAAAAGCAGAGGCGTAGTCGCCGGCTTTTTGAAATTTAAATTCTTGTTACGTTATCTCGTTAGCAAATTTTGTTCATTATTAAGATGTTAGGAATTACAACGATATTACACGTGATTCAACGATTTACATTGTTCATAAGGAGTAGGACGTTAGGTAACGATCAGTTTTGAATATTTTTTATTTTCATTGTTTGTAATATTGTAAATGTGAAAAAATCATCTCCGAGTATAGTCTGTTTCAGAAATGTATGGAGTAATAAAATAGGAAATTCCATTCAGTTTGGCTGAATTTCCGGATCGTCCATAGGCGTAGGTAAATTTTGTTTATAAACATAATAATAAAGATCCTTTTAAATCCCTGTCCTTTTGCATATCTAATGAAGTTTTATTACTCTATAGATTACATTTATTACTCAATAGATTATAACCTTGCAAAACAAGGCTTTGAGATTAATTAGAAAATACCTGGAAGCTCAGTAGTTTTAATGAAAATTGATAGAGCAAATAAGCGTAAGATGAGCTCGTTGTAAACTGGCCTAGATATTAAAGGGCGCCAACATTAATTTAAAAATCAGGCTGATTTGAATTAGTGATTTTATAAAGAAGTATTTTTACGTAATTTTAGTCATAGATATTTTTTAGAGTTGAGGAATAAAACAACAAAAATACCACAATATATTGTATACTCTCTTTTGACTGGAAATAAATATATACATAAAATGTTATATTATCAAATATAACGCAATCAAATGGTTAGATTCCCTACCTTGATGACCAAAAAGAAAAAAATAATTAATTGTTTTAGATTATACAAAAAGGTGTGTGTCAAAATTTATTATTATTAAATGTTTATAACTAAAAAATACTTGTGATCCATTTTCTTGAAAAATAACTCGTGGTTGTCTACGCCAAGCAAGGTCTTAGGTCAACCTGCTGTCTTGACAAACTAGGTTTTAACAGCTACCAGCTACTGCATTCCAAAAACCGTAGATGCTTGATTATATTCTATTTGGTTAAGCCATTCTGATGTAATCTAGATAGAAAAACTATTAATAAGAGAAAAATAATAATTAATTTCAATTCAAAAGATAAAAAAGGTGAAAAACTTACTCCATTTTCATAAATGGGCACTATAAAGATAAAAAATTTAAGATAAACTGTCCTTTGCAAAACTTTACATGTTTTCTCGTTCAAGGACTATAAAAGAAAGGAAGGAACAAAATGGGTGTTTCAATTCCCCTTTAATAAATTAATTTAAGACCTGACATGACAACGTTTTAAAAACGTGTGTCTTAGCACTACAACAAAATATTCTCTCTCAATTCTAATCCGTCAAAATTGCACTAATAGAGAGAGACAGAAAATCTCCTACAACATACACACTACGCTAGTATTTAATGCAGGCAGGCAATTAAACACATATTATAAATTTTTTTCTTTATCTTATAAATATTTATAGCTTCTTAAACACCGCAAAACAGTTAGTATTTCCTGAATACGCTAATACTGTTACAAGAGTATTATATGAATATTAATAAAATGGCAACATTCACTCCAACGATAAGATGTTCTAATAATTCTTCACTATTAGTAAGTAAAAATATTATTTTAAATGTACATGATTGCATAAAGCAGACTGTACAAGAAATTGTTGAACCATGTTCCCGAATGAATGGAATACAAATCCACCGTTTTCAAATTATTACGGAAGAGAAAGGTAGCAGTTCAAATGGAACCTCTCAAGAAAATTCCAGGAAGACCAGCAAAAGTCCTTGATGAACACAACAAATGTGCCATTCGAAGAACAGTTCACTCTTTTTATTTTAAGAAAAAGAAATACCCATTCTAGACAAAATTTTGATGAAGCTTGGCCAAGATGACAGTATTCCTTTGATAACTGGAAAACTCTTATAGACCACTTTAAAAAATACGGATTTTGCCAGGGCAAAGCATAACCGAAAAGCACTTTTACTGCAAAATGATGGATTTTTTTGCTGGCGACGAAAATACTTGAGAAGTATAAAGCAGTACCGCAGGGAGCAAAAGAAAATATTTTCTTATTCGTGGGTTAGAAGAAGGCAAAGTAGGACTCAATGGATTGCCCATGGCACTACTATCAAGTTGGATGTTATGTTTAGCAACCTAAAGAAAATTAGTAACTTAGAAAATGAATACACCAGTTTCCTTCCAACATTTAATGAAAAACATATTTACAATTATACTTATTATCTTATAATTCGTTACTAAAAGATGTGCAAATTACTAAACGTTTTTTAAAAAGCAGATAAGAGCAGATAAGGGAAGTTCTACCGTTATTATGGAGAGAAGTGAATATGACAACAAAATGTTAGAAATGCTCAACGACACTAATATATATCAAATATCCACAAGAGATCCAACAAAAAAGTACCAAGAAAAAGCCAACTCTTTTGCGACGCTTTTAAGAGAAAACCATTGTCTAACAGAAATCCAAGAAAGAAATATGAAGACTCACAACTCCACCCCACCGAAAATATATGGTTTAAGAAAGACACATAAGCAAGACTTTAGGCTAAGACGTGAGTTGAATCAATACACCTTGCTATAATCTTGCCATCTACATTCTGTTCTTAGTCCAATAACATCTACGTATTATTTTAATGTGAAAAAATCTTTTGATTTTGTTGAGTATATAAAAAACATAATAATACCCTCGGACTACCAATTAGTATCACTGGACGTGGTTTCTTTGTTCACGAACATTCCTAAACAATTAATCATTAATATTATAATAAAAAACTGGAAATTTATCTCAGCATACACTGACATTCCTAAGAACCTTTTTATTAATATGACGTAATTTACGTCCAATTTGATGGTAGTGCCATGGGCAATTCATTGAGTCCTACATTGGCCAATATTTTAACGATTTGGTGACAATCGTTTTAGACAAGCTGCCATTTATCGTGCCGTTTTTTTATCTGTACGTTGATGATTCCATAACAGCTATACCAATAAAATATCACAGTACCATCCTTAATTATTTTAATAGTTATCACCCAAAAATACAATTTACAAGTAAGAAGGAAGTTGACAAAAGACTATCATTTCTTGACACCGACGTGATATAGCTGAGGTAGTGACCAACTGGTATGTCAAGTTGTTGGCTCAGGAAGAATACTCAACTTTTATTCCAATAACCCAATCTCTCAATCTCAAATTGGGACTGTCAGTGGATTGCTCAATAGAACTAAAAATCTCAGTCACCCTAATTTTTGTGGCACAAATATTAAAAAGATTAAGAACGTTTTGAGAGAGAATAACTATACGATCGGGTTCATAAACCAGTGTATTAATCGGTTCGAAAATAAAATGAAAACAGTTGTAACAACACAAAATAATAAATCAATGTTTTGATCAAGGAATTTCTAAATTAGCCTTTTATAATATAAAATCCACTACTACCTTGTTTTCTAAAATTAAAGACATAACACCCATAGAAAAACATTTAAATCTCATTTACAGTATTCCGTGTTCTTGTGGCAAATTTTATGTCAGCCAAACAAAACAATATCTGAGCAATAAAATATATCAACATCAGTAGGATTGTCGCAATCATAACTACATCAATCAGGTTAAAATTATGGAGACCAACTGGTATAAACGAAACATCAGTGAAATCATTCACATTAATTTATCAGACACCATAAACCTCAGGATTGATTCACAAGGGCTAAGTGCAATATATATAAACATTTTTAAAAAATGGAAAGAAAAACAGAAAAATTAGGTAATAGGGCATTAATAACATGTATCTATAATTCTATATATAAAAAAAAGGGAATAAATAGTAGCAAAACATCATATAATATTATTTGTTTTATGTACGTATTTATTCTGTAATTCGTTTTAATAGTTGTATATTTAAATAACTAAACTTCAAGTTTTGTTTACTTTTGTCTTGTTTTAACTATTAACTACACTTGTAACTATTCAATAAGTATACAGACATATTTGCTTTTAGTTTTAGTGTTTTCCTTTGTACTATACAAATAAAGGTGTAATTGTGCCTGAACTTTGTTCGCTAAAAATTCAGGACAGTCTAATATAATAACATCTAGTTGGAACTCTTAATATCACCGTAAAACCAATTGGAGAAAAAAAAAATCATAAAAAAACTGTCTCTTTTCCAACGGAACATGCACAAATCAGTACTTTATTGACCACCCGTAGCCTTGTTACGTTTTGATTAAAGAACTATTTCTCGTGTGTGTGTGTGTTTTTGTTGTGGAATTGGAGAAAGAAATTTTTGGAGAAAATGCAAAAGAAAATTTTTTATCTTCGTGAGACGTGGATGAATGAAGGTTATATAGTACAAAAAAATGTGGGAAGACGAAAATATAACCAGTGCCCGCCAAGCTTTCATCGACGGCCTGTCAAAGTGCTTTCGGGAAAAGGGAAGAGACTAATAATTGCATCCACTGGAAGCGAAGACGGATTTTCTAAAAAAGATCTCTTGCCGGACGGCCGATTACCATAAGGACGTGAATTCGGATGTTTTCGAATACTATTTTGGTAAAATAATAAAATATCTTCCGGCTGATTATGTTATGGATAAGGCAAGCTATCATTCACGGCGCATAGAGAAGACACCAACTTCATCTTGGGGAAAACAAGAAATTATCGACTGGCTAACTACCAAAGGTATTGAGTTTGAACCCAATTATACACAAAAATCGTTTATGAAATACGCCCTGGAGGATATAGCTCAAAAATATAATGTAACTGTACTGCGCTAACCGCCATATCATTACGAACTAAAACCTATAGAACTTATATGGGCACAAGTCAACGGATTCCTAGAACGTAAAACACGACATTTAAAATGAAAGATGTTAAGCTATTGTTTTGATCAATCCATTAAGGAAGTGCCACCAGAGAACTGGCGAGAAGCAGTCCAGCGTGTAATTAAACAGGAAAAGAAGTAATTCCTTTGTAAATTATTGTAAGCATCAACTTTACAGAATATAACTTATACGGTTTTTCTTTAACTGCCGATACTGTTACAGGGACAGCTTATCGGGTATTTTATGGATATTATTTGGACTTGTTAAGATTAAATATTGACCGCCATACTGACGTGGTTTTGTGTGAAAATACTAGTTGCGTTTATTAAAATTTGATCATACGTATATATCCATCCTGGTGTTCTTAAATTATAATGTAATACTTAATTTCCGGATATATTCTTATTGTATGCATAATATTTTTTTTTTGCGGATTTTAATTGATTTATATTTTCAAATGCCACTGTTTATTTATAGACAAATTGTTGAACGATGTGTGCATCATAACTGGTTAGAACAGTTCACTTTAATGTTCGGTCTCTAAAAACTTTATTCGATTTGTTTTCCTCAACGATTGGCGGTCTGACAAAATGTTTGATGAAGCTTGGCCAAGATGAGTCCCAGATATTCCTAGAAAACTTGATGAAAAACTGAGAGAGACGGGAGACTGGCGTGGCCTTTTATGTAAAAAAATCTTTAAAAAACTTTTATCAGATATTTGCCATGGGAACAGCTTTGGATATCACTGAATATCGCTGGCAAGAAAAGCACTTTTAGGCCTGCAAAATGATGGATTTTTTTGCAAACACTTGAAAATAATTTGAGAAGTATAAAGCATGTTATACCGCAGGGAGCTACCCCAAATAAAAGAAATTATTTTCAACTTTTATTGACAAGTACGGGTTAACTCAACATATTCAGGAACCTAAGTAACTAACAACTCAAACACTATTTTGGACTTAATTATTAGTAACTGTGCTGATATTGTGATTGACCCTGTAATTTTTCGAATGGCACTACCATCAAGTTGGATGTTATGTTTAGCAACCTTTTTTTAAAAGTAAGAATTTTTCACATTTCGACTACAACCATTTTCTAATTGATTTAAATAACTTAACCAACATTTAATGAAAAACATAATGACAATTTATACTTTTTAAATCTTATAATTCGTTACTAAAAAGATGTGCAAATTACTAAACGTTTTTTAAAAAGCATTAAGTAAGAGCAAAAACAGGAACTGAGCAATCCTGGCAAGACCGAAATGTTATTATGGAGAGAAGTGAAATGAAACAAAATGTTAGAAAAAACTTTTGGCGCACACAAATACCACAATAATATATATCAAATTTTAACATCGCCAATGCTGATGAATTTCATTACAAAAAAGTCAAACGAATTTAAAAAGCCAATTTTGTTAATAACCATTATAAATATAAAACATTTGAAACCGTGCATAACTTAGAAAATTTTGTGTTTACTAACGTTGATCTGGAGGAGGTTGAAAGAATAATTAATGGCATAAAATCTAACGCTACGGGGCCCACGGAAAATATATGTTACTTTAAGAAACCGCATATTACTTTCATCATCAATAACTGTTTATCTGCTAACAGGTTTCCTGAATCTTGGAAGAGTCTAATGTGATTCCCATCCCTTGCTATAAATCTTCACATTTCCGGCCTATTAGTATTCTCTCAACTATGTCAAAAATATAGAAAAAATAGTCGAAAAGCAATTTGGTAATTTTATAAATGTAAATAATATTCCAATTACACAATCTGTTTTTCGTGAGCACCATGGTACTAATACTGCCCTTCTTGAAATTACTGATGACATTAATACCGATAAAGGTAAAAAACTGTTTAAACTTTTAGACTACAGCAAAGCTTTTAACACCTTAGACCATAGTCTTTTGTTTTTTAAGTTAAAATATTTTGGGATAGGAGATTGCGATTGACTTTTTCAAAAGCTATTTTAGCAATCGAAAACAAAGGGTGTTTTTTGGTAATAAATTTTCCGAATATGCAAGTGTAGATAAGGGGGTTGCGCAAGGCAGTATCATCGGGCCGCTGATGTTCTCTGTGTACACGTCTGACTTCAGCAGGCTACTCAATCACTGTCGTTCGCACCAATATGCAGATGAGACTCAGTTATATCTCTCTTTTAGTATTTCTGAAATTGACACCGCTTCTTATTGCATAAATCACGACTTAAATATTCTTGGCGATATATCGCAAAAGCATGGTCTTTTACTTAATGAAAGCAAAACTCAACTCGTAATTTTTGACAAGGATAGATCGCAGATTATTGATCGGAAATTACTTAATGTCACTCTTAATAACACTATCTTAAAGCCTGTAAATGTTTGTAAAAATCTTGGGCTACTTGTAGACAATAACCTGCGATTTGAAAAACATGTCTCTTCCCTCATATGATTGTTTTTCTGTTTTTCTGTTTTTTTTTCTTTTTTGTTAAAAAACCTTACTAATTTATAATTAATTATTTTTTTCTAATAGTTAGAAATATATATATTTGTTAGTTATCTGCATAATTATATAACAAGTTGTATAAGATTACTTCTAAGTGTAAGTGGCTTAAGTATTAGAATTGCCTTTTTTTTTTACTTTTTTTACACTTTTTTTGGGGTTGTATAGAGCAACACTGTTTACCGCCCCCCATTTATCCTGTAACTTATGTAAATCTCTTATTATTATTATGATTTGGGACTGACAACCTGATGGATCAGAGGGTCGACCCTTTAATTATAAAGTCAAGAGGGGATGACAGTTCCTCAGATGACGAAGAATATAACCTATTATAATTTAATTGTTGTATAATAATATATAAAAATAATTATTTTATCTATATTATATTATGTGCATTGTGTAATTTTTACCGGGTGGTACCAACTGCATTTGATGAAAAGAAAGAATTTTGAAATGAGATCAGTGGTAAACTACGGAAGTGGCATACATTATTGGTGGGACACCCTTTTGTCCTTTTGCATACCTTATAAGGTTGTATTACTCTCTACACTTCTTAAACAGACTATAGGTCCCGAAAAACATGTTTTCTCAATTCCATCGGTCTGTCTGTCTGCCCCGATATAGCTAACAACCCGGCTTCAAATTTTGGTCAAAAATTAAGAGTCGTATGTGGATGGCCTAGTAACAATTTACCCTCTCTCTTTTGATTCATCACCTTGGGCTTGGATGTCCCGGCAAGTGGCTAAGGTCACCTCCGTAGAGACGGCAGAAATTGACCCTCAATTTTGGGCTTTTTTGGCCGAATTTAACAAATGTGTGGCTGGCTCCTATCAGTGAATCCACTTTGGTTTTCTATAATGTTCAACAAGTTTCTTATATCTTTTAACTTAGTTATACTGCTTTGCTAATGAGGTCTAATAAAACTGAAACACGTGTAGCGCCGTTATGAAACTTCACACTTTTTTTTACGGACATGCCCACGAATCATTTTCCTGTTCATTTTAAGAATTTATCCGTACAATCACCTCTTTCTGAACTGGTAAAATTCCAAGTTTGAGAAACAAAATGACGTCTTAATAAAATATTCAAAAACTGAACTGGAAAAAAACCACTTATTAGAGTGATTTCAGAATGTGTACCAGAATTAACTGTAATATAGAGATGAACTGGTAAAATTGTGGTACGAACTCAAGATGCCGGAACAAAATGGCGGCCAAAAAAATATGGGTTTCACGTTTTAGCGTCCTCAGATGCCAAAAAATATGATTTCTCAATTCCGTTGGCCTGTCTGTCAGTTGACCATCAAATAGTCCAGACTTGACCCCGCTAGACATTTTTATAAGATTATATGAAAAATAAATGTTACTAAATCGGCCCGAAAATATAGCTATATTGGAACGGAGAATTAGAGAAGAAGTTGCATTATTAAACGAAAATTACCCTGATTTTATTTTTAATTGTTTAAATCACAAAATTATTACAATGCTTTGCAAACGAAGAAGGCTATGTGGAAAGCTAGAACTTCCGGACGTCTGCATTTTATGTGTTATTTTTTATTTTTATAGAGTTCGACTGTTCTTCTTTAAACATAGTCGAACTGTGGTGTAGTAAAGCCAACCGCCAATATGCCATTGTTTTGTATTTTATGGTTCTTAAAATATTCATGCATAGTTCAGTGTCTAGTTATAACGGATTTATGGCCCGATAAAAGCGCTCTCGGTATAATACAGGAAACTATTAAGGACTATAAAATTTTAAAGTATACGTGACAAAAATGACCGCTGTGTTTTATATATAGGAGAATGACGAGCGGGCAATACAGTGTGTCCCATATTCCCTGTATATAGGGATCTCGGTTTCTATTATACCTACAGCAAAAATTAAATGGGAAAAGTTTTGGAGAAAACTTAGCGCAGGCGATATCCGGCTTCAGATTTACGATCGGTCAACTGGTTTTTTAAATATCGGCGAAAAAACGAAAATGGCGGATGGATTTAATTTTTCGCCAGTAAATCCAAAACGGTAAATTTAACAGCTGTCAAAATTCGATTTTTGGAAAGAGCGTAAAATTTCCAGTCTAGTGATGTTTCATAAGTGCATAAAAAGTTTGAGTACCATCGAAATATCACACTTCGTAAAGTTAGGTCTCAATTTTTTCTAAGCAGGCCATGATTTATTACTAACAAAAGTGGGGTTTTCAGCAAAAATGTTATCGCTGGTATCCCGCCAAGCTTAGACCCGCTTTCGTTTCTTCTTCCATCGAAAGATGTCGCTGGTAGCCTTTTCTTAAGCCCTGTTAGCAGCATGGAACTATTGAAAGAAATGGCTAACATCCCAAGCAAATCTTTGTATAGAACTGATGGCCTATCAATTAAAATATTCCTGAACCTGCCGCTCCTAGTCATAGAGGCCCTTACAACACTAATAAATAAATCCATTGTAAAAGGTATGTTCACTGAATGCCTTAAAACCGCTATAATTATTCCTTTTCATAAAGGGGGCGGAAAAACTAACTCTTGCGATTATCGCCCAGCATACCAGTGCTATTAAAAATCATTGAAAGGTTACTGAAGAATCGTCTTTTCTCGTTCTTAGCGACATCTCTTTATCCCTCAATAACAACCATTCTCCTCAGTTTTTTGTGACTATGCAAAAGCCTTTTACTGTGTTAGTCATCAAATTTTGATAAGCAAGCTAAATTTTTATGGAATCCGTGGTATTTCTCCCTCAAGGTTCGGTCTTGGGACTTATTCTTTTTTGTTATACATTATTGATATCGCCTACCTAAAAATTAATGGAAAAATCTCTCTCTTTGCTGACGATACAAGCATAACATGGAGTGATTTTGATACGTCTTTACATTCTAATATTTCCAACGACTTTGTTATGATTAAGGCTTGGTCTGATTCCAATCTGTTTTGCTTCAATGTAGATAAAACGGTGGCGTTATCTTATACCACTTCAGCTACCTAACAGTAATATTAAATACGTTGAGTCGGTTAAATTCCTGGGTTTGAATGTAAATAACAACTTAATGATCTAAGCATATTGACACCTTAACTAAAAAACTTTCTACACCCTGCTTTGCCATTCGACCAGTTTCAAAAGAACTGGACGTGTATTCTGCCAGACTTATTTCTCTCTATTTGAATCACATCTTCGCTATGGCCTTCCCTTTTGGGGCTGCTATACCACCGAGCAATTTCTTAGTATTTTTAGGCTTCAAAAGAGAGCAATTCGCTATTTGTTTGGTCTAAATAATAGAGCGCAATAACAATACTATTTCAAAAACATGAAATATTAACATTTCCTGCATTATTTATTTTAGCAACCGTTTGTTTGATGAGAAAACATATAAACACTTTGCCGGAAAGACCAGGATATGTATATCCTACCAGAAACTCTAGGTATGGCATATACATTCCCATTCCGTCCACAGAATTAATAAAAAAATCAATTATTCAACGCCATAAAACTTTACAATCACCTTCCAGAAAATTTAAAAACTCTCCCTTTGTTTTCACTCTTTTGAAAAAAAAACCAAAGCGTACCTCATTGAAAGACTTTTTTACTGCGTTAATAATTTTTATAATGAACAAGTCTCATTAAAATGTTTTTTTATTTGTTTGTTTACTTAAATCTTTTTGGTGTCATTTTCCAGCTGTAAGCATAGAATTTGAAAATCATTTTATAGAGGAATGAACTGTCTGATAGTCCGTTTAAATTCATTATTTTTGTTACGTATTAGATGAAAGTTATACATTTTATTTTTTTTAATACACTTTGATTACCACATTAGTTCATTACACTTTTTGTTTAACTTCACTTATTTTGCTTGTATAACGATAACAACGATAACCGCTTTACGGCAATGTTATGTCCTAACGAATGTTATATTTACAATTTATGTATTTGCATTGGTCTATCGAAAAATATGATTTTTTTGATTAATATTTTGTTTTTTTCCTTTAAAGTAAATTTAGCCTTGTTCATGCTTTTGTTTGTTTGAGCTTGGACTTTGACGTTTAATAATTAATTCAAAGTATCAAAGTTGTGTTTTAATAAGTAGTACACTTTCTGACACACAAATTGTCGAATACTGTTGAAAATTGACGCGGTATTTTCTATTCAAATGAAGAAATGTTTGTTATGTTATGTACTTCCAGTCACACAGAAACGCCGACATTACGTCAGCAAAATATTTGAAGATGTACCCTAAACGACGGAAGCCTTATAAAACCCAATTCAGAAAAATCGTAGTTAATTTAATTAACCATGGGGCCTTCGAAGCAGTGGCGGCTCGCGGGTGAAAAACGAAGTGAAGTGAAAATATCGCAATAATTTTTTTTTCTAGAATTTTTTTATACGTGAAGGGGGTAGAATATTTTTTACGACTTACCTAAATTTTGTATACTAAATCAATTCTCCTATCCTTCATAGCAGCAAATTTATTTATAACATCCTCATAAAATGGATGAGTTGCCCTAATCTCCTCCAGAAATTCCTTTTGAATTGAAATATTGCCAAGAGAAGTAAGTCTTTCTTGAGATATTGTAGTTCGTAAAAAAGTTTTTTACACATTTGAAGCAAGAAAAACTTCTTTCCACTGAAGCACTTGTCCACGGACGGTATTGTCGAAATAAGGGAAAACAATTTATATTCTTCTTTAAAAATATATATATTTTTATTAACTTTTTTCACTTGCTCTTGCAGCGATATATTCCAATTACCTACTCTCATTGGCAAAAATAAGATCAAGCTCATTTTTAAGTCGTTGACTTTTTGAAAATATTTCCCCATATAACTGTAACAAATTTTCAAACGGGCCAGTCGGAAAATTTAAACTATATTCGGAAAATTTAGCAGAACCTGCCAAACATGAAAATGTAAGTTTTTCACGGTCTTGAAATTTAGTGTCATTTCAATTAAAATATGGTCCAATGTTTCATAAAAAAGGGTTCTATACTTAGCCCTAATTTCTTCAGGTGAAAGCTTAGCAGGCTCACGTTTATAATGATTTATTTCTGTAATAGAGTTTGCTTTATCAAACATGGTATTTAAAAAATGTTCATTTCTTTTTTTACAGAGCGCCTCACGACAGCGTTTTATATTGGATATGCAAAAATTAATGTCAAGCGATTTTTTTTTGAAGAACGTCAAATAGTATGTCCGTGACTGAGAAAATGTCATTAAACACTAATGCCAGAAACGTGAATTCAAAAACGTTCATCTCACCTAAAAATCCTTTCGCAAGACGGATTGATTTTTCATCAGATTTGTCACAGTTTGTAATAAATTCAAAGATGTCTTTTAATTTATTCCAGTCTTGAGCAATCACATTTACTAACTTCGAATTTGAAGTTGCAACAACATCATAAATAAATATAACACAAAACAGTCAAGTTAACTGCAAAGAACTCACCGGTTGCAGCGAAATCCGCGAAAATAAAAGTAAACAACCACCGCAAAGTGAACGACACGTGGGTGTAGTGTACTGCGTCTGCAATTCACCGAGAGCGTTGTATGGCGCTTGGCTCGACGTCATCGGGTACCCGTTGTCATGGCAACATAGTAGGAAAATCGTAAACTAAACATAGCACCTCCAGCAAAGTCAAAGCGGTTTGCGTCACTGTTATAGTTCTTATAATAAAGTTCGATTGAAAGTTTTAAAAAGAGATGCCGCCAACGGTCAAGTAAAATATTTATTCGAAATGTACAGTTTATTTTTTACCAATTAGTTGAATAAATCAATGTAAAAACTAAAATTTTAAGAGATATATAATAAATATAGTTAGATGCTTGCTTGTATTTTTCCTGGTGAAGTAGCACTTCACCTACTTCACCTGAATAGCCGCCACTACTTCGAACAACCTAGAAACGGATACAATATTGACAATGAAAATCGCGAAGAAACATTTTACAAGATAGCAACCAAAACCCTAGTGCATCGGTAAGAACTGTAGAAAAGGAAATGTGAGTGCCAAAAGCAATGGTACAGAGATTGTTAAAAAAGAATAATTACGGTTTATACAAACCCATAATAGTTCAAGGACTTAATTAAGGAAACTGATTTGTCAAGACCACTACTATGTCTTGTGGACCGACCAGAGTAGGTTTACGAATTGTGGAGTTTTTAATAAACACAACAGTCATCATTGGGTTGTGGAAAACCCTCACGAAGTGGCAGAGAGTCATGTACAAACCAGATTTGGAAGTAACTTTTGGTCTGGGGTTAATAGTAATTTAATTTAACTTACATTTTTTAATTGGGCACCTATTTATACATTATTAATCATTTTAGGAAATCGATTTATAGGACCATTTTGGTTTGATTACAACCTAAACGGATAGAGATACCTAGAGCTTTTGCGAAGCCAGGTTGTACCAGCTTTGCGAGCTACTCTGACGGAAGATCAGTTTGGAAGAACCTGGTTCCAACAGGATGGATGTCCGGCTCACAACAGCATTCAAATCAGGAACTTCTTAAGGGAGCAGTTTGACGATAGCATTATTTCCTTAAGGGAGAACTGCACGCAAAAAGTGAAAAACCAGCGACAAGGTCTAGTCGAGTTGAAAGTAAGATGAAAAGGTACCTATGCATTAAAAAACACTTCCTGCACGTCCGACCTCAAAAAAATGTGTTATGTATAGGTAGTTTAAATTACATTTCGGTTAAAAATGGGTTCAAAAGGGTTCACGCGCTGCAGAAATACAAAGACATGAGTACGATTTACCATTTCAAATTTTGCAGTTACGTAGACAAAGGATCAATGTAAGGCGGTAAAGAGCCATTTTGTGGAAAAAAAATTATATGCGAAGGCATGTGCGTCAAAAAGTGGTCAACTTTTATTTTATAACTCTAGATTTGATTTTTTCATAAAAATTCGCCTTTAGCGCCCAACTATACATATTTCCCTATTAAAATCACATTGAAGCTAATACATATCTTTTATAGTTTTAACATAATATTGCAGCGGCGGAAGACTTGCAAATGATCCATATTACTGCGTTCAGTTCCCCGTTAAATGATCCAATATCTTGGCCTCCTAGATCTCCTGATCTCTCGCCCTTGGATTCCTACCTTCGGGGTCACACGACGAATGAGGTCTATGAATTTGATCCCCCTGCGTCCATAGAAATCCTGAGATAAAGAGTTTTGGACGAACTGAATTGTTATCCTACGGGATCTCACAAAGTCAACAAAAGATCAATTCGTTATTCAAATATTAACATTACGTTTTCAAATAAATATTAATATTACTCATCCCTTAAGCATTCCGCTCGGCGAACATGTATCGATTAAAAAGTAAATAATTCTCCTTTTAAAAGCTTTTATATTTCGAGCGAGGTTGGTAATCCTGTTGTGTTAAATATTCATAAATTCATGCACAAATCCTCCAAGAAAGCTGCGGATGCAAAATATTTCAGCAAAATGCCAGTTTGAAATTTTAATTAAACCAGCCTCTTCGGGAAATACGTCGCAAATAAATTTGCTCTGCCGTTTTTGCTTCCCTCATAAAAGGGAAGCGTGATGTAATCGTGAAAAAAAACTACTTGTCTGACTTTCAAATTTTGATCAAAAATCAAGGGACATGAGGATGAAATGGTTACATTTTGGTAAAAATCCAATATGGGGAAACAAAATGGCGGCTTAATAAAATGTTATAAATTATTACTAAAAAAACTACTCCAATTATCTGAAATTTTGCTCAAAAATCAAGTAATACGTAGAAATGTTTTGGTAAAATTTTAGTACGAATCCAAAATGGCGGCTTAATAAAATATTGAAAAAGTAGCCTTAAAAATCTACTTATTAGATTGATTTCAAAATTTGTGCAAGAATTAGGCGCGATTTAGAGATGAACTGGTAAAATTGTGATACGAATTCAAGATGGCGGAACAAAATGGCGGCCTTAAAAAATTACACAGGCCAACACACATTTTGCTGCCTGCGATTTTTTAACTGTTCCTGGGTAATTTTTGGATGCAGAATGTAAAAAAGTTCTCAGATTTTGTCGATCAGAACTAGTTTTTTTTTGAAAAAAAAAAATGTGTATATAGTTTACTTTATAACTGTTATAATATACTATTGCCAGTTAAAAAAATCAAAGATACATGGATTTAAGTATTTATTGCAAAAACTTAATTTACATAATTACATTAGTCACTAATCACATAAAAATTTTCTTTTATACGACTTTCTAGAATGGAGTTTACTAGGGCAGAAGGCTCCAGCAGTTTTGATAACGATCTTCCAAAAATGATGGAATCTTTCCCCCTATTCTTCACTACAATCACCTAAGTTTTCTGGAAAACGATCTAGGTGGCTGTGGAAGTAGTGAACTTTTATACTCATGTTACAGCCGAGAATATTAAAATTTGAAAGCATAGTTTCCACTAATTCTACGTAATTTTCTGCTTTATGATTGCCAAGAAAATTTTGTACTACTTGAACAAATGAACACCAAGCGTTAGATTCAGTCTCGTTCATTGATGTGGTGAATTGTGGATCTTTAACCAGTTGCCTTATTTGAGGACCATCAAATATACCCGTTTTTAGTTTTTCCGTGCTAATGCCAGGAAATTTACGTGAAAAATACCCAAAACAATTTCCATCTCGATTTAAAGCCTTCACAAATTGCTTCATTAGGCCTAGCTTGATATGCAAGGGCGGAAGTAAGATTTTTTTCTCTTGAAATCGAAGGTTCGTTGATCACGTTTTATGTCCTTGAATCATGACATCTCTTGAAGGCCAATTTTTGTTAACCCAGTGCTCATTTTTAGCTCTGCTGCCCCAAAGGCACAAAAAACAAGGATATTTTGTATAACCACTCTGCTGTCCAAGGAGGAAGTTAACCATTTTTGAATCAACACAAATTGCCCACTGATGTTCTTCGTATTTAATTTTTCTCAAAACTAATGCAATTGTTTCTTATTCTTCTTTCATGGTAGTAGAATGACCAATAGAAATTGAGCCATATTTGTTACCGTTATGTAAAAGAACACATTTTAAACTACGTTTTGAACTGTCAATAAAAAGGCGCCAGTCATCTGGAGTGTATTCAGGCAAACCCATTTTTTCTAAGAGCCCTTTTATGTTGTTACAGAATACCAAGTTATTTTCCTGAGCGAAAAAAGGCAGCAGATCCTTATCTCTTTTACGATAAAATGTAATATTAGTACCTGGACAAAGTAGATTTTTTTTTAATCTGGATGCCAGTAATTCAGCGGATTCCTTTGAGAGATTCAGGTCTCTTATAAGATCGTTTAGTTCTTCTTGATTGAAACACTGCGGAGTTGCTAAATTTGCTTAAATTTACGTTTTCTGATTGAATTCTTTGAACTTCGTCAGACGTTGATGTTTCTGTATCATCTGAATGATGGAACGGGTATTTCTTCCGAATGCGCTACAGGCCTTCTTGCAGAATCTAGATCAGGATATGTCCATTTGTGTCTATTGTTTCTATTTATGCCTTTAATATTAACGAGACAAAAATAGCAGTCGTCATGATGGTTTCGCGGTTCTCTCCACACTTTAGGCAGTTCCTCTTTCCAGTTGTCCACAGTCGCAAATGTTCAACACATGTTTTTCATATGAAATGTGGGGCCCAAGATTTATCTTGATTTCCTAAATGAACGCCAAAATAGACAAGATGAGCTCTTTTCACAAGGTCAGAAATCGTTTTTCTGCTCTCTTTCAAAGTGTATTCACCACACACATAACAAAAAACATCGGGATGATTTACACAGGTACGTCTGCTTGTGGATGCCATTGTTTCAGTTTAGTGTCTTGATACTACAAAACAATCAAAATTTACACAAAATGATAGCACAACTTTACTTGGGAAAACTCAGTAATATACTAAATCGAGTACAGCCAAGCAAGTATAGAAGGATAGGGTCATAGGCAATTACAGGTATAAAAGTAATTAAGAGCAGTGTATTGAGTAGTTCCTAGTATAGGAACATTGGGTCAGGGACAATTCCAGGTATCCATTTGGTTAATTAGATTTAGGAAATTTCTATTTTGGCGATTAAGTACATATTTATCTCTTTATTTGTTGTCCTTTATCAGAAAAAAATATCAATTAACCTGTAACCTGTATCTCAAAAACTAGAGCTCATAGAAAAAATCTGGTGGCATTTTTGGAATCAGCACATTAAAAACATCTAAAATCAGATGTTAGATTTCCGGCACCAAATTTTTGTTTTCATTTTGTTACCCTGTGTTATTAAATTACGTCCAAAAATCAAGTGTGGCGTAGATAGAAACTGGTAAAATATTTTATGTTTCATTTTTCAGCTAAATATTCGATTTGAAATTCATATGATTTAGTGCAAAAAAAAATCAAGGGATCGATACACCAAATGGTAAACTTATCTCTTTTGATGTAACTAATTTATTCCCAAGCATACCGGTTCAAGACACATTGACATTTATTGACCAACTTTTATCTTTTTACGTTTTAAGTTATTCTTATAAACAATGTTTTATTTCCGTCGGACATTATTTTCAACGTTATTAACGTTATTATGGGCTTGATAATTAAGATAATTTAATATAGTGCAAGTTTTAAGTAAAAATTGTTTTGTTTTTACTGAGTACCATAAATCTAAATTGTTTTATTATTTCCAATGTCGCCTATTAACCAAGGAATGGCCTTTCAAACAGAAAGAAAAATATCGAAGCTTCAACTTGACTTATGTTTTTTAATATTCCATAATTTTGAAACGAACTTTATATTAGCATTTTTTTTATTATTTACTATTTAGGTTTATGACTATAATATAATTTACTTAAATAAATAAAAAGACAACCTCTATCCACCTACATTCGGCGTCAATCAGCGTGAATGTGGTGGCGCATGAACTAGATACATTTTACACTTGCCTATGTTGGATTTTATTACCACTAATATTGGCTGCAGACTTAAAAAGTCCTGCACCCACCTAGGATTCGAATCCAGGCCTACCAGACCAACTCAGATGTAAACCTAAAGCAATGGTCGCTAACCCGCCGATCGCGATCTACCGGTAGCTCGCGAACACACTTCTGGTAGCTCACAACATATCTTGTAAAATAGAAGCGTTCATAAATTTTGAAAAAAATATATGAAAGCTAGCAGCGGCAACACTGCGGTGAGCGCTCTGGACAATAGCTGCTAGAATTCACCAGAGCGCCAGCATCGCGTGAATGTTTGAGAACACGAGAACGATCTGGATTACTTTGAACGCGATAAAGCATTAGATATGATAGTACACAGAGTGAGCAATACAAAAAATTATGGAAAGCAGTAGTAAATAAGTAAAGACATACAGTGTACATCCGAATTTTGAAAAATATTTCCCATTAAATGCTGCCAGCAGAAAAGAAAAGTTGAACTAATTAAAGAACCAGTTAATTGGACAACAGTCAATATTTTTAAAAGCAGTTGATAAAAGAAGTCTGCAAGGGAAGCATCATACCGTGTATCCCAAATAATTGCACAAAAAAGAAACCGTATGAAGACGGGGAAATGATAAAACAGGTTTTGAAAAACTTTGCAAAATCTGAAAAGTTGATTCGTTGGCTCACATGACTAATTTTGGGAATACGCTATTTGTGATATAGCATATAATACAGGGTGTTAAATAAAGAGATGTTTTTTTTCCTAAATTTCATGTCATCCCCATTTATAGGAGAGTTGAGTTAGATAGTCGCAATAATTTTTTATATTAACAGTAGGTCAATACATCGGGACGTTTTCGAAATTTTGTGGATATCTTAGCCTACTACGATTATATGGCAATTTTTATAAAATTGTTATTCTACAGTTTATTTTTAAAAATTTACAAAAAATCTTTTGCGCATGCTGTAATTCAAGTTCTCTACTTTAACGAATCACCTTGTATACGTAAACTTATAGCACATGATCGGTCTTAAAACTCTGTAAAGTCAACGTATCAATAGATTTTGTAG
Organism: Kuschelorhynchus macadamiae; assembly: GCA_030620095.1. Lineage (NCBI taxonomy): Eukaryota > Metazoa > Arthropoda > Insecta > Coleoptera > Curculionidae > Kuschelorhynchus > Kuschelorhynchus macadamiae. The sequence continues at coordinate 170,857 of JAUTXW010004774.1, forward strand.
TTTGTAAATTTTTAACACTAAATTGCAGAGTAACGATAAATTCATAGAAATTGCCATATAATCGTAGTAGGCTATGGATACGCATTTTTGGTTTGTTTTGTACTGTCAAATAAACGCTACACGTTCACCAAACATAAAAAGTTATTCAAATCTTTATAACAAAATTTATCCAACAATGGTTCGTTTTGGGGATCGTGAATTGACAAACATTATAAGGTAAGTGTATTTTATTCACTTTTTTTCAAAAAAATGTAAAAATTTCTAAAACATTCATGACTGCATCAGCGTGGGATGTCTTTTCGGGGCATTGCTGACATCATGGGTTCAACACCAACATCCATATACAGGGCAATTGAACGTCACACAATACACGGGACCTTGCTTACCGCAACATTGGACGCAGTGGTCGCGGCAGGGTAACGAACCTACGTCAGAACCGCCTTATAAGGATGTCTGTACGCCGTTGTCCTACCCTCAATGCAACCAAGATCAACAGGGGACTTCGAGAAGCCACCGGCGTGGAAGTTTCATCAGCAACAGTTCGTAGAAGATTGCACGAAAATGGCCTACATGCTAGACGAAGGGCTGCCTGCCCTCTGTTGCTTGCTGTTCACCGGGCTGCCAGAAGGAGATGGGCACGTGGACATGCGAATTGGGGAATAGGTGCATGTTTACTGATGAATGTAGGTTTAATATGCATGAAAGTGATGGACGCATTTTGGTATGGAGAGAAAGGAATAGTCGGTATGTAGAAGAAAATATGGAAGCTAGAGTAGCATTTGGAGGTGGTGGGATTACTGTATGGGGCGGTGTGATGCAGAATGGTAACTAATTTAGTAGTGTTGATCTATGAACTGAGAGATATAGAGAAAGGTGATGAGATTGTTGTTCCTTTCGCTCAAAATTTCGGGAATGACTTTATACTGATAGACGATAATGCTCGTCCGCACAGAGCAAGAGTCGTTCAAGAATTTTTGAGGGAGAACAACATTGAACGAATAGAATGGCCTGCTAGATCTCCTGATATGAATATTATAGAGCATGTATGGAGTAGGATTGAAGATAAATGCAGGTGAGTATGTAATAAACAATTTGAATGATTTGGCAAATGCAGTGCTGAAGATTTTATTGCAGACTTGGTAAACAGCATGCCAAATAGGGTAGCAGACGTTCTACGTGTAGGCGGTGGGCCAACAAAATATTAATTCTCTTTGTTGCTTAAACGTGACAATATGGTTTCGTTATTTTGTTTAAATCGTTTATTAAATTATCATTTAAATTAAATTAAGTTACAAAAGATTTTTGTAAATTTTTAAGAATAAACTGTAGAATAACAACAATTTTATAAAAATTGCCATATAATCGGAGTAGGCTAAGATATCCACAAAATCTCGAAAACGGCCCGAGGGATTGACCTAGTGTTAATATGAAAAATTATTGCGACTCTCTAACTCAACTCTCTTATAAATGGGGATGACATGAAATTTAGGGAAAAAAACATCTCTTTATTTAACACCCTGTATTATATGCTATATCACAAATAGCATATTACCAAAATTAGTCATGTGAGCCAACGAATCAGCTTTTCAGATTTTGCAAAGTTTTTCAAAATCAATTAAGTACTTTTCGAAATATGGCCTTTCAAATATTGCCCAAAAAACTTGTTACGTTTTTTAAAGTTTAGTTTCAGCAATAAAATCTATGTAACTTTCTGCTAATACAGTGATGAGACGAGTGAAACTAATGAGCAAGGATATTTTATCACATTTAAAAACTGACTTAAATAACTGTGTTTATTTCTCTCTTCAACTAGAATAATCAATAGTTGTGGTTGACACCTCCCAGATGGCCGTGTTCGTCAGGATGGTTTCTAGTAATTTTATGATTAAAGAAGATTTTTTGAAATTTATTCCACTGAAAATTAATACCACTGGACAGGAATTGTATTCTCATTTAAACAATTTTATATCTTCTGGGAAAATTCTAATTTCAAAATTGGTAGGCTTGACAACTGACAGGACCCCAGTTATGGTGGGTTGTGATAAGGGTCTGGTAGCATTTTGTCGTAAAGATGAACGCTTTCCACAATTTCTGTGTTACCATTGCATTATTGATCATTATGTGGAAATTTTTTTAAACTAAACGTCATGAAATTGGTTGTAAAAATTGTTAACAAGATTAGAGCTCACCCATTACAAAGAATATTCAATATCTTAGCCAATGAAATTGATTGTCAGTATGAAGATCTACTTCTTCACTCTGAAGTGCGATGGTAAAGTAGAGGACGAGAGTTAACACGTTTTAATGAAGCCCTATCTGTCATAGTTCAATTTTTCAAGCAACGCGGCGAACCGATTCAGGAACTGGAAAATTCAATTTGGCTTAGAGATTTTGGGTTTCTTGATTCAGAACTCAATTTGAACGGTAATGGATATAAAAATTCATAAAAAAATTTGGCTAATCAACCGTGATGTCAAGATTTTCCTGTTCTTTCAGAGAAGATATCTCAAAATTTGAAGGATAATTTCAAAAATCGGTTTAAGGATTTCAACAAAATGGCATTGGTACAATTTGTTATTTCACACTTCATATTATATGCAACTTGTGTTATCAATTTGACAAAGACATCTCTGCAACTGGAACTACACTGATTGCATTTCAAAGTGATTTAGCATTGACATCGTTAGTTTCAAGTACAAAATATATCTGGCCTGTAGTAAGTAAATATTCAATTCTATGTCGTGTTGCCCTAAAAGTGAAAGAGTTATTTACTTCAACCTATTTGTGCGAATCTTCTTTCTCCAATTTAAAGTTTATTAAGAACAAATACCGTAATCGCCTTACAGATAAACATCTGGATAATTGTGTTCGAATAGCTGTATCAAATTACACTGCGAATATCAAAAAAAATTATCGATAAGTCCGAGAGTCAATCTTCTCATTGAATGCACGCATTTTTTATGACATGTTTTTGTTTGAAATTTTAATTATAATGTTTACTTTTATTAAGTCGTATGTGACATGACATTATGGCTATATGAAATATTTGTTTATTTTTTAGGTATGTATTATTATTAATTAAGTATTTATTAATTACATAAAAACATTTATGTCAAATACAACTGTGCATTATTTCATTTAAAAGCTGGTTACAAGTAGGCAGCTCACGGTTTATTTCTAAATTATCGAAGTAGCTCAACCCCTTGAAAAGGTTGGCGACCACTGACCTAAAGTTTTACGCTCTCGGCCACCTGCTTTTTAATATATTCAGGAAATTTCCACAAGTTCCGATTTTAAAGTTTTTTCTTATTCCCTTGAATAACGAAGATGTAAGGCCCGACTAATTTTATCTGCCTGTATATGTGACGAACACCCACCATAATTTTGAAAACCTGCCGCCTCCTGTGACTGCTTGTGTAATTTTATTTCGGACCCCCGTGCGTCTGAGAGTGGACTGACTCCAAATAAGTAGAGAAATGAAATTGTTCAAAATGTAATCCTACGTTTTTGAGATTGTAACATTCCTAGACTTTCATCATTTGCTGACTATTTAAGTTAAACTGTACCGCACAATTTATTTAATTTAACATTCACCTTCCTATTAATTTACTTCTACAGAAATAAACTCCCGTCATCAATATCTAATAGACAGGCGGACGTTTTAAAGCCAACGTAAAAACAGTTTTATGGGATGAGTTCGGATCGTAAATATATTTGCAGTTGATTGACGGAAAATGACGGGTGCGATTCGATTTATTTGTTAAATTACGAGATATGTATCTGTTCCCACTGTTGCAGCTTAATGCCAGCAATTATCAGGTCACCTGTAAAAATATTCGACTATGTATTTTTTTAAGGTCACCAGACAGGTTGGACGTATTAAAAACGCGCCTCTGAACCAGCCTCTATTTTGACTAGGCAATTCCAAGCGTTCTAGGACAAGGAGATTTTTCCCAAAAGCTCAAACTCTGCTCGTGTACACCCTGTTCCCAAAATGGGATCCAAAACTCTTCTCTCTCTAACTACAGACCCATATCACTACTACAGTCATAAGTAAAGCACTGGACAATTCATGTCAGGCGTCCGCTACCAAAGATCCACAGCATCAATAAGTTGTAGGCAAGAACCTTAAACCGCACAGGATAGCTACATCAGCGATTTATTTCCGTCATGTTAGCGTTAGCGCGAGCGAACCTTACTGCAGTGACGTTGCCTGGCCCGCTCGAAACAAGTTTCATGCGTTATTTCTATAGCAGGATAATATGGTTTAGACTTTTGATGCTGTTATTTTAATTTTTATGCAATAAATTACAACAAATTTTATATTAAACTAATAGAGCAACATTACCATATGAATTTCGGTCAATAAGCGATGGTCAATTGCTCATTAAAATGTTTTAGAAATTCATATTTGGACATAAAAATAAATGATTAGGAAATAATTTAAACATTATGTCAAGACAAAAATATATTATTATGAGTGCTTTCTTAATTTATGAAATTTTGTTATATTATGTACTTTTATGACACGATGCCTCAAATCGTTACATAACAAATAAGCACTTTTCCGTAATTTGGGTTCATAAATGTACTAATTTAAAAAGCAAATAGGAAAAGTGATTCTCAATTAGGAAAGTAAAAACATGATGTTACGATTTTTTAATAATTTTTATATTTTTTCAAAATTAAAAAATAATCATTAAAAAAACCCAATAACTACAGAGGCTTCTGTGACCTAAGTATATATAACTTTTAGATTAATTAACAAGGTTGAGATTTGCATTAATACTAAAAAAAGAAGAATCCAGAGTAAAAATTAAAATTAAAGGTACCTGCTATATGTTATAGTTATAAGAAAACACAACTTGCCTGAAAAATTAATAAAAAAATAGCTAACATTTTTCTACTGCCCCGGTGTACCCATTGTTTCTTCATAATAATTAATTTCGAAAACCTATGAAAAGTTACACCTGACAAGTGATTTTTGTTATGCAGACTTTTGCAGAAGTAAATATATCAGTTATAAAAGAGGTTTTAATTATTTCCTTAGCTAATTACATTTCACCATGCAAGAGCAACACTTTTTCAAACTTGTGTGACCTATTACCACTTGTAAAAACTAAAGAATATTGAGAAAACAATGCTTAAAAGCAAATTTCTATTACAGAGCAATGTAACTAATACTAAATCTTTAGACTGACAAGGCCGGAGTACGTCACTAAACCGGTCATTGACCTTTGCGGTAAACGGCGAACGCTACGCTTGCGAGAACCAACTATCCTGTGTGTTTTATGATTCTTGACACTGTCGTCTTTTGCTTTTGATTTGAAAGCAAAATTTATCTTTGTTTGAAAGGAAATACCTAATTTGTCCACATTTTATACATCATGCCGAAGCTAACGGAGGAACAAAAGTCAATTATTTTTACTTGACTTCGTCTTTTGGAAAAGAAATTGAAAGAAATTTATCTTTGCATGTAAGCGAAAACTAACCGTTTTGTTCAGCCAAGCAAAAAATTAAGAATAAGTCATTATTTGAGAGACCAAAGGCGAGACGAAAAAAAAGTTTCAACACCGAATCAAGAAAATGAGTTTTGTTAACCAAGTAAAAAATTGCTTTTCAAGCAGGAGTAAAGGCTAAAGAAGAAATCAATTTCCCTGCAAATCGGCAAGAAGAAGAATACGGTTATAAAACCTAAGGAATCGCTGCTTCTAATAATATATTCTCTACAGGATTTAATAAGCAAATGAGGTTCGACTTTGCAAGGGAATATGAAAATCAAGATAATTTCTAGAAGAATGTGGCATTTTCTGACGAGAAAACTTTTCAATCATGCCATAATGGAATACTACGCGTGTATAGCAGTGGCGGCTATTCAGATGAAGTAGGTGAAGTGCTACTTCACCCGGAAAAATGAACAAGCAAACATCTAACTATATTTATTATATATCTCTCAAAATTTTAGTTTTTACATTCATTTATTCACCTAATTGGTAAAAAATAAACTGTACATCTCGAATAAATTTTTTGCTTGACCGTTGGCGGCATGTCTTTTTACAACTTTCAATCGAACTTTATTATAACAACTATAACAGTGGCGCAAACCGCTTTGACTTTGCTGAGGGAGCTATGCTTAGTTTACGATTTTCCTACTATGTTGCCATGACAACGCGTGTCCGATGACGTCGAGCCAAACGCCATATAACGCTCTCGGTGAATTGCAGGCGGAGTACACTACACCCACGTGTCGTTCAGTTTGCGGTGGTTGTTAACTTTTATTTTCGTGGATTTCGCTGCAACCGGTGAGATCCTTTGCTGTTAACTTGACTGTTTTGTGTTATATTTGTTTATAGTGTTGTTACAACTTCAAATTCGTTCGAAGTTAGTAAATGTGATTGTTCAAGACTAGAATAAATTAAAAGACGTCTTTGAATTTATTACAAACTGTGACAAATCTGATGAAAAATCAATCCCCCTTGCGAAAGGATTTTTAGGTGAGATGAACGATTTTGAATTCACGTTTCTGGCATTAGTGTTTAATGACATTCATTTTTGCATATCCAATATAAAACGCTGTCGTGCGGCGCTCTGTAAAAAAAGAAATGAACATTTTTTTTAATACCATGTTTGATAAAGCAAATTCTATTACAGAAATAAATCATTACAAACGTGAGCTTGCTAAGCTTTCAGCTTCAAGTATTGAACCTTTTTTTATGAAATATTACACCATATTTTAATGTAAATGACACTAAGATTTCAAGACTGAAAAACTTACATTTTCATGTTTGGCAGGTTCTGCTAAATTTTCCGAATATGGTTTAAATTTTCCGACTGGCCCGTTTGAAAATTTGTTACAGTTATATGAGGAAATATTTTCAAAAAGTCAACGACTTAAAATAAGGTTGCTGAGCTGCAAGAGCAAGTGAAAAAAATTAATAAAAATAATTATATTTTTACCGAAGCATATAAATTGTTTTCTCTTATTTTGACAATACCGTCGACAAGTGCTTCAGTGGAAAGAAGTTTTTCTTGCTTCCAATGTGTAAAAACTTATTCAAGAAATACAATATCTCAAGAAAGACTTACTTCTCTCATCTCATTTATGAGGATGTTATAAATAAATTTGCTGCTATGAAGGATAGGAGAATTGATTTAGGATACAAAATTTAGGTAAGTCGTAAAAAAATATTCTACCCCCTCCACATATAAAAAAAAATTCTGGAAAAAAAATTATTGCGATATTTTCTTGCTTCATTTGCACTTGGCTTACTTTTTCACCCGCGAGCCGCCGCTGGTTTATAGACCAGAGTGATCGTTTTACTGTAAACGTTTGGGGTTGGATAAGTATCAGGGGTCCAGAAGAGTGTGCAGTAATTGAAGAAAGGCTTAATGCAGATGTTTACTGCAATACACTAGAAAACATTATATGACCTTCTGTGAGGCCAGTTTTTGGAGACAAATTTGTATTTCAACATGATAATTGCCCTATACATAGAGCTAGAGAAGCGCAAAATATATTGTGAAATCATAATATCGAAACTTTGCCCTACATTTGAAAATGCCCTGATTTGAATCCAATTGAAAACGACTGGGGGCAAATGACCAAACAAATGTATAAGGAAGGATTTCGGCTTCGTAATGAAGATGATCTTCGACAATCAATCGTTCGAGCTTGGAACGAAACAACCCCTAAATATACAAGAGACTTGGTTTTAAGCATGCCTCAAACATTGCGCAACGTTATGGAACATAATGGTCTCATGACAAAATATTAGGTTATTTGTTTAAGTTTTAGTTTATGGTTATTAGTTAAAAATTAAAAAGAACTAGGTCTCATTTTTTATGAAAGTTTATGGTTAGGTTATATTTTCTGTAAAATATATGTCTTAATTTTACGGCAAAAATATTGCTAATCATGAGTTTTATTTCAATTTTAATTTTAAAAATTTTGTTGGTCGAAAAGCATAAAAATGTATGATTGGATTACTTTTCATGAGTGATACTAAAGGTGGGTTTACACAGCAGGTAAAATAAAATAAAAATTAAATCAAATTGCGGATTCGGAGGTGGTTTATACAGAAAATCAAAATTAAATAAGAACTGCTGCTGCCAAACATACTTTTTGCCAGCTATTGAATTCAATACTGCATAAACTCATTGTCTTTAACCTAAAATTCATAATTTGAAAAATATTTGATAAAAAAAATCATATGACAGTTCAAGAGTTAAGATGCGATGCACCTTAGCGGTCACTACAGTGTTAATGATGAAAGTTTTCCAAGACATTAATCCTTTTTAACCTGAATTATGTCACAGTCAATTCCCATTACGTTTATAACTATTTTATACTCTTATAATATAAATATAATATAAGTTTAAAGATATAAGTGGCTAAAAGGAACTAGCAAATTATATAAAAGAATAATATGTAATTTAATGTTAACAAGCAAATTGACCAATCAACCACGAATGTAAGTGTGTATTTCTATATAGCGATTTATGCTTTTATAAAGTCGAATGCGGTCTTATCGTGCGGGTCCAAAGGTCGCCAACATTATGAATCAAATCAGAAAACACAGTGAATACCAAAATGTTGTGTGATTCTTTTATCGAGCTATTAAATCTCGATGAGCTATTTACAAATATACAGGGAAAAATATAGTTTTTTTTATTATATTACGCAATATTATTAAGACAGCCACTTAATATTATTTTATATATAAAGTCGGAAGGCATTCGCTAAATATGTATTTCGTTAAAATTTTTTGGTTGGAACAAAAATACACAAAATGGCAAGCGCCAGTTCGGATGTGTTCTGTTTATACAGCCACTTAATGAAAGTGAGATTTTTTTATCAATCACTAAAAATTATGAGCCCCGTTTGACCTAAAAATCTAACCACTTATATAGTATCATTTATTTAAATGCGGGCCACCCCTGTGCACTGCAACTGTATTGTGATTAGAAAAAAAAATTATTTTGCAAAAATATTATACACTTTTGTTAAAAACACAAGAAAATTAGTTATTACTTCCCTCGTGAGATTTTTTCAGATCTTTACGTTTAAGGGTCCCTAGATGCCGGAAAACATATTTTCTCAATTCCATCTGTCTGTAGGTATGTCTGTCCGTCAGTCTGTCTGTTGGCGGCATAGCTAAAAAATTACTTATCCGATTTCTTCAAATTCCATTCTAAAATTAAGGGCCATGCATGCGAAAAATACAGGCTATATATATATATATATATATATATAGCCTGTATTTTTCGTTAGCCCCGAGTTTTTGGATTTTGTCTTATAATTAATAAAAAATTTTACTTATTTTAAACACGCTTTAAAATTGGAACAAGTATTCTACAATTATTTATTTATTGCTTACAAAATTACAAATGTACTAAAAAAGTAAGCAAAAAAATGGTGTCAAATCTAATAAAAAAATTTTTAAATTAAAATTCATTGGCTAATATACAGGAGCCAGTGGCAAAAGTTCTGAGGATCGGTATAAAGAATGTACAGAAACTTGTGCATGAAAAAAAAACGTAATTTACTTCCGAAGAAGATTAAGAAATGTACACGAGAAAATCGAAATGCAAAAGACTTAAGTTATAATGCATAAATGGATATTCATAATGCAATTTATGATTTATACACGTCAAAGACTAATATAATCTTTCAGAAACTTTTTAATATTATAGACCAAAAAATATCATCATCACTTAAAAAGTTCTCATCTTCTGGGTCGTCCTCAAATGGCGCAGTGATCATTGGTGCTATTTTAACATCTAGAAATCGTTCTCGATTCCACAAATCCCATATTAATTCCTCCGTATGTTCCATAGGTTTCTTCCCTCCGGCGTAATATAACACAGGCCAACACACATTTTGGTGCCTGCGATTTTTTAACTGTTCCTGGGTAATTTTTGGATGGAAAATGTAAAAAAGTTCTCAGTTTTTGTCTATCAGATCTAGTTTAAAAAAAAAACAATTCTGTATATATTTTACGTTATAACTGTTATAATATATAATATTACTATTGCCAGTTAAAAAAAACAAAGACACATGGATTTAAGTATTTATTGCAAAAACTTAATTTACATAATTACATTAGTCACTAATCACATAAAAATTTTCTTTTATACGACTTTCTAGAATGGAGTTTACTAGGGCAGTCTCACTGAAGGCTCCAGCAGTAGTCCGCCATCATGTGGCTATCCCATCGTCCTTGATAACGATCTTCCGATCTAGGTGGCTGTGGAGGTAGTGAACTTTTATACTCATGTTACAGCCGAGAATATTAAAATTTGAAAGCATAGTTTCCACTAATTCTACGTAATTCTCTGCTTTATGATTGCCAAGAAAATTTTGTACTACTTGAACAAATGAACACCAAGCGTTAGATTCAGTCTCGTTCATTGATGTGGTGAATTGTGGATCTTTAACAAATTGCCTTATTTGAGGACCATCAAATATACCAGCTTTTAGTTTTTCCGTGCTAATGCCAGGAAATTTACGTGACAAATACCTAAAATAATTTCCATCTCGATTTAAAGCCTTCACAAATTGCTTCATTAGGCCTAGATATGCAAGGGAGGAAGTAAGATTTTTTCTCTTGAAACCAAAGGTTCGTTTTGTTTTCCTGGAATCATGACATCTCTTGAAGGCCAATTTTAGTTAACCCAGTGCTCATTTTTAGCTCTGCTGTCCCAAAGGCTCAAAAAACAAGGATATTTTGTATAACCACTCTGCTGTCCAAGGAAGAAGTTAACCATTTTTAAATCAACACAAATTGCCCACTGATGTTCTTCGTATTTAATTTTTCTCAAAACTAATGCAATTGTTTCATATTCTTCCTTCATGGTAGCAGAATGACCAATAGGAATTGAGCCATATTTGTTACCGTTATGTAAAAGAACACATTTTAAACTACGTTTTGAACTGTCAATAAAAAGGCGCCAATCATTCGGGAGTGTATTCAGGCAAGCCCATTTTTTCTAAGAGCCCTTTTATATTGTTACAGAATACCAAGTCATTTTCCTGAGCGAAAAAGGCAGCAGATCCTTAGCTCTTTTACGATAAAATGTAATATTAGTACCTGGACAAAGTAGATTTTTTTCTTTTAATCTGGATGCAAGTAATTCAGCGGATTCCTTTGAGAGATTCAGGTCTCTTATAAGATCGTTTAGTTCTTCTTGATTGAAACACTGCGGAGTTGCTAAATCTGCTTCAAATTCGCTGTCGTTTTCTGATTGAATTCTTTGAACTTCGTCAGACGTTGATGTTTCTGTATCATCTTCTGTCAGTTCGGGTAGACTGATGAATGATGGAACGGGTATTTCTTCCGAATGCGCTACAGGCCTTCTTGCAGAATTTAGATCAGGATATGTCCATTTGTGTCTATTGTTTCTATTTATGCTTTTAATATTAACGAGACAAACCATTGGTACACTTTAGGCACTTCCTCTTTCCAGTTGTCCACTGTCGCAAATGTTCAACACATGTTTTACATATGAAATGTGGGGCCCAAGATTTATCTTGATCTCCTAAATGAACGCCAAAATAGGCAAGATAAGCTCTTTTCACAAAGTCAGAAATCGTTTTTACACAGGTACGTCTGCTTGTGGATGCCATTGTTTCAGTTTACTGTCTTGATACCACAAAATGACCAAAATTTACACAAAATGATAACACAACTTTACTTGGGAAAACTTAGTAATATACTAAATCGAGTACTGCCAAGCAGGTATAGAAGGATCGGGTCATAGGCAATTACAGGTATAAAAGTAATTAAGAGCAGTGTATTGAGTAGTTCCTAGTATAGTCCTAGCGGTACAAGGCTATTCTCAAGATTATACTGCACTTTATGATACAAGCAAGCCGCTTTGCACAGGTGTTCTAGGGACCAAATAGAATGATTTTACCCGTAGTTCTTAAAATTTTATCCCTTAGGATTCCGAATTTGAGGGGGAGGGGGTGAATTTACGAATAAAATATTAAAATACGTAAATAAGCCCAATAATGCATTTTTAGAGTTGCCACAGCATTATTTTGACCTCGTCAAGGTAATGACAACTTCATATTTCGCGTACATGAACCAAAAATCCAGCTATGCCGCCATTTTTAAAAATGGCCCTGAAAATATAACTTTTTTGTCAACCCCGAATGTTCATGTGTTGGGTATCATTTGACAGGTTTTTAAGGTCGCTGAACACGTCTGTAATCTCAGAAATACGATTAAACGCACCCTACGGCCGTTATTATATAAGAAATGTTATCTACGACTGATATTGCAGGAAAATGGTAGCTGCAAAACTGTATATCACACCTAATTTAAGTTCTTATAGTCCTAATATTCGCAAAAATCTGCATTGTTTGCAAAAGTTTGCATTGTTATTTTCCAACCTTTCGCAACTGTAACGAAATGTAAAAAGAACTAGCAACATCGCTCTTTAGACGCTAGTGGTCCGTGGCCGTGGTGTGGTACTGTGGTCCGACAGTCTGGAGTTTCTGCGGCCGAAGTAAGGTCGTTGCTCTATTTAATTACGTGTTGTAGGTTATTTTCTACGCGTTTTTTAAGATTGAAATCAACGTGTTCAGTTTTAGTTCATTTATATAAGGTAAGTTCTTTTTGTAATCGTACCGTACGAGAAATAGATGTATGTCGAAGTGGTGTTGGTTTAATCAAAAGTAGTTGCGTGGGCAAAATATTTAATTTTTTTGTAAACCTTTTGTGTACAATAATTTACACAGGAATAATAATTGGGGTATTATGTATTCTATTAACCACATTTTAGAAAAATAATATTGCCTGGTTATAATTGTGTCCTTTTAATTCAGTCCTTTATAAAATGAAGTTTGTGATTTTATAGCTAAAATTCAAAAATGTAAATTAAAAAATTGAATTAAATTGAGTTTTGAATCTTTTAAATATTATTATTATAGAGAGCTGGCCATTCGAACTGCATAATTTTCGAACAGTATAATATAAGGATATTGAGCAACCCAACATCGCAACCCTCGTTTCAATTAACCATGCCGTTTTTAAAATATCGCATTTTAAAATTACCCCAAAAAATTACCTTATGCAGTTCGAATGACCAGCACTTTATATTATGCAGGTCATGTCGGACAAAAAACTGGTGGTGGTGGTTCCTGCCCCTCTTGATAATCTCCCTTCTCCTCCCTTACACTGGAATTTGTGTTGTATTTGCCAGATAGGTGGTGGTGTTTTAACTTGTCCCTTAAATAATCCGGTGGTGGCGAGAAGAAGTTTGGGCTATGCATCCCTTGCGTCAAACCTGGAAAAGCTGAAGAAATTCAAGTACAGACTTCCCTGTGGGTTTGACGTGAACACTTTAGATGAAGGTGACGGAATACTTGCCTCTTTTTTGAAAAATAGTTGCTAAACGTGTGGTGATTCGGAGCAGTGACACTGATGTCCTAGTCCTGGCAGTTTCTTTCTTCTTCGAAATGAAAGAGAAGGGACTTAGGGAATTGTTTATTCTCTTTGGATCTGGGCTTCATCGTCGATACATCAGTATTCATGCCATTGCAGAAGGTCTAGGAGAAACAAAATCAGTCGCCTTGAGAGGTTTTCATGCATTTACTGGTTGCGATACGGTGTCTTTCTTTGCAGGCAAAGGAAAGCGTTCAGCGTGGACTGCATGGCAGGACGAAAAAGCCACGGTTGCATTCGGCAGGCTTGCCTGGCCATTGGCAAACGAATAGACGAAGATATATATGCAAGCTCTAAAAATACATATATATATGTACGGTGTACGGGATGGGACTTGTGATGGTGTGGATCAGGCGCGGAAGCATTTATTTGCAACGCAGAATAAGCACGTGGCCGCAATTCCTCCAACACGAGGTGCACTTATTCAACACACCAAGCGCTCTGCATACCAGGCAGGACGCATCTGGGGCAGATCTACTGAGGAGAGATTAGATTGTCCTCCTTCACCAGCAATGTGGGGCTGGACCAAGGATAAGGATGAATGGAAAACTCTCTGGACACTTCTTCCAGAGATCTGGTCTGCATGTAGGGCCTTGGACAAGTGTAGCTGCACTAAGGGCTGCGAGACACAAAGATGTAGTTGTCGCCGGTACCAGCTACCCTGCACCTTAGCATGCAAGGCAGGACGCATCTGGGGCAGATCTACTGAGGAGAGATTAGATTGTCCTCCTTCACCAGCAATGTGGGGCTGGACCAAGGATAAGGATGAATGGAAAACTCTCTGGACACTTCTTCCAGAGATCTGGTCTGCATGTAGGGCCTTGGACAAGTGTAGCTGCACTAAGGGCTGCGAGACACAAAGATGTAGTTGTCGCCGGTACCAGCTACCCTGCACCTTAGCATGCAAAAATTGCAAAGGCGAATGTTCTAACCATAGGTTTGTAAACATGATCAATATTCTTCGAAAATAATGTGAATTAATGAGTAACGCTTAACGCATCATTTTACAGTTTTTTTCTATTTTCAGCTGCAAGTACAGTGGACCAGAGGCAGAAACTGATGTGGAGAAAGTGTAAATTTTCTTCTCAAATAAAAAATTACTATTTGAATATACCGAGGGTAGTAAAAAAAATATGAATATATGTTTCAATTGACAATACAGTCGAATTCTTAATGCCATCATTAGCTTAAACAGAGATTTAGGGACATTAGTTTTGAACGTACATCTATAAGATGTGTTAAATCGTATTTTTGATGTTACAGACGTGTTCAGCGACCTCAAAAACCTATAAAATGATACCCAACACATGAACATTCAAAATTGTCAAGAAGTGTTGTATTTTCAACAGCCATTTTATAAAATGGCGGCTCACCCCGACTTCCGATAGTTGTTCACGAACTTTCACCTTGACAAATGCCTTTATGAAGTTATAATAGTAAGGTAACAAGTCCAAACACGCCTTTCTAAGTTTATTTAGGCATTTTTAAATTTTACTTTTGAAATCTACCCCCTCCTCTTCAAAATCCGAATCCTAAGGGATGAAATTTTAGGAACTACGGGTCAAATTATTCTATTAGGTTTATACAACACCTGTGCCAAGCCGTTTGCTTGTATCATAAAGTGCAGTATATTTTGGCGTGCCGCCTGCACTAGTATAGGAACATTGGGTCAAGGATTTTTGCAACTGGTGGTATTTATGTTTATCCTCTTTTTTCATATGAAAATATCCTAGGTCTATCTAATTCATCTTCCGGATTTTATGCGGAGGATATGATTACACGTAATAAAAGAAAAACAAACTTAAAGTTTGTCGTTGATAAATCGTATGACCAGCACGATAACACTGCTTTTGGCTATATCTATCTGGTCACTATTGACAAAGTTTACTGAATAAAAATATTCAGTAAACTTTGCTATTGACGTCCTACATGTTTCATTGTAGCGATTTGTTTAAAATAACGGGCGGTCCGCTTTTTTATCTTTAATTACTGTTTAGTAGAATTCCACATATTTATTTTCATCTTCCAAAAATTTTACAGCGCATAATGAACTACTGTATACAAAATGACAGCAAAAAAATTGTTAAACTTAGATTTATGAGTATTTCGTTTTACTTACAAAAAATATATTTTTAAATACAGCAAGCAACGCTCGAAGTCGACATTTTAATGTGAATTTGCAGTGGCGTTAACTAGAATATTGCTACAGGTTTCGATAAAAGGACCCCTATACGCACGAACATAATCCAATTATAAATAAATGAAACGCCACTGTGAAATTGTTAATATACAAAATGATACATACGTAAACAGCGTGTTTTTAAAAGGCTTGTAAAAAGTTGTTCAAAAAAAATTATTAGCTAAAATTTGTAAGTGAACAGTTAATGTACAAAAATTGTATTAGGTAAAAATTCAACTATTTTTTGCAAAGCAAACATATTTAATTTTTGCATGAAAACGGCCCACGAGAAGATATTGCAACATAAATTCAGAATTAGGATAGCTTTTAGCTTGTATTAATTAATGTATGTATTAATTTTGCATGCATTTAAGTTTATGCTAATCCATTCTTGTTTTAAATTAGATCATTTTACACAGAGCATCACCAGTAAGAATTTTTTTAGTAAACTGAGATCATAGCTTATTTTAACAACAATCTGTTAGATAATAAATACAATAATTATTTAAATAAATTCCAAAGTATTAGAGTATAGGTATAAGAAAATGGAAAATGAATTACTGTTATTTATTTCACTAAAACATTCTTACTGGTAATATGTCACGAAACTAAAGGAAAGGAAATACGAAGATGAAGATACATACATCAACGGAAACTGTTAATATCAAACTTTACATTAGTACCGTGAAAACATTATTTATTCAACCTACTGAAGTTTTATTTATAATTTATTAATAAATGTTTAATTTTATAATTCTATTAAATTGAAACTATTTACAGATATAATTATAAATAAGAGCAATACAACAATATACTAATGAGGGAATATGAGATGCTATAAGTAAGCCAAACTACTTTGTATCGAATTAAAAAAAATGACAGTTCAATCAGACCAAACATATTCAACATTCAACAAAGAGAAAACAATGAAATAAAGAACCAATATTTCTGAATTTTATGGAAAACCTAGAAAAGTCAGGTAATTCAGAAAACCGACTAAAAAACAGGGAATATATAAAAAATAATAGAAAGTCAGGGGATTTTATACTAAACTTGGAAAAACTAATAAAATTTATATTTCCAGCAGCGTTGCTTGATTGAACTTACCTCGATATTTACCCAAAATTATTTCGTCGCTTTTATATAACTATAATTGTATTTATATATATATATATATATATATATATATATATATATATATATATATATATATATATGTGTGTGTTGTGAGTCTGTGAAAGGGCTTTGGATATGTTATCTCCCCTTAAAGTTTGGATAGAAGATAAAGCCATTAAACTTCCAACAAATGTTTCAGTTAGTAAGACAAATTGTGGCATGTTATTAAGTTAATTTTGATCCTTTCTCATGGCAACGCCACCGTTGAGTCGGGGTTTTCCATAAATAAAAATATTTTAGATGAAAATCGGTTGGAGGAGTCCATTATATGCTAAAGACAAGTATATAACGCAATTTATCAAATAGGTTGTGTATTAAATGGTAATATTTCCGACAAAAGGGTATGTGTTAAATATGCTTAGAAAACTTATCAAGATGCCCTTGATAACCAAAATCGCCGAAAAAGGAAAGAAAATGAAATTGATCTCGAAAAAAAAAGAGCCGAAAGTGAACTTTATCATTTAAAAAATAAAAAGATAAAATTAGAAAAGAAAGCAATAACTATGGAACTGGAAATGTCGGAACTGGGACGAAAAATTACTTATTATTTATTTTTTTCTATAATCCTTTTAAATTTGATTTTAAATAATGACATGTCGCAAGTATATATTAATTTTTTGTTTGTAAATGCTTTGTATAACTGCATTTTTTTACTTAATTTTAAATAGAGCAGAATATCCTTTTAAAAAGGTATACTATAGCATTTTCTTTAATATTTTATATTTCTTATACAATTATATTTAAGTAGTTTCATTAGTTTTGTTGGCTTTTCCATAAGAAATATAAATTGTCAAACTATAACCTGGAATTTCCGCGAAGTTGTCAGGGAAAACCTGGAAAAGTCAGGGAATTTAATAATTCAAAATTGCTAAGATCCCTGTATTTGTTTCGCTTATAGGAAACAAATATGCTGCTGCAGTAAACTGCATTTTTGTTTAAATCAAATGATTTGTTTTTTCAACGTATGCCCAAAAACAATTCAACCGGAAGATTTATTATTCAGCATTTCAGTACAAAATAATCTTCTAAACGTATTCGTTTGTTTCATCTAAGCGTAGTAAAGTGTTTTGGAATCCATCCAATGCAACTAGACATCATACATTGTCCTATTAAACTGTTTCGTAGCCAAACGACTTAATAAAATTTATGGATTTGGCCAGAGAAACTTCAATAGGATTTTTGTCATCTCTGGTGTTTTCGCTTTAATTATATGCATATTAAGCAGATAAATAACTATTTCTTATTTTTGTAATTTCGATTAATGCAGTGATTTTTTTTTAATTTTAAGCTAGTATTTGTCAAATTTTTTAACTATTATAAATACGTTTCAGAATCTTATTACAAACACAAATTCCCTTCCAAGTTTTTACAGATCTTTACGTTTCAGGGTCCCTATAGTCTGTTTCAAAAATGCATAGAGTAATAAAATTTCGCCCATAGGCGTAGGTAAACTCTCTTTCTAGAATTGATACTAAAGATCCTTTTAAATCCTTGTCCTTTTGCATACCCAATGAGGTTTTATTACTCTATAGATTACATTTATTACCAAATGCATACATAATAGGCTTGTATTTAATGGAGGCAGGTAATAAAACACAGATCACACAATACTATTACGCCAGACTGTTAACAGTATTATAAGAATATTAATAAAATGGCAACATTCACTCCAACGAACGATTCAAATTATTGCGCTAGAGAAAGGTAGCAGGTCAAGTGGAACCTCCCAAGAAAATTCCAGGAAGACCAGCAAATGTCCTTGATGAGGATACTAAATGTGCAATTCGAAGAAAAGTTCACTCTTTTTATTTTAAAAAAGAAATACCCACTCTAGATACAATTTTGATGGAGTTTGGCCAAGATGGCAGTATCTTTTGATGACTAAAAAACTTTTATGGACAACGTTAGAAAAATATGTTTTCTCATTTTCGACGGTCAGTCAATTTAAGCCATTTTAATCAACTTGAGAAAGTGATATGTAAATGTTTATGAACCATAATATTTTGGGAGTCAATAACATAGATAATTAATAATTCTAGGGGTTGTAGATATTTCTGAGGAAACATATTTTGTGAACAGGGCTTGCAACCACCGTAGTCACTGACGTAGTTACAGTGACTGCAAACAAATTGCAAACGATACCTTACGACAATCTGAACCGTTGCTATAGTCAAAAGCAGTGTTATCGTGCGGGTCATACGATTTGTCAACGACAAACTTTTTAAGTTTGTTTTTCTTTTATTACTTGTAATCATATCCTCCGCATAAAATCCGGAAGATCAATTAGACCTATGATATTTTCATAAGAAAAAAAGAGGATAAGCATATAAATACCAGCAGTTGCAAACATCTTTGACCGATGTCACTTCAAAGTCAGATTGACAAGTCAGTGACAAAATGAGTAATAGAAAACAATTTTCGGGTTTTTTGCATCCACAAGCAAAAAAATGGTATTAAATCTAATAAAATATTACGAAAATGAAAATTCACCGGCCAATATCCAGGAGACAGTAGCAAAAGCTCTGGGAATCGGTATAAGGACTGTGCAGAAAATTGTGCATGAAAAAAAAGCATAATTTACTACCGAAGAAAATTAAGAAAAGTACACGAAAAAAGCCGAAGACACAAACTAAGTGACAATGTGAAAATGGATGTTCGTAATGCAATTTACGATTTATACACATCAAAAACTAATATAACCCTTCAAGTTTTAAAAGAAGCTTTAAAAAATCGAGGCATATTGGAAATTGGACTAAAATCGATGTCAAAATTAATAAAAATGTTGGGTTTTCGATATAAAAAGGACGGTAATCGAAGATTTTTATGCGAGTTGCCACATATAGCAAGTCAGCGTATCCAGTTTTTAAAGAAATACACGGAAAATGTTAATTCAAAATTTAGAAAAGTGGTATTTTTAGACGAGACTTGGATATTTTCTAATGGAATGGTTCGAAATGTTGGCAGGACGAGCCTGTAAAAAGTGTCAAGAGAAAAAAGGGATGTGGGACGGGAAAATGGTTCATCATTTTGCATGCAGGGTCAAAAGTATGGACTACTATGATAATATGAACTGTGAACTGTTTGAAAAGTGGTTAAAAGAACAATTGATTCCAAATTTAGATGCTCCATCTTTAATCATTCAGGACAATGCATCTTATCATTCAAGAATCTTAAATAAACAACCTACTTTATCTTGAAGAAAGTGATATTTATGACTGGCTAATAAAACAAAAACAAAATCCTTTATCCAATATGCTGAAACAATATATGCTGTAGATGAAATATTACGGGAAAATGGACATGAGGTTTTACGACTGCTGCCATACTATTGCCAGTTTAACGCAATAGAAATAATATGGGCTGGCCCAAAATCATATTACGAAAAACACGTGAACGATGGTCTTACATCAGATGAAGTGCAAATTGTTTGGCAAGATTAATTAAATTATATACGCCGGAGTACGGGAAGAAATCTGTGTAACATACAGAGAAATTAATATGGGACTGGTGGAATCGAATTCTAGATGTCCAAATAGCACCAATGATCATTGCGCCATTTGAGGACGACTCAGAAGATGAGAACTTTTTAAGTGATGCTAATATTTTTTAGTCTGTAATATTAAAAAGTTTCTGAAGGATTATATTAGTCTTTGACGTGTATAAATCATAAATTGCATTATGAATACCAGTTTTGCATTGTAACTTAAGTCTTTTGCCTTTGGATTTTGTCGTGTGTATTTCTTAATCTTCTTCGGAAGTAAATTATGTTTTTTTTTTCATGCACAAATTTCTGTACATTCCTTATACCGATTGGATATTAGCCAGTGAATTTTAATTTAAAAATTTTTTTATTAGATTTGACATAATTTTTTTTGCGTAATTTTTTAGTACATTTGTAATTTTGTAGGCAATAAATAAATAATTATAGAATACTTGTTCCAATTTTAAAGCGTGTTTAAAATAAGTAAATTTTTTTGTTAATTATGAGACAAAATTTGATATATAAAAATCGGTAAAATCGCTTTACCAAAAACTCGGGGCTAACGAAAAATACAGGCTATATATATATATATATATATATATATATATATATATATATATATATATATATATATATATATATATATATATACAGGGTTCGCCAAACTCAGTGGCGTATTAGAAGTATATGGAGAACGAGTAAAGATATTTACTTGAGATTTGGGTAAGGTTCATACTAAGAAGTGAACTATATTTTAAAAATATTTTCGAAGTTGCGGCGTTGTCAGCTCTATTGCAGACAGACAGGAAGTTTCTTTTTTTAAATACAATACCCTGTATATTATTGCATTGTCAAATTCTACGAACTATTCTGAGCATTTTTTATGTAGTATGTTCTATACCTATTTTGAGCAGTTTTGGAAATAAAAATTATTTTCTAATTTTTAAGGGTCAAATCGGCTTCAATGTAAAACACGATATATTTTTAGAATATTGTCCCAGAATTCTGAAATTTTTATACGAGTTTCCGAACATGTAGGTTAATTGACGGCTGAAGGTATTTTTTAATAAAAGGTTATACAGGGTGTATAAAAATATAGTTTATTCGCGAGGAACAGAATGTCCATAACTCGATTTTTTTTAAATGGAACACCCTGTATATTTTAATTGCAACAAATAGAGAGAGACATTGCCTTTCAAATGATATTAGGTGTTCCTATACCTATCTCTCATGGGTAATGAATTAAATGGCATTTAAAAGAAAAAATCGACCATTTTATTATTTTCTGGAAAAAAAATCTATGTTAAATGCACTAAATAGACAAGTAAACATTTTTGTCAATAATATATCTATCTTAATGATAACTAAATGAAAATACGTTTGTTGAGAAAAATCTCTAGTTTAATATTTACAATATGTATTCACAAACGCTTTAGATAAAAAATTAGCGATACAACCGAATAAAACAATATTACAAAAATATAGCTAACAACAGAACTATCCCCAAATGAATTGTCAGTAACTGAACTGTTTAAAGTGTCCTCCATTAACTCTGAGGCATTCCAGAACTTGTGTCATTACATGACTCGTTGCTTTTTGAATCTCTTCCGCGGATAATGCCAGCAGTGCTTCTCTTGTCCGATTTAGGAGTTCTTCCTTTGTTTCTACTGGCGTCTGATAAACTATCCCTTTTACCCTGCCCCAAAGATGGAAGTCGAGAGGGGTAAGGTCTGGGGACCTAGGTGACCAAATCCATGGACCTCGTCGGCCAATCCATCTGTCTTCGAAGATTGTAGTAAGTTTCGCACTTACTTCGTTTGTACAGTGAGCCGGTGCCCCATCTAACTGATACCAGCAGCTCCGGAGTAAGTTCAATGGTAACTCGTCGAGAAAATCAGAAACTGTAGTTTTCAATATTTCCAAATATTTTTCAGAATTTAAATTTTCATCGTAAAAGCAAAACTTTATTTTGTCATTCATCATGAGGCAAAATACATTGAAACCGAACTTGTATTGAAAACCTTTTTCTCTGATAAAATAAGGATTTTCTTTGGACCAAAAATGTGAATTTCTTCTGTTAAATATCCCTTCTTTTGTGAATTTGCTCTCATCCGTCCAAATAACTTTTTTTAAAAAGTTGGGATCTTCTTGTGTACGCATCAGGATCATTTCGCAGTATGCGACGCGCTGAGGAGGTTCAGTAGGCTCTAAAGCCTGGCCTGTTATAAATTTATAATTATGCATTCTATGTTTGTGCAAAATTCTTTCCACCGATTTGTAAGAAATGCCTAAATCTTTCTCTGCGCTATTAATTGATGCGTGAGGGTATTTATGGAAATAAGACAAAACAGTAATTTCATTGTCTTCGTTACCTGTTACAGGTTTGACTTGAAGTCTTGGTCTTTTAACATTATTGTACTCTCTGTAATTCTTCTCTATTCTTTTAAACTTTTTCTCGTTCATTGGGACAGAATCTGGATAAAGTTGATTAAATTGTCTACATGTTCTTGATATTATTTTATCACATTGCCCGTGTACATAAAACAAATTTAGAATTTCTACACTTGAGTAAGAATTTGCCATTTTAAATTAGTGATTTTTTGACAACTATGCATATTAAAAACAAATGTTCTCTGTTTGGTTTCCTGGGAGATGACAGGCGTGCACAGCCTACTAGTTAAATAATCTTTCGTTTTACGAGATATTATTCGTGCTTCTACTAAATGGCATCTAATTAATTAATCATCAGCGATGCTAATACTATTGAAAGGTAATTTTTTCTCTGTTGGATGCAACAAAAATATACAGGGTGTTCCATCGTGAGTATTGTTTTATTCGGTAGTATCGTTAATTTTTTATGAAAAGCGTTTGTGAATACATATTGTTACTATTAAATTATCGATTTTTCTCAAGAAAAGTATTTCCATTTAGGTATCATTAAGACAGATATACGTAGAAATAACTTGCCAGTATTTGACAAAAATGTTTACTTCTCTATTCAGTGCGCTGAAAATAGATTTTTTTTACAGAAAATACTAAAATGGTCGATTTTTTTTTAAAATGCCACTTAGTTCATTACCCATCAGAGATAGGTATAGGAATACCTAATGTCATTTGAAAGGCAATGTCTCTCTCTATTTGATGCAATTAAAATATACAGGGTGTTCCATTTAAAAAAATCGAGTTATGAACATTTCTGTTCATCGCGAATAAACTATATTTTTATACACCCTGTATAACTTTTAATTAAAAATTACCTTGAGTCGTCAATTAACCTACATGTTCGGAAACTCGTATAAAAATTTCAGAATTCTGGGACAACGTTCTAAAAATATATCGTGTTTTACATTGAACTCGATTTGACCCTTAAAAATTAGAAAATAATTTTTATTTCAGAAACCTCTCAAATTAGGTATAGGACATACTACATAAAAAATGCTCAGAATAATACATAGAATTTGACAATGCAATAATATACATGGTATTGTATTTAAAAAAAGAAACTTTCTGTCTGTCTGCAATAGAGCTGGCAACGCCGCAACTTCGAAATTATTTTTAAAATAAAGTTCACTTCTTAGTATGAAACTTACCCAAATCTCAAGTAAATATCTTTACTCGTTCTCCATATACTTCTAATACGCCACTGAGTTTGGCGAACCCTGTATATATATACTGAAATTTGAAGAAATCGGATAAGTAGTTTTTTAGCTATGCCGCGAACAGACAGACTGACGGACAGACATACCTACAGACAGACAGAATTGAGAATACATATTTTCCGGCATCTAGGGACCCTTAAACGTAAAGATCTGAAAAAATCTCGCGAGGGAAGTAATAACTATTTATCTTGTGTTTTTAACAAAAGTGTATAATATTTTTGCAAAATAAATTTTTTTTGTTATCACAATACAAAAAAAAACAAGTTTATTTTGCACAGGGGTGGCCATATTTAAATAAATGATACTGTATAAGTAGTTAGATTTTTAGGTCAAGCGGGGCACATAGTTTTTGGTGTTTGAAAAAAAAATCTCACTTTCATCAAGTGGCTGTATAAACAGAACATATCCTGATTGTTCCACTGATTCGAACCGCCTTCCGACTTTATTAAGGCGCTTGCCATTTTGTGTATTTTTGTATCTTAATAATATTGCGTAATATAATTAATTATTATTATTATTTTCTTTCTCCCTGTATATTTGTAAATAGCCCATCGAGATTTAATAGCTCGATGAAAGAATCACACAACATTTTGGTATTCACTGTGTTTTCTGATTTGATTCATATTGTTGGTGACCTTTGGACCCTCACGATAAGACCCCATTCGACTATAAGTAAGACATTGGTTTAAGACATTTCGAATATTATAATCATTGTTGCGATTGTTAGGGTGTCTATCTATTATTGTCGCATTAAATAACCTTATTCAGTTTAAAAAATAATTTATTCATTACAAAATTCGAAAAACGGTACATTTTTAAGCCGCCAATTAATTCGAAACGTATTTCTGAATCAACATTTTCTAACCACTTATAAGATTTTGTTAAACACCTCCTAGGCATGGACCTTATTAGACGTCTACAAGTCTCCAGTGTCCCAGCTTTTCTCATAACCTCGAATACTACGTCGAAATTTTGGAAAGTTCTTGAACCTAATTTCCTTTTAACTATAATCCAAAGATTTTCTATTGGGTTAAGATCTGGACTACAAGATGGCCATTGTAAAACATCTAAATGATTATCCTGAAGCCATACAGTCACCCTCCTAGTAGTGTGCTTTGGATCATTATCGTGTTGGAATTTCCAGAGTACTGATACATCTTCTTTCTAGCAAATTCATTCCAAACCGCTCCTTCGATTCACTTCAGAAAGGTAATGCTTCTTCCTTGGTACCCTACCAAAAAGTTGTGCCTCGTTCAAACGATTACGAACATTTCGAACACTAAAATCCCTTGGATTTTCAACAAAAATTTCTTTCCAAATATCAACTGCTGATTTGTGAGGGTCTGTCTTAGAAATGTGAACAATTCGACGATCTGTCGCTACCTAGGAACAGTTCTAGTGGTTCCATGAATCCTAACATGATAAACAGTGTTAAACACCTCCTTTTTGGAACGTTTAACAATTTCTGCAATATTTTGATACGCATAGCCTTTCCTATGAAGATTAATAATGATTGGTCGTTCATTTTCGTTACAACTTTTTCGCGAACCCATATTTGCGGAAATTCGAATGAAGATTAACATTAAATTATTTACAGGAACGGAAGTCAACAATCCACTAAAGCTCTGTGGTAACGATTGTCAATTTTAAAATAAGCCTTCTTGTTAGAAAATATTGATTTTCAATTTTAAAATGGGCCTACTTGTTAAAACATGTTGATTCAGAAATACGTTTCCAATTTTTTGCCGCTTAAAAATGTAGTGTTCTTCGAATTTTGTAATGAATAAATTATTATTTTAAACTTAATAAGGTTGTTTTAATGCGATAATAATAATAGCAACAATGATTATAATATTCGAAATATTTTAAACCAATATCTAGCAACGGTTCAGCTTTTTGTAAGGTATCGTTTCCAATTAGTTCCCCGTCATTGTATATTGATTGTTTTATTGAAAATATAAATTAAGGAATATACAGTGTTAAATACCTCAAATTATGAAAATCATTGGTATACACATACAGGCAAGGAGTATGTAGTATGTTGGCTAGAGCATATTTTAATAATATCTGCTACTGTTAAAATATAGTACGCAGGTACCGGATTAAATATATCCAGACGGCCATGTTTATGTTAAAATTTTCGAGATCTAAGGCAATTTTTAACAATAGAGACCTGGGAAAATATCTAGGTGTTAAAGTAAATGCATGAATCAGACCACTACGATAATAATAATGTTTGTTATTGTAGGCAATCACCGGAAAATTATGTTGTATATTCAGTAAGCTATTTTGGAACGTGGAATTCGTTCGTTCTAATCGGAATGGTTTGTATCTTGATTCTTGAAGCTACCTTTCTTTGAGATTGAATATGTATAAAACTACCGTAAGTTTTCTTAGTATTTTTGTTTTCGTGTTTGGAATAGTTACCAGCAGTGGCGGCTCGTGGTGAATTATATTGGAAGGTCAATAAGAAATTGATCTTGATCTTGATCTACTCTTCGTTCTTTAGAATTGGAAAAATGCTGAATGACATGTTCGTTAAAATTGCATGAACGATTTCTCTATACTTAACATTGCCAAAGCGGATATTTTATCTTGGCCTAACTCCTTAACAAAATTTATAAGCGTTCGAAAAACCCTTGGATTTTCAGACAAAGCCGTTTCATCATGGCCACGTAGTGCCAGTTCGAATGCCCCACAAAATTTTACACAATCTATAATTTTGTTTAAAATATTTTTTGATACACTTTCATTCAAATCTCTAAGGGATTTTCTATAAGCTATGTCTAGCTGACTATGAATGTCAACACTTCCGACTGTAACATAGTTCACCGAACATTTGCAGAAAACTTTTTTTTTTTTTCTTTTAAGTTTTTTGTCTTTAACACCGGCTTTGCACCATAATGAGTCCGACGAGTCCTTAGAAAACAAGAAACAAACATAACAGTAAAATGAGTTAGAGACTTCACAACCACATATCCAGGTAGCTAAATTGTACATACTTTTGCGAAAGTTTCGATGAACCTCTTTATTTTTGTCGTTACTAGTTTGCGTATACTAAGTTCTGGCAAATTGCGACGACTTACCTTGAATTCGGTTATTTTCTCAAAATTAAGTTCGCTAGCACTCTTTAGTTGTTTAATTTTTTGGACTAGCGACATTTTATTTCATCTACATTCACAACTCAAACATAAACCACCTTAAAATTGGTTATTTTTGCAAAATTAAGTTCGTAAGCACTTTTTAGTTGTTTATTTTTTTAGACTAGTCACTACCAACATTGTATTTCCTGTATCTCGGTTTACTATTAGAGGTTGTTTTTTAGTTTTGTCAAACTATAATTTATTCTTTTTCGCTACCTTCCCGTGGCGAAAATGGGTAATTTGCGCGCCTGTTGCCTTCCTTTTATATGGTAGCCATTTCCCAGGGTCACTCTCCGAGATGATTTTTTTTTATTCTGACAATCCTGTTCAGGATAATGGGACAAACTTATCAAATCATTGCTTGGTCATCGATTGTAATCTGGCGTTATAATGTGGAAATTTGGTTTTTCTGACTTTATTTTAGTTATTATGTTTTGTATCATACATAGAATGTAACTGATTAGTTATGTTCCTGTCCTTACTTGAAAAATTTAATCTGAATGAATAATAACCGAATTAAAAAATAAAGATATATAACTTACTTTAATAGAGGATGCATAAACCTTTCATTCCTAGGTGCTATTATTTACTCAAAAAAGATAAAATATATTTCTTTTCTCCTAAAAGAAAAACAATAATAATTATATTTAAATTTTATGTATAATAGTAAATAGTTGGTAAATTGGGAAAAGAAAAGTACAATACTTGGGAGTAAATGATGATAAGCCTTGAAGAAGAGCCAGGAGACATATGCCCCCACACTACAGTGCATATATTAAAATCTGAGAAAAATGTATATATAATATATATATATATATATATATATATATATATATATTTATATATATTTATATATACAGGGTTATGATAAATTAAGGAATAAATTCATTATCTTGAAAATTAAAAAGGTAATAGAAAAACGCTCGAACACGTCGATTTAGATTTATTTTTACGCATATTTAGAGATTATTTTAAACTATACAGGGTCATTCACAAAAGTTGTACAACTGTCATCTTTGATTTTTTCAATACGTCTTATTTTTTTCTGCTGATTTGAATTCTCTATGAAATTTTAGACATTTTTGGTATAACATAACCTATACTGAAAATCAACAGTTATCGAAATATTCTTATCTAAATAAAACCTGTGTATTTAATAACCTATCGGACATTTGTATACCCTACCTATGTCTGTCGCGTAATCCCAAAGAAAAATGACTTTGTCACTGTCACCGTGTTGACAAGTCATATAATTTATTTACAATCTGCCATTTTGATTTCAAATATTGACTATGCGTTTAACAGAGAAAGAAAGAATTGAAATTCTAATAATGCTTGGTACTGGTGATAAGACTAGGACACAAAAAGAAGTTTGTCAGCTGTTTAACAACAGATATCCTCATAGGCAACCTATTACTCAGTCTGCAGTGAGCAAAATAGAAAGGAAATGGACGGATACTGGTAGATGAAAAGAAACTAGACGTTCTCTTAACTTTTCAAGATAATCCACATTCCTCAACTACTGACGCAGCCTATGATAATGATATACATCAAACAACAGTTTCCAAATTTTTGAAAAAAGAAAATTTTTATCCCTATAAAGTGAAATTCGTTCAAGAATTAATAAATGATGATTCAGATCGCAGAAACGAGTTTTGCGAAATTATGACCATGTGTAATCATGATCCATTATTTGTCAAAAGAATTTGTTTCACAGATGAGGCAACATTTTGTCTCAATGGAGAAGTAAACAAACCAAATTTTAGACACTGGGCACAAGAAAATCCTAACTGGTACAGGGAAAGTCATACACAGTATCGTCAAAGTGTTAACGTATGGGCAGGTATTGTAGGCAATAAAGCTATAGGTCCATATTTCTTTGATTCCTCACTAATGGAGCAAATGTATCTTCAATTTTTGGAAGAGAATCTTATACCAGCATTAGCTACCCTACATCCTAATGTAAACGATCCGGATCTTTCCAGTGAACTGTTATGGTATCAACAGGATGGGGCACCACCCCATTTTGCAGCTGATGTCAGAAGATACTTAAATGAAACCTTTCCGAGACGATGGATTGGGCGACGTGGGACAATAAAGTGGCCGGCAAGATCGCCGGACTTAAGCCCGTTAGACTTTTTTCTTTGGGGGTATGTGAAAAACGAAGTGTATAAAAATAAGCCACATACTATTGAAATTCTTAAGGATCGTATTCGAACTGTTATAAGAAATATTCAATGTGATACAGTTACTAATGTGCAACAAGGTTTTTCCATCGTCTAGGGCATTGTAGAGCTGTAAATATATGTATATATATATATATGTATATATGTATATATATATATATATATATATATATATATATATATATATATATATATATATATATATATACAGGGTTATGATAAATTAAGGAATAAATTAATTATCTTGGAAATTAAAAAGGTAATAGAAAAACGCTCGAACTCGTCGATTTATATATATATACGTTATTTTTTAATTTGGACTTTATGCACAGTTACACAGTTAATAAATTTCTTGTAGTTTTACTCAGCTTCATCCTGATCCCTATAATTAAAATATTAATTTCATTTAGAATTAACGCTTCATTTGACGTCAAAAGAATATAAAAAAGTGATTGCGCTTATAAGCAGTCATGTATTAATTACAACGCATTCCGAGATAGAAGTCGGAATTCCGAGTTAGAAGTCGGAATTCCAAGATAGAAGTCGGAATTCCGATTTAGAAGTCGGAATTCCGAGATAGAAGCCGAAATTCCGAGTTAGAGGTCGGAGTTCCGAGATAGAAGTCGGAATTCCGAGATAGAAGTCGGAATTCCGAGTTAGAAGTCGGAATTCCGAGATAGAAATCGGAATTTGTTACAAAAATAAAATGAGAGAGAAGAAACCGGCTGATGACCCAAATTCTGATTTCATATTCCATTTGCTATCACGTTCGGCTGCCGCTCGGTAGCTGTGAAATCTTCGGGTACTTTCGTCAAGCTTTAAGGTAATCAGGGCAGTTCGGACTGTCCAGCCTAGCTTAGTATAGCGTATTTTATTATGCCTAAGGAACGAATAGTGTGGCGTATATAACTTTTCCCAAGGCTCGCGTTTTATTACAACTATTAGGAGGGACGGTCAGACGAATAATTTATTTTCTAAAATTTGGGGGTCATTGATCAAATGCACCTATGGAAGAGCCGCCACTGGTTACCAGTAAAGCCAATCCAAGATTTTGAATATTGTTAATATCCATTAAATGTAATTCGTTTGATCGACAAGCACCTTTTATACCCATAATTAGGTGCAACCTAAAATTGAAGAACAAAAACTGTTTTTATTAGAAATTTTAATGGGAAAGACAATTTCGAGAAACTCTAGCCAAAATTGTTTATATTACTACCCTCATAAAAGGGGGAAAAATCACCCTCCGAGATTTTTTCGGATCTTTACGTTTCAGGGTTCTTAGATGACGAAAAACATGTTTTCTCGATTCCGTCGGTCGGTCTGACTATAGCTAAAAAACTACTTCCCCGATTGACTTCAAATTTTGGTCAAAAATTAGGGGTCATATGGGGATGACCTGGTAACATTTTGGTAGAAATCCAATATCGTAAAACAAAATGGCGGCCTAGTGAAATGTTAAAAAAATTATTACTAAGAAAGTGCTTATCCAATGTATCTCAAATTTTGCACAAAAATCAAGTAAGATGTAGGAATCAACTGATAAAATTTTGGTACGAAACGAAAAAGATGGCGGAACATAATGGCGGCTTAAATAAAATATTTAAAAATTCAGCCTGAAAAAACTACCTAATGAACCGATTTCAAATTGTGTGCCATAACTGATTGTAGTATAGAGATGAACTAGTAAAAGTGTGGTATTAATTCAGGATGGCGGAATAAAATGGCGGACAAATAAAATTTTTGTAATCTGAAAAAATCGACCTCTCAGGTTTTACATATATTCACGTTTTGGTGTCCCTAGATGCCAAAAATATGTTTTATCAACTCTGTTGGTCAGTTTGTGTGTCAGTTCGCTGCATAGCTTAAGAACTACTTATCAGATTGACTTAACTGAATTTTAGTCAAAAATTAAGACTCATGTAGGGATTGTTGAAATTGTATAACCCAAAATGCTGTTTGTTGTTGCGCCACTGTACTTTATATAGGCGATATTATTTTAACACATCAGCAGAAATGCTTATTGATAATTTTCTCTTATGGAAATTCAACAAGCGTGTTTCATTTTTAATAGGTTATGGGCCCAGGCCGTCGCGAAGCCCTTTGATAACCTCCGAAATTTGATATCTTGTTTTGTTAGTTTAATTTCGAGTAATCGCACAAGAATGGCTGGTAATTATATAGTTAATGTTCCAAGATTGAAAGGACGAGAGAACTATGGGGATTGGGCGTTTGCTGTGGAGAACTATCTGGTTTTAGAGGGTCTATCTAAATGCATATCAGAAGTTGTAGCTGACGATGACGCCAAGGCCAAAGCAAAACTTATCTTAACAATTGACACGTCACTTTATGTTCATATTAAAGATGCAAAAACGACTTTAGAATTATGGAATAAATTGAAGACGTTGTTTGACGATAAGGGTTTTGCAAGAAAGATTAATTTGTTAAGATGTTTAATTTCCTTGCGTTTGGAAAATTGTGATTCTATGACAAATTATGTCAATCAAGTTGTCGAAACAGGCCGGAAACTACGAGGTACAGGTTTCGATATTAATGATGAATGGATTGGTTCACTTTTGTTAGCCGGATTGCCAGATAAGTTTCAACCCATGATTATGGCAATTGAACACTCAGGGATTGCCATTACAACGGATTCGATTAGAACTAAACTATTGGATATGGAAATAGATGTCAGTAGCAGTGGAAGTGCGTTTGCCAGTAAACAGGATTGGCGTGACAACCGAAACGCTAATAAAAATCTGAAATCGGGCGCGAATCTCAATAAACAGATAAAATGTTATAAATGTAAACAAATTGGACACTTTCAGAATAAATGCCCGAATAAGGATAATAAAGATACTGGTAAACAGAAGACATTGGTCGGGGAGGTCCGTTTAATTGGCCACCTAGATCTCCAGACCTTAATCCTTTGGATTATTGTCTTTGGGGATGGTTCAAATCACTGGTATATTTCACTAAAGTAAATACAAGAGAAGCATTATTGGGTCGGATTACAAACGCAGCACAAACACTAAGAAATGCGTCCGAATGTATCCACAGAGCAACCCGAGCTATACACCATAGAGCTGACCTGTGCTTAGAAGCAAATGGTGGAATTTTTGAAAATTATAAAACGTAACCTAGATTTTATTAAAAACAACTTAATAACAATTTTAATAAAAATTAAATACCTTTTGTTTAGTTTATGTCTGAGGCACTGAATACACACCTCAAAAAAATGTGTTAGTCTTTCATTTCAAAGCTTTTGTGCCAAGATGCGTTTAAATTTGGACAAAATAACAAACTTTTAAAATTTTGCAATAAAAAATTACATGCGCCGAAATTGTTTTAAATCCAAATATCTCGAAAACGGTTGCTCGTATCCACTTTTAACAGGTATACCTTTTTGACGTAGAAATGGCAAGGAAATAATTTGTTTTACTCAAAAATGTAATACAAGACTGTACCAAAAAGTTGTGATTGTTCGAAGGAGTAGAAAGACATGTAGGTGGCGCCCCCTACAAGTAAGAGCAATACTAATATTAAATTCGAATTTGTCATACCAAAAAACCCCCGTATATCAATTTTCAGTCCATTATTTACATTATCATAGATTTTATTTAAAAAATAGGAAAATTAAATAAAAATTTTAACACCCTGTATCTCGAGAACTAAGGCCTTGCGGACACTTATTTATATAGACTTTTATGTTTATTTTTTGGTCCTGAATATGTACCTGAAGTATTGACATTTCCTCATGAATCACCCTGTATAGATTATGAAAATTGATAAATGACTAAATTAAATGTTAGTGCAAAATGTGAGAATTTATGAAGTTAATTGAAATAATAAAATTAAATTAAACGTTTCACTAAGAACTATAAGCTTTAAGACCGAAGAGATAAACTACAAAGGTAAATTAAAAACTAAAGAAAAAAACGCATTAATGAAATCTTCATACACAGGTACCAACCAACGTGATCACGTAACCTGTTTCTTACAAAACAGATCGAATTATAACATACAATACTCTATTATTATTCGTAACAGCAAAAATGAAAATATGTTAAAGGCTTATCTGTACTGCCTTCGTCAGCAGCAGGTACCGGTGAATGGCCAGGATCAGCACTTGAAACGGTCTTATATAACCTCAATAGGCTAGGTTATGTTAGTTTAACAAATTATCTATCTAGACCCTACCAAAGAACCCTCTGCTTTTGAAGTTAAGGGTTCCAGAAAAGAGACAAATATTAACTGCAAAAGTTGGAATCACATTCAATACAGTGGCTTCTTCACCCTGACAGAATGGCCAGTGTCAAAAATCCTTCCGAAGAAGTAATTAGTTTGGTACAACAAATCTCCAAAATACTCTCCAATACAAAAAGGTAAACCTATACCAAACTTTTCTACGAGGTCTGCCGTCTAAGATCCCCTAACGACACTTGTTGCCAAAAGGTTGTTAGGCTGAAGAAAATAAAAACACCCCTTCTGTTAACAGATGTTTATATACTAAAAATCAGGGTTACCACTTTGCAAAAGTGTACCAAAATAAGCGAAGTGACAAATGACATGACAAGTTCGAATATAGTTTATAACATTATAAAGTGACAAATATTGAATATTTATAGAATAATAACTTTAATTATTTCCCAGAATGAACGATAGGTATTTGACCAAACAAATGAAGTAAAACTGAAGGGTTACAAACCAAATGTGGTGCAAATTAAAAGGCCTATTTCGAAGTAGTGACAGGTAGACATTTGTCAATAATCCGATGATGCCAAATTTCTCAGTTCGGAACCACTCTGAAAGTGAACTGTGACAATAAAATGAATATTGGAATTGATGCTTTATTTATAAGTTACGTTTAATAAACGGTTTATGTTTACAATTTAAGTTACTGGTAAATAGAAATTAAAGAAAAATATCAGAATTACATTTTACTGAAATTAAAATGTTACATTCTTAATTTTATCTAAGAGTTCTAAGGAGTTAGTAACCTCAAAGTTATACGAGATACGTAATTTGCTGAATTCTTCTACTAACTACAACAGCTGAAACAATAGGTCTCATGGACTTCCCAGGTTTATGGATTTTGGGAAGGCAGTACAGTTTAGTTAACTGTGGGTTACTATGTGTTTATCGGACACAAGGTTTTTATATTGTTTTAAGGTACTTTTTATTTCTGTTATCATTTTTGATAACGAGTTTTTCTCAATTATATCGTAAGAACCAGATTGAATCAAATTGTCTACTTTTTGAAAATAATCTGTTTTGTCTAGTATAACACCCTTATTTCCTTTGTCATCTTCAGTCTCAGGATAACTTCATATTCATCATATTTTTACGAGAAACATATATATTTTGACTTGTTGTTAACAACGTTTTTTTGAGATTTGATTTCTGCAAGCCGCTGTAATGAATTCCTTAGTTTACTCTGGCACGTATTGCATAGAACTTTCGATATTTGCTATAATACTTGGTAAACTATTTTTTACTGGAGGCTTTGCAAAATTCAAACATTTATTCAAAAGGGCGATTTCTCTATTATCAAAGGACTGAGAAGAAAGGTTTGTTTTTGTGGTTTCAACTTTCTCAGTTTGTTTTTAAGTGAACACATTTTCTTCAAAAATTTAGCATCGATAACCACGAACATTTTTCTTTGGAAATCTGACCATTGTTAAAATTCTAAATTACTAAGCTTATAAGTGAGTTTTTTAAATAATACGTATGCTTCAATTTCAAGCATACTTCGTTTGCTATATAGATTTTAAATTTCTAAATCCAACCACTTTTGTTTGGCAAAAGATTTGGTCTTAAATTGATTCCTTCACTATTCCTAATAAAAGGGAATTATTTAATTTAAGACAGTTGAAATAATAAAAAGCATTCGGAAACTCCTTTTAGCTTACAACAAAATACGATAATAAGCACTTTTTCGTCACACTCACGTGGCGGAATTTCGGTAAGTGGCAATTATTGAAAGTCTGAGTTTGAAAATAATGTTTGTAAAACGAGAAAGTTCGGTAATAAAATCCCAAAAATAACTCTTAAGTGTGCCTTAATTTAGACTGTTTGGTTTTAAATTTGCCCGTAGGAACTACTAATGGTGGAATATAGATTTCAGCGCGGCTCTTAACATCGTTTTCGGTGATTTAATTTTGTGCAGGATGCTGTAATAAATCAGCATCGATCGAATTTTTCAGTCTGTGGTGTCGTATGATTTATTTAGCGCCGAAATACGGGGTAACTAAAAATAAAAATACTGAACAAAGACTGCAACTTGCATTATTTTTAAACAACCTCAAAAAAATAGAGTTCTAACACTGGAGCCTGTGGTGGAGATCAAAATACAAGAGTTCTAACCACACTACGCCACAACTTGTTACGATGTGGACGCGCGTTTCGCTAACCAAGTGAGCATCATTAGCAGATGATATAGATAAAGTAACTTATCCTAACCGAGACTATTTATGGGTAAATGTGGCCACACTTGGTTGCACCCGACTGCACCATTGTCAAGTAAACAATAGAGGGGACTATAGGGAATAGGCCCTCTGTCTTTATTGCAATGCGTGCAAATGCATCCAATAATCTATTATTAGGTACATTTTTAAGCAACCTAAGTTTAGTTATTCCTGTTTGGTGTTCGTTTTCCAAAGCGTGTTGGGCAACGCTTGACTTTTCTGTTCTTCCGAATCTTAAATGTGCCATGTGTTCTTTAAAACGAATGTTTTTGGAGCGTTTAGTTTGCCCAACATATTTTAGATCGCAGTCATTACAGCTAATTTCATACATGCCACCTCTCTCCTTCAAGTCGACTTTGTCTTTAGGGTTTCCAAGGAGATTTTTCAAACTGTTGTTTGTCTTGGAGGCTACTCTAAAACCTACCTTTTTAAATACTTTTTCTAGACCTCTCGTATATCTGTAATCATATGGGATTACTATGAATTTATTGGGAGACTAGTGGCATCTTTTAAAATTTTCTTATGCTTATGTCTATTTACTAATTTATGTACAGGGTTGTCCAACGAAGGGTAAACACCTTTATAATTTCTTTATTTTACAAGATATTGAAAAATGGTAAAAACAAAAGTTGTAGGGATTTTAGAGAGGAATAAGGATAATTTATGATAAAAACAATTGAACATCAAATAAAAAAATTACGCGAAAAAATTATGATTATTTTGCTTATTTTAAATGGAACACCCTGTATATTATTGCATTTTTGGATTCTCCCGAAAATTCTAAACACTTTTTATATAAGATATTACACCTTTAAACCTAATAGTTTCGGAGCTATGAACAGTTGAAAATCAGTATTTTGGCTAATTTGCATTATTGTAAAACCTATCTAATGAAATAGGTACCATGAGTATACGAAAGTACTTCAGCTTTACCTGTATTTTTACTTGTTTTTATAAAAACATATGAATTTAGGAATAACGAAGTGGCAACATATCTGCAATAATTAAACGAGTAGATATTAAATAACGACGGAACAATATTTATTATAAACAAAATATATGTTTTGATTTTCCTCATTAAAAAAAGGCTTGTTAACAACTCTCTTCTTATAATCCGCATTCCCGGGCTCGCTGCAGAATCTAACTCCTAATTTCTTTAACGTGTTTAAACTTGGTTATCGTCTATCGAGATAACGTTTGGTTGCCGGGCAACAAGTTAATCAAAGATATATACTTTTTAAAGAATATTATTTTAGTGAAGTTGTTAGTTGTTAAAGATGAACAGAAACGTATTCCAAAGCCGAAATGATAGATTTGTTAAATATATTGGCGAGGAATGGTTATCAGTTAAGACCGTCCAAACGAGAGTATCTGGACAGATATCCCGATAGACGACAACCAAGTTTAGGAACATTAAAAAAATTAGGAGTTAGATTCCGCGAGACCGGAAACGTGGATTATAAGAGAGTCGATGTTAACAAGCTTGTTCTCAATGAGGAAAATCAGCTAAGAGTTCTGCTTTCCATTTATGAAAATCCAATTCAAAGTACCAATTCTCGGAGCGAAGCACTTGGTATGTCTTACACATCTGTGAAGAGAATTTTACAAAATCACATCCCTATCGTATTTCATATCACCAAAAGTTACTACCTGGAGATATAGAAAAAAGAGTAGATTTTTGTTCTTGGGCTATAGAGAAAACTTACCAAAAACTTTTTTAGAAATGTGTTATTCACAGATGAGTCTACGTTTAGGAGTGACCGTACTATGAACCGACATAATATAAGGTACTACAGTCAACAAAATCCTAATTGGAGAGGGGAAATTATGAAACAAGGAAGATGGTCCGTGAACGTGTGGGGTGGCATTGTAAACGATTATGTTATTGGACCATATTTTTTCCAGGGTAATTTAACTGGTAACATATATTTAAACTTTTTAAGGGAGTCACTGCCGATTTTATTAGAAAATGTGAACATTCAAGTTAGAAACAATATGTGGTTTCAACATGAAACCACCGCATGGCACACGTGATGTCACATACTTTTTAACTGAACGTCATGGATCGAATTGGATAGGTAATAGGGGGAATCCATGGTACGTAAATAATGAAGCCGAAGGACACATATGGCCCCCTAGGTCTCCGGACCTCAGTCCTTTGGATTACTTTTTATGGGGATTCGTCGACAATTTTGTAAAGTGAAGGTCCAAACGAAATGAAGGAGAGAATACAAGAGGCCTTTAGAGCCGTTAACAACGAAATGTTACGTAACACTCAAGAAAACTTTATAGACGCATGCAAATGTGCTTAGCCGATGAAGGAGGCATTTTTGAAAACTAGATTTTTTCTCATAAGTTTTGTTTCCTTGTTCTTTGATACCTATTTGTTTAGTTATTATAGATTTTGTTTATAATACATATTGTTCCGTCGTTATTTAATACATATTCGTTAAGTTATTATAGATTTGGTTTAAAATAAATATTGTTCCGTCGTTATTTAATATCTACTCGTTTAGTTATTGCAGATATGTTGCAACTTCGTTATTCCTAAATTCATATGTTTTTAAACTAAAAACAAGTAAAAATCGGCCTCTTGGCCACTTTCATTAATAGTGGTGCTTACTATGGTACAAGCTGAAGTACCAACTTTCTTATACTCATAGTACCTATTTCATTAGATAGGTTTTACAATAATGCAAATTAGCCAAAATACTGATTTTCAACTGTTCATAGCTCCGAAACTATTAGGTTTAAAGGTGTAATATCTTATATAAAAAGTGTTTAAAATTTTCGGGAGAATCCAAAAATGCAATAATATACAGGGTGTTCCATTTAAAATAAGCAAAATAACCATAATTTTTTCGCGTAATTTTTTTATTTGATATTCAATTGTTTTTATCATAAATTATCCTTATTCCTCTCTAAAATCCCTACAACTTTTGTTTTTACCATTTTTCAATATCTTGTAAAATAAAGAAATTATAAAGGTGTTTACCCTTCGTTGGACAACCCTGTACATAATTATCAATATATCCATTACTTTTAGCTGTATTTTTAATCCGGTGCAGGCTAGCAGAAATCAAAACTCAAAAAAACGTTGTTAACAAGTCAAAATATATTTCTCGTAAAAATACTGAATTTATCCAGGGACCGAAGAAAAAAGAATATTATTATTTAAAAGCTGACAAAGGAAATAAAGTGTTTATACTAGACAAAACAGATTATTTTGAAATAGTAGACAATTTGATTCAAACTGGTCCTTACGATTTAATTGAGAAAAACCCGTTATCAAAAATGATAACAGAAGTAAAAAATACCTTAGAACAGTGTAAAAACTTTGTGTCCTTTGTGATAAACTAAAATTCAAACTAACACATAGTAACTCACAGTTATCTAAACTGTATTGCCTTCCCAAAATCCATAAACCTGGGATGTACATGAGACCTATTGTTTCACCTGTTGGATCACCAACATACAGTATTTCAAAATGGTTAGTAGAAGAATTCAGCAAATTAAATATCTCGTACGATAACTTTGAGGTTACTAACTCGTCAGAAATCTTAGATAAAATTAAGGATGTTCACTTAAAAGAAGATGAAATTTTAATATCTTTTGATGTAAACTCCTAGTGTACCCATACCTATGGACTTTATTAGTGTATGTCATCACGAAGCACTTTTCCGCATTTAATGGTAGCTTATTCATTACACACCAGCGTTGAATAGATTTTATATCCTGCTGCAAGGAAACACAAGCATTTATATCATTTATGGAAAAAGCTTCAAATCGTCGGCAAATAACAAACATTAATGTTGTCGCTGATGTCGTTAATAAAAAGTAGAAAAATAAGTGGTGCCAGGTTGCACCCTTGCGGTGCCCCACTTGTGGCTGTAAATTTAGATGATTTATGTCCACGGATTTCAACATATTGCGAACGGTTGCTCAAGTAGGACTCAAAAAAAGAAACAAGATCTCTGCTGAACCCCAATTTGTCTAGTTTATGTAAAAGTATGGAATGGTCAACCTTGTCAAAGGCTTTCGAAAAGTCATTATAAATTCCAGGGCATTGCCGACAAACTGCGTAAAGCATGCCAAATTGCTTATTGTACTACGTTTACTAACAAATCCATATTGATTAAGAGATATCAATCCCCTACCTGTGTAGAAATTTACTAATACTGATAGGTATATAACATCCGACTCATTTCATTGCCGTCAACACAAAATGGCAGCATTTCATTTCTTAAGTCACAGGTTAGTCAATTTTCCATTAGGTAAAGAACGTTTTAACAATGAAATGAATCGGATTAAAAATATGGCTAAAAGTAATGGATATAATGTTAATTTTGTACATGAATTAGTAAATAGACATAAGCATACGAAAATGTTAAAAGATGCCACTACTCTTCAAGCACCTGAGGCTTCCAATAAGTTCATAGTAATCCTATATGATCTCAGATATACGAGAGGTCTAGAAAAAGTATTTAAAAACGAAGGTTTTAGAGTAGTCTACAAAACGGAGAACAGTTTGAAAAATCTCCTTGGAAACCCTAAAGACAAAGTCGACTTGAAGGAGATGAGTGGCATCCATGAAATTAGCTGTAATGACTGCGATCTAAAATATATTGCGCAAACTAAACGCTCAATAAACATTCGTTCTAAAGAACATATGGCACATTTAAGATACGGTAGAACAGAAAAGTCGAGCGTTGCCCAACATGCTTTAGAAAACAATCACCAAATTGGGATAAATAATCTTATGTTGATTAAAAATGTATCTAATAATAGATTATTGGATGCATTTGAGAGTATAGAAATAGCTAAATGTAATAAAAGAGCATTAAATAAAGGCAGAGGGCCTATTCCCCATAGTCCCCTCTATTGCTTACTTGACAACGGTGCAGGCGGGTGCAACCAAGTGTGACCACATTTACCTATAAATAGTCTCGGTAAGGATAAGTTACTTTAATTTATATCATCTCTGATGATGCTAACTTGGTTGTTAGTGTGGTTAGAACTCTTGTATTTTGATCAAAAAATTAGAGGACAAAAAGGACCGCAAATAACAAAACAATAATAGCAATTCTTTTATATATGAAAGTACCATATTGTATTGTATATATTTTATTTTTTAAATTCCCCTATTTATTTGTATTCCAGCCTCTCTAGTGAGAAATTAAAATATTGATTTTAATTTGCACTCGTTTTCAACGTTATTGTTCAACAATCACTAACCTGGAGCAGGAATATTACCATATTTAGTGTCAATGAAAACACCTATCGATCGATAAATCAGGTTTCGAATGACATTTATTTTCAACGTTGCCAATTCTCCCACTTATCTGGTGAGGTTTATGATTTTCATAGATTGCCTTTAATTTGCATATTTTTGTATTATTATATGGTTTCTCCCTAATTCAGTCAGCTGTTAGGTTATTCGATAAAAGAAAGGTCAAGAGCATTTTTAAATAGGTCATTTTTCGCCGGGATCTCGTGGTCAAACGACTTACATTAAGTCCTCTTTGTTTCCCTTACCTTTTTGGTATAATGAGGGCCATATTTTCGAGAATTTGCTGATTCCCTTAAGCCAAGGGTCTTCAACCTTTTTTAGTGCAAGGGCCAAAAATTGATTTCACATCGTCCGAAGGACCACAGTGGCCCACGTCACTTTACCAGCATATCAATAAAATAAAAAACATATAATTTCAAAGTGTAATAATCTTTATTGGTTAAAAAGTTCAATCAATAAATGCGATTTTTGACATTGTTTATTTTTGAGAAATCTTCCTTCCAGATGTGCGTCTGTAACTCTCGACCTTGTTTTAAATTTTACATTCTTCATACGAAAACAGCTGCTCGCCTACATATGTTCAGTTCCGAATTACACTGCAAATCGATAAGCTCCATCTGACAATTTTCTGTCATGTCTTCAACGGATACACTGAATGATCGGGCAAAGAGATTGATGTAATTTTCATTATCTCTGAAGTCAGAAAACCTTGATTGGAACTCTTTTTTGAGTAAATCTAGTGCTGCGACA
Organism: Kuschelorhynchus macadamiae; assembly: GCA_030620095.1. Lineage (NCBI taxonomy): Eukaryota > Metazoa > Arthropoda > Insecta > Coleoptera > Curculionidae > Kuschelorhynchus > Kuschelorhynchus macadamiae. The sequence goes on from JAUTXW010004774.1 coordinate 212,639, forward strand.
TATTTATCCACATCTGTACATGTGAGTACAAAGTGCGTAAACTCTTTTTTCAACAACTAATTTTTCCATAAATCCAGTTTAAACTTAAATGCCTTTACAGTGTCAAGTAGGTTGTTGATGAGATTTTCTTTTCCTTGTGGTTTGGTGTTCAAGTTATTGAGGTGCAACGTGATGTCTGTCGTGTGTCACTAAATTGAAGAACTGGTTTCCCTTTGGTTTCCATGAAGGAGGCGATTTCCTTCTTGAGTTCAAAAACGCGTTTTAACATTTTTCTTCTGCTCAGCCAACGAACGTCAGAAAAATATGTCACATCACAACTATCCAATAAAAATGCTTTTCGGTTATGCTTTTCTAGGCAAAATCCATTTTTTTTAAGTTGTCCATAAGAGTTTTTTAGTTATCAAAGCGACACTGTCATCTTGACCAAGCTCCATCAAAATTTTATCTAGAGTAAGTATTTCGTTTTTAAAATAAAAAGAGTGACCTTTGCTGGTCTTCCTGGAATTTCCTTCGGAGGTTCCAATTGACCAACATCGTTCAACAATTTCTTGTACAGTAAAACTAGAGTAATCGTGTTTTATGCAATGATGTACATTTAAAATAATAACGTCTTCACTCACTGATAGTGAAGAATTATTAGAACGTCTTTTCGTTGGAGTGAATGTTGCCATTTTATTAATATTATTGTAATACTGTTAACAATGTTAACAGTATGGCGTAACAGCAAATACTAACATGTTTAAAACACAATTAAGAAGTATTTATAAGGTGGGTTTTATTACCTGCCTCCATTAAATACTAACCCATTATGTTTATTGAGTAATAAATGTAATCTATAGAGTAATAAAACCTCAATAGGTATGCAAAAGGACGGGGCAAAAGGATCTTTATTATTGTTTCCATAAACAGAGTTTACCTACGCCTATGGACGACCCCGAAATTCAGCCAAACTTGACGGAATTCCCCATTTTATTACTCTATACATTTGTGACGTAGACTCTAATGACGTAAAGAATATAACAAAAATATTTAAAATATGATTATTATTAAATCGCAATGTATTAAACTTAATTTAAGTTGGTGCTAAAAGCCACTAAATTGGCATTGAATGTTATTTAAATTTAGAAAAAGTCACAATTACCCACAAAACTTCACAAAAAAATGGATCGTCTTTTTCTAAAGAAGTGTATTTTTGTACAATCCTGCATCATTATCTTAATTTTTTTTTATTGTGTTTAGTACTTTTGCTTGATAAACGAACACAGCCTTAATAGCATACCTATTTACTTACTATTATTGCACTTATTATTCAATAACCTACGTTTATAAAAATTGCCTTGACCTTTAAAGATGCTTTTAGATGTATTATTATTTGTGTTGTTCCCCATATCGTTATTATTTATGTTGTATTTCCCTACGAGGGGACACTCATCAATAAAAGCTTGTTATTCAATTAAATTAATAGTTTTATTTTTCATGCTCTATAAATATATTGTAACCTTACCAACAAATATGTAATAAAATATATTCATTTTGTGTTATGGTATTTAAAAATTGTTAATATACAGGCTTAGAAAAAATTATGTTTTAAGCAGTGTACTTTGTTTTCTAATTCATTTTTAGGAGCACGCCAAAGGGTCTTGAGCGATAACGTGTTAATAAATCATTGGCGTGTTACTTAGTATTAATTTTGTTGTTGTGTATATTTAGCCGGGTAATTTCCAAGGGTGTTCTCGATTCCAAAGCAAGGACTGTAAGATGTCTACAAATATTACTAGAAATATAGTCAACTAAAGTCAACAATATACAGACTTGAAGTTGCCTAAGGAACGTGGTAGAAAACCATTGGGGGTTTGATAAAATTTTAGTAGCTGTAAGTGAAGACGAAAATGTACCAGAAATGGGATGAAAGATGTTATGGAAAATACTACATCAATTAACTTTTGTTGACAAAAGCAGAACAGAAAATCAGATTTAATAGATAGAGAAGGTTAATCATAACTAATATTAGTGACAAAGTATTTTTAAATGGGGGTTTACTGAAATTTAAATCAAAATCTACGAAAGATTACCATGAAGAGGTGACTGTAGATGGTACTTTTCTGAAATAATTAAGTCAATCCCTAACTGAAAATTCTGTCAATGTTGTGAACAACGCCTAGCTGTTATTCTAGGGTTGCAAAAAAATTACCCTGATCTTGTTGACGAAAACAAGATTTTATAAATTGGCTGAATGAAAAAGAAATATGGTATGAAAATGATGCCTTAAAACAACAACTCCTAGAACACAAGGACAAAGTGCTTGGACATGACGTCATCGGTCGTAGGTGAGGGTATGCGCAATCGAGGCATACACTATTACTGTTTTTAAACAAGATCTTTACAATTGATTATTGGAAAAAGTAAAACAGTAATTAAGAGTTAATTCAATTTTCAATACACCAGTAAAGGTGTAGAGAGATATTGAGATGAAAAGCAGCCATATATAAGAATGTAGATGCATATAAATAATTAATTTATGCGAGAATGTATGTTATATTCAAGTGGCAACAGTATAAACTAAAGTTTTGAAAACAAGTTCTAAATTTATAGTTACTAAACGTTTATTGTCTAGGTAGCCGACTTATTAAGATTTAAATATTTTTAGTTTACTCATTACGAAGCTTATTGGTTATAGTTAGGGCTGCCATCTCAAAAAAATGTATCCTAGGACAAATGATGTAAAAACCCCGGATTTTTCTGCATTGAACCCGGACACTATTGCTGAACGATTTTGGACACTCATTGAACACAGAAATAACGTAACATACTGTCAATAATAGGCATTATTTATTTTATAAATAAAAATTAACATAATTATGGTAATAACAAAAACAAACAGAAACAGGTTTTTAATAAATAAAATAATTGTACCTCCTAATAATAATGTTTAACAGTGGTAAATGTAAAACTAAAAAATGGTAATGTTAAATGTAAATAAATAGTGTTTTTTTACAACTAAAAACTCATTAATATAATATTATCTCAATGATATTAAAACCTACTGGTATTTTTCAGACTTCCCAATTGAAAGTAGTACATTTTTTTTTGAAAATAGAAATTCATGAAAATCGGGGCATGTATAATTTTTAAAATTATATTTTACCTTTATTAAAGAACAAATAGTATTATATCCTAAAGAGTTTCTTTCCTTTGTCCATTGCGCGGATATTAAAGAAAATACCCTTTCGGTGTTCGCATTATGAGCAGGGATACAAAAAAAAAATTGCGAAATTTTTAGCAATTCGGAACTTAAGTCACCATTTGGAGTTTGAAAAAATTTGACCCACAATTCATTTAAACTTAATTTTTTATCTGCATCATTGATACTTTTGCAGTATTCTTTAAGATTCAGCCATTCATCAAATAATTTATTGTCATCTATTATAATATTTTTTTGTTGTAAAAAATGAATAGTTTATTCAACAAGCGACCATGGAGAGTTTTCATTAATATTAACCAAATCTATCCAATCAAAAACTGCAAATTCGTTAAGTGGAATAATCCAACTTTCAATATATGTTTTTATTTCACTATAAAATGAAAAAGCGCATTCTTGAAATTCTTCCCTAACAGTTTCATCTACTAATTGTAAAATAGCTTGAACTTTAAAAGGCAAAAATCTATTTTTTAATCTATCATTCAAACTTTTTAAAATTGTTGAAAGAATTTTTTTGGTTTCTAAAATAGAGTTGTCGCTCCGTTCTAGTTTTTCGATTTGACTGTGTAAAATATTCATTGTAGAGTGAATTAAAAACAGATACGCTTCTGACAAATGATTATCAAAAAACTGTTTAAGTGAAACGGGCGGTTTTTCCAAACTTTCAAAATAATCTTTTAAAGGTTTATAAAGAAGAAGAACTCTTTCGATAGCTGGATATAAACTTAACCATCGAGTTTTGGAATGATATAGAAGTTGTCTATATTGGGTGTCTGCTTCTGCACAAAACTCTTTAAAAACCTCCGTGCGAACCGTATAAATTGAAAAATAGTTATGGATCTTGAGAATCACAGAGTCTACGTCTACAGGCAACCTGTCAGAACCATGTTGAATGCCGTTATTTATTATATGAGCAGAGCAGCCGACACGCAGTATGTTATTTAATTCTAATTTTAATTTGCTAAAAACATTATTTGTTCCAGCTCTTTGACGTCCCCGAAAGTTGGTATTACAATTATCCCCAGAAAATGCTACACATTTTTCTAAAAGGTTGTGTTTCTTTAGATGTTAAATTATTAATTTGGAAATTGTATCAGAAGTTTCGTTTTCCGTTCACTCGATCTCTAAAAGCTTGGAACAAATACCCTTTTCGCGATAATTAAAAAACTGAATTAAAATGGGGAATAATTTTGTGCTTCCATGATTACTTGCGTCAGTAGATACGCTTATAAAGTCTATATTGTTTAAATCATTCATTAACTCAGCTATGGATAAAGGTGCTAATACATTAGACACAATGGCTGTAGCTTTGGTTCGATTGCACGTCATATTTTTAGCTACATCAGAACGACTAAACAATATTTTATTAAGTTTGTTAGTGCAGTCTAATGAATTAAACGACATGTGATGGCTAACCGTATGGAAAGCCATTGTTCCTTCTGCAGCTCGAATGTATTCTTCCTCAGGCCCAGGCTTCTGAAAAAACTTCTCAAAAGTCGTGCTGGAACATGATGCTTGAGTTCTAGTGCTTTAGTTTTGTGTTTTACCGTGTTTAGATGTTCAGTAATGTCACTAGCACCCTTGTTTGCTATGGAAATTGATGATTCACAAATCTTACATACAATTTCCCACTCAAATTTTCCCTTTTTAAACATAGGGTATTGTTTTTGTAATGTCTCAGTGAATGAACATTTACGTTTAGGCATGATTAATCTAATTAAAATAAAATCTTATAAATGTCAAAAGCACGATTACTGCCAACAGGTTACTTACTTACTATTGAAGCTATTGAAGACAAAAGAGCGTACAAAACAAAATAGGCACCGTTAACCAAAACATTTAATTTAATAATGATGCAATTCGACAATTCGCATTCGCTAGCCAGTCGTATCGGTTGCGGCGCGGCGGCCAGGGATTCCGGGAAAACATAAAATAGTGTAGGGATGAGCCGTTTTATCGATATTGCATACTAACGAATTTATTATCCGTGTCCAGTATATATTTTAAGTTGAAATTTTTAAAAATTAAAGAATTAAAAAAACACATTTGAGAAATATCCTTAATCCCGGACAATGTAAAAAAATCCCCCCGGACGCCCTAAAAACTAGGACAAATCCGGACGGATGGCAGCCCTAGTTATAGTATAAGTATATAGCAGTGGCGGCTCGTGGTGAATTATATTGGAAGGTCAATAACAAATTTAAAAATAGGCATACAAAATAAAAATAAATATCTTATCTTTAAATTGAGCTTTAAATTCTCTTGAAGTTAAGGTCTACTATTCGTTCGGTAAAATTGCACGCACATTCCTTTTATAAACTATTTCTCGATACTTAACATTGCTAAAGGAGATTGTCTATCTTGGCCCAACTCCTCAATAAAATGTATAAACCCTCGAAACACCCCTGGATTTTCAGACAAAGCCGTTTCATCATGGCCACGTAGTGTCAGCTCGAATGCCCCACGATATTTTACACAATCTATAATTTTGTTTAAAATATAACGATTTTTGGATACATTTTCAATAAAATCTGTAAGGGATTTAGTGCAAATATCAACACTTCCGACCGTAGCATAGTTTACCGAACATTTCATGTGATCTGCAGAAAACGTATGTTTTTTTCTTTTAAATATTTCAAGTCTTCAACACCGGTTTTGCATCATAATGAGTCCGACGAGTCCTTAGAAAACAATAAAGAAACATAACAGTAAAATGAGTTAGATACTTCACAACCACATATCCAGTTAGCTAAATCGTACATACTTTTGCGAAAGTTTTGATGAACCTCTTTATTTTGGTCTTTACTAGTTTGACGTATACTGGGTTCTGGCAAATTGCGACCACTTACCTTGAATTCGTTTATTTTCTCAAAATTATTTTCGTTAGCACTCTTTAGTTGCTTCATTTTTTGCACTACCGACATTTTATTTCATCTACATTCACAACTCAAATATAGACCACCTTGAAATTGGTTATTTTTGCAAAATTCAGTTCGTAAGCACTTTTTAGTTGTTTATTTTTTTGCACTAGTCACTACCAACATTTTATTTCCTGTTGTATATTTCCAACCCACACATGGATCATAAAAATAAAAAAAATATATATTACAAAAAACAGTATATAATTCAATTTTCATCGATTAAAAACGTCCGAAACAATATCGAGTTAGAATATCGACCGTGCGACCTCTCAACAATTGAACTTCCGCATGCCGACTTGACGCCGCGACCGATCGATCGAATTATGAGAAGAGACCGGCTGATGACCCAAATCGCGATTTCATATTCCATTTGCTATCACGTTCGGCTGCCGCTCGGTAGCTGTGAAATCTTCGGGTACTTTCGTCAAGCTTTAAGGTAATCAGGCAATTCGGACTGCCCAGCCTAGCTTAGTATAGAGTATTTTATTATGCCTAAAGAACGCAACGAGACCATTCGAACTGCCGCGCGCGGCTAATAGTGTAGCGCATTTAACTTTTCCCAAGGTTAGCGTTTTATTACAACTATTAGGAGGGACGTTCAAACGAATAATTTATTTTTGATATTGTGATTTGTCATTGAATTATCGATTGTATCAAGTAAATTTCTTATCTGGTCTAGATTACTTGTCAAAAATGGTGTCTTCAGTGAATCTACTTCTATGCTTATGTATTGTATTCATTAACCCGAGAACTTTGAAATAATATCTTAAATTCTTCAAACTTTCTTTAAATTTAACGTCTTCACTTTTTCTGAATGACATCTTTTTTGCTAAATATTTGGGACAGTTCGGAAATTTAGTAGGTACGCTAGTTTCCTTTAACCGTGGCAAACTTAATTTGACTGTAACGATCTCACCAGATTTGGAATCCTGTTGTGAAATTGTTCGAATAAAATCCTCAGGTTCGAAATGGCCGGCATGAAACAATAACACAAAGACTAGGTTAGGTTGGAGAATTTCTGCTGAGAGGTAGTACGACGTTGACAAACTTCCACCGCCTTTACTTAAAGTAAATCATTAGTGATATCTATGATCATATCTGATTCAGATATGAGGAGTTTTTAACTATTGATGAGTGTAATTAGAGAGAAATGGGACGGATTAATTCAACAAATGTCTGATTATTATGATTTGTGTTTTTTATGATTTTTTTTTAAATTTACTAATGTGAATAAAAATAGTTTCAGTTTGCACTGATTTATTGAGACCGCGTTTTTTTATTTGTGAAACTAGGACATTTCTAAAAGGCTCAGATATTTTGTCAGGGTATAAATCAAAGGCCATTATTAATTTAATTTCAGTTTAAAAACAGTCCCGCGCTCTGTGTAAAATGTATGCTAATTTTTTTATGTTTTCTAATGTATGCTTCTACGTAGTAATCTTGCTCCTACATGCCCTTATTTCAAAGGGAATTCAATGCGTGTAACTCAATCTGATTACTCGAGAATCATGAATATTCAAACAACTAGAAACCTGAACAAAAGCTAACTAATAATAATTAATTGATTTCTTTTTTTACATTTTTTCTTTATTCTAGTAATGGATACCTTAAGCTGTAAAATAATAATAATAGAAATAATAATACCTCATACATTTCAGACCTCACAATCAATAAACAAACAAACAAAAGTAAGGTTTATTGCCTTTATTTACCTTAGAAAAACACAAAACAATGAAAAAACGAAATATTAATCGAAAAAAATTCATATTTTTCGATAGGTCAATGCAAATATATAAATTGTAAATATACCCAAGTAATGATAGCTTTAGAACCTTGACGAAAAAAGTATCATTCGTTAGGACATAAGCGGTTAATGAATCTAGGTGACCTTAATAATAAGGAAATAAACAATACATATGCGAGGTAAATAATTTCGATGACACTGAAATTAAAACTACGCGACCTTAATCTCTATTGTGTTATCGTTACACAAGCAAAATAAGTGAAGTTAAACAAAAAGTATACTGATCTAATATAGTAATTAAAGTGTATTAAAAAGAAAACGTATAACTTTAATCTAATAGTAACAAAATAATTAATAAGACAGTTTATTCCCCTATAAAATCATTTTCAAATTCTATGCTGACAGCTGGAACATGACAACCAAAAAAATTTAAGTATACAAACAAATAAAAAACATTTTAATGAGACTTATTCATTATAAAAATCATTAACGCAGTAAAAAGGTCTTTTAATGAGGTACGCTTTGGTTTGGTCGAAAGAGTGCAAACATAGGGATAGTTTTTAAATGTTCTGGAAGATGATTGTAAAAGTTTGTGGCGTTGTAACTAATTGATTTTTTTATTAATTCTGTGGATGGAATTTTTTTTTCTCATCAAACAGACGGTTTCTAAAATATATAATGCAGAAGTGTTATATTATTTATATGTTTTTTGAAATAGTATTGGCAGTGACCTCTGTTATTTAGACCAAACAAATAGCGAATTGCTCTCTTTTAAAGCCTAAAAAGACTAAGAAATTGAGGGCCATAGCGGAGGTGGGATTCTAATACAGAGAAATAAGTAAATCAGGCAGAAGATACGTCCAGTTCTTTTGAAACTGATCGAATGGCAAAGCAGACGCTAGAAAGTTTTCTTAGTTAATGTGTCAATATGCTTAGATCGTTTTAGGTTGTTATTTATATTCATACCCAGGAATTTAATCGACAACAAGTTGAAAAATAGCCCCACTTCAGCTAGCGGTTTTTCTTTCGCGGCAAATACTTACTGTTTTAGAAAAGAATGTTATACATTTGTTTCTACCACAGACTTTACATCATGCTTGTTAGTTATGTCAACCGTCCAAGACCAACTCATTGCAAAGAAATCTTGTCGACGAACGATTTTGGGGATCAAACAGAATCGATCAAACACCAATTGGGCATTGGCCAAAATGAACATCTGGATAACATACGTGCAGGTTCCACTGTATCAAACATTTAGCAAGATTTATATGGCCTAACGAACATTGTTCTCTGTTACAAATCGGAGCCCCCACGAGTATCCGAGGTGGACGCATCTAATACTAGGATCGTAAAATAATTACCGATGTGAGGATGCAAAATAATATTTCCCTCCTTACTTACGTGTCCCAAAAAAAGACCGACAGATAACACACACCATATGCTCAAATGCAATAATTATGTTTAAATTATTTATATTTCAAAAACAAAAAGTTGAGCATATGGTGTGGTATCAAAATTTTTAGTTTCTCCAGTAGAATTAAAATATCAAGTCAAGTTCTATTTAAAAAAAATGCAACTTTTGTCTGTCAGCTTTTTTGAGACACATTTAATACTTGAAAATATATGCGTTAAAAATTACTTATTAAATCTTAACCTTTTTCTTAAATGTATAGCCTTGTGTAAAGCAAAAAATTTAAATGGGTTAGAGATTTATAGTAGATCACTCTGTACGTAACTTTTTTCCCTAAATCAACAAATACAAAATTACCATACTTTTATGTATAGAGGAACTGAAATAATAAAGCCCCGAAGGTACCACATTAATAAGAAGAGCACATAGAAATTTGTATTTTTGTAATTTCAGAAATACTGACATTTTGAAAACACTCTGTAACTTTTTTTTCTAAACAAAAAAGTGCAAAACCGCTATACTTCTATGTACAGAAAAGCTGGGATAATAAAGTCCTGAGAGTTTTATGTTAAAAGTAAGAACAGAAAATTTGAATGTTTTTTAATTTAAAAATACGATTTTTGAAAATACCCTGTAACTTTTTTTTCAAAATAAAAAAATCCAAAACCTCTATACTTTTGGGTATAGTGAAACTGTTACAATAATGTCCCGGGAAAGATCTAGAATAAATATTGCAAAAGGTGCAGAGAATTAAAATTTTCCCTTGTTACATTATATTTTTCACTCCCTGTATAACGAAAAAAATATTTGTATCAAAAACCACTCCAGGCTGTTGATTAATTAATTAAGTCTCACAGTGAGAAAATTACCTTTAGTTAATGAAGTACCTCAAATGTGGAACAATCAAAAGTCAGTTATCCTAGATACATGTGTTATAGCTATTATTAGAAGGGTTGTAGGAGAAAATCGAATCTTCAGACATTAACACTCTGAATAAGCAAGCCACTTGTTTTCCATAATAATAATAAAACCTGCAGACCGCTTTTACCATATTATTTTTAAACAAACATATAAACTTTTAAAAATAAAAATGCGCAGAGAAAACGGAGGCTTACATCAAAATCTTAAAATGAGTTTGGGAAGCTAGAATTATGACATATTATATGTATGTCAATTTCAATATGTTTTTTTTGTGTAGAGTAAAATGTATAACCAAAATGTCCCCTTTCATACATATTCCGTTATCAATTTAGATATGTATTGATGAGTAATCGAAAAACCTCTAATTTATCAATATTATTTCACATGCATAGAAATAGTTATATAAAGAGATAGTAAGACAAAAACCACCACCCACTCGTTAGACGTCTTTTCACAAGCTCGTCGCTAAACTGGGTCAGGGTAGTCAATTTTGTTCTTGAATACAATCCAGGTCATCTTGAAGTGGGACCTACGTGGACTTATTTTGAATTATGCACATAATTATGCCTCGTCTTTTTATAGAGTGTCGTTAAAAAATCGCGTGTTTTCTAACTAGATATAGATTTATACAAAAAAAAAATTACGTTTAATGATTTTATTTTTCACCCTTTCATTTTTGAAATGTTCTATATGGGGTCTTTCATTATAATTCGCTACCACCAATAAGAGAAAGAAAAAAATTATTAAATATAAAAGTCGTAGGGTTTGTCACCTACTAGTGTTAAAAAAACATGTTTTTTTTTCTAGTTTTGAATAAAACATGTGTTTAGTTTTGTTTTAAACGTATTTTTAAGTTGAAGATTCTGTTTAATACAAAAAAAAACTGAAAACTAATCTTTGCCTTGTTTATTGTTATAACACTCGATAACACTTGACTCGGCGAGTAAGAGCTATAATTTTTTTTCAGAGTAAACATTTCAGTATAAGACAATCCAAAACCTGTATACTTTTGGGTATAGTGAAACTGTTACAATAATGTCCCGGGAAAGATCTAGAATAAATATTGCAAAAGGTGCAGAGAATTAAAATTTTCCCTTGTTACATTATATTTTTCACTCCCTGTATAACGAAAAAAATATTTGTATCAAAAACCACTCTAGGCTGTTGATTAATTAATTAAGTCTCACAGTGAGAAAATTACCTTTAGTTAATGAAGTACCTCAAATGTGGAACAATCAAAAGTCAGTTATCCTAGATACATGTGTTATAGCTATTATTAGAAGGGTTGTAGGAGAAAATCGAATCTTCAGACATTAACACTTTAAGCAAGCCACTTGTTTTCCATAATAATAATAAAACCTGCAGACCGCTTTTACCATATTATTTTTAAACAAACATATTAACTTTTAAAAATAAAAATGCGCAGAGAAAACGGAGGCTTACATCAAAATCTTAAAATGAGTTTGGGAAGCTAGAATTATGACATATTATATGTATGTCAATTTCAATATGTTTTTTTTGTGTAGAGTAAAATGTATAACCAAAATGTCCCCTTTCATACATATTCCGTTATCAATTTAGATATGTATTGATTTTCAATGCATAAAATATTATATAAAGAGATAGTAAGACAAAAACCACCACCCACTCGTTAGACGTCTTTTCACAAGCTCGTCGCTAAAGGTAGTCAATTTTGTTCTTGAATACAATCCAGGTCATCTTGAAGTGGGACCTACGTGGACTTATTTTGAATTATGCACATAATTATGCCTCGTCTTTTTATAGAGTGTCGTTAAAAAATCGCGTGTTTTCTAACTAGATATAGATTTATACAAAAAAAAATTACGTTTAATGATTTTATTTTTCACCCTTTCATTTTTGAAATGTTCTATATGGGGTCTTTCATTATAATTCGCTACCACCAATAAGAGAAAGAAAAAAATTATTAAATATAAAAGTCGTAGGGTTTGTCACCTACTAGTGTTAAAAAAACATGTTTTTTTTTCTAGTTTTGAATAAAACATGTGTTTAGTTTTGTTTTAAACGTATTTTTAAGTTGAAGATTCTGTTTAATACAAAAAAAAACTGAAAACTAATCTTTGCTTTGTTTATTGTTATAACACTCGATAACACTTGACTCGGCGAGTAAGAGCTATAATTTTTTTTCAGAGTAAACATTTCAGTATAAAACATCGATTTAGACGATTTGGGTAATAAATAGGCGAAATTTTGTTTTCGCAGCCGTGAATTTGTAATTTTGTTGCTTTAGTGATATTTTTGAAGGATTCATAGTATTGATTTAAGTTTTTTTGGTAATATATTCATGTAATATTTAGAGACGTAATTTATTAGAAAAAAATTTGACAGGTCCAAAAAGAAAATATTTTTCCCTGTAACTTTTGAATTGCTTAAAATTTTTAAATACGGTTTTCACAGTAATTTGTAAATTTTAGTAGTGTAATTAATAAAAAAACTGCCCCGTAACTTCTAACCTACTTAAAATTGTTAACACAATTTTCACAGTTCCATGTAACCTTTATTGGCGTAATTTTTTAAAAAAGAAAATGTCAAAAAAACTCTCTATGTACAAATTCATGTATTAATATTCAGAGGCATTACTTAAAATAATTTAAATTGTTTTTTTTGTATTTAAGAGTAGTTATATAAGCACAAAAATATCTTTTAGCTCTTGATGTTTTTTTTAAACATATTATTCAAACTGTAACGCTCTGAACATTATATTAAAATTAATTGCCTGCATATACAGTGTGTTTATTTAATCATCCTCTCCCCTACTAAGCCTTTTTTCTAAATTTTTCCAAAAAATGAGATGAAACTAATAGACTATACAGGATGCACATTAATTCATATTTACCAAAGGAGCACAGTCTTCCTACTTACGAAAGAACGGACTCTTACAGTGTGTACATATATTATATTCCTCATATTTCGACAAGCTCTGGCGGTTTTATTATAATATATAGAAAATAGGTTCAAATACAAAAGTTGTAAGGTTTCTCTTAAATCGTAAGAATTTTCTAAGAACAGAAACAAATGAACGTCGCAAAGCTGTCAAAACTTGACAAATTTGGTTTTTTAATGGAATACCCTGTATATTTTGCTATATTCGGATACTAAGGGAAATTCTAGACATATTTGATATAACATACCCCAGGTCTATCTATCTCCGTTTCTGAAATATTGTCATTTTAAAAATGACAGTTTTTTTTCTTTCATATGCTACAGAATCCAAACGATTCAAACCGTTTTGCTCTATGTTGTATCGTGTGGGTTCTGTGGTATGTCAAAGAGAGAAATCTGTCATTTTTCAAATGTCAATATTTCAGGAACAGAGATGGATAGACCTGGGGTATGTATATCAAATATGATTAGAATTTCTCATAGAATCCAAATATGACATAATATACAGGGTGTTCCATTCAAATAAACCAAAGCTGTTAATTTTTGACAGCTTTGCGACGTTCATTTGTTTTTGTTGTCTTTCTACGGTCACGACTTGTCAGATTTTTTTGAATGTGACCGATGTATTAGGTACTGAGTTACAAATTAACATAATATTCGAGGCGTGGGGAAACGTCAAACTTAAAGTTTAAGTTTTTTCTCCTCTATTCTTTCTCTAACAATTCATGCAGATATTTTTCTAAAGAAACAAAAAATATCATATGATTTGTTTTAAAATCTACATGGGGTAAGCTTTCCAAAAATATATAATAGTGCGTATCTATTTCCAAAATTCAATAAGATAATTACTTCCAAAAGGAGCAGAGATAAAATTCGTGGGTTTTGAACCAGCTTTAGGAGTAGCCCACGAAACGGCCAAGCGCGCAATTTTGGACTTGGTTGAGGAAAAAGCTAATTTCTATTGGGTTGGACTGCCAGGTCTGTTTCATGCAAAGGCATTTATCCCCTTTCCCATGAAGAAGGGGATAACAGGAAGTCTGTTAAATATGAACAGAGTTAAGCTCAAAACACTAATGGGCCTATACACTGGTCATTGTATGTACGCTATCTAATAAACTTGCCACTCCAGGAAATATTTTTTATCGCGTTTTTAGCAGTATGTTAATAAAATATGTAAAAACCATATTATGAAGTAGGATAATGTCGAGTGTTATTCAAATCATAGCCCTAAAGTTATGATCTACAAAAAAATTTAAAAAATTACATAAAAAGTAGAAAAAAACATCTCGACCTGACAGCTTGTTATTATTAAATTAATATATTCAGTACTATGTTTTGTTATTAGATTTGATCCTTCAATGTTTCTTTAATATCCAGTTAATATTAATTACGGTATTTGTAATGCGATATATGGATTGGTTGATAATGATACCCAATGTTAAGTTGCCAACGTTTCGGGAATTATGATTCCTTTCTTAAGGCTAGTTGTAATGGGTCCCAGCAGTCACAATAAATTAATTACACGTTTAGGACATTGGATAGATAGGGACAATTTTGAAGACACCATAAACATACGTAGAATTAAAATTTTCGATATTTATACCTATATAGGTAACTAGTAACTGCTAGCTATGTTAACATGGTGAGAATAAGAAATGTACTACACAGGGCAGAAGTTGCTTTTTTGAATTTTGAATGCCTTGAAAAGTTGTAAATACATAATTGGAGGAAATATTAAATATAATTCATAAAACATACGTCGTAGAACTTGCAGTTAAAGGGGTGCAGGAAATGACAAAATCAGAATACGGTTTTTTTTTCATGTTTTGTAATGGTTTGTTACTTGTTGCAGATCGGAAAGCATATCCAATTTAATACAATGGGTTGTTTTGGAAGCAAAGACAAGCTCTCCAAAGAAGATATGGATTTTTTAAAGTCGCACACAAGATATGACGAAAGCACTATTAAGGAATGGTATAAAGGATTTAAGGTAATTGATACATTTTGTTAGTTTCTTTTAATATATATATATATATATATATATATATATATATATATATATATATATATATATTAAGCCACGTGAAAAATCGTTTCTGAATCTTAGAAACCAAGGTTACTTTTTAACCTAGTTGGTATCGCTTTTCATCAAGGACCTTGATCTGTATCATATTTGTATTGTATAATATTTATTTTATTTGAACAGAGTGTTTGCGGTTGTTTAAATAATTCTGAAACCAACCAAAACATCCTCCCCTTGTAGCATTGTTGGACAGACAATTATTAAACGTGTCGAAGGCCTTACATAAATCTAGGAGTACTAAACAGCATTTCTTGTATTATATCTTGTGTATTATTTTGTTTATTTGCAGTGGTATCTGCTACTCCAATTTCATTAACGCTACATTTTAGATATTCTTACTGACTAAAAAAGAGATATATTTTTGGTTTTCCTAAAAAAATTGACAATTTAAAATTCAATTCAAATTTTTTCGATTTTTTTTGAAATTGCAGGCAAAACAGAAATAGTGTGAAAACAGCCATGTAACCAACAAGAATCCCTAGATTTTAGTAACGGTTTCTGAAGTTGAAATTTGTACATTTCTAAATATGTTTAAAACAGAGCTGTGATCTGTTTACTATCTATTATTGTAGTATTATTTAGTTACTTTTCAGTGATTTGTTGCAAAAATCAACTATTTGATATAAAAATTTATGTTGAAACTAGTGAAAAGTTGAAATGTGCATTTTGACAGAGGATAATTAAAAAACGCAACGTCACTGACAAAATCTGACCTCAGATTCGTGATCAGGAGCCCAAAATCTACGAGTATACAAAAAAAAAACATAAAAATCGGCGGTGGGTAGCTTAACCGAAAAATTACCCAAAATGGCTGTATGAAATTACAATTGTGATGGTGTCATTTTGCTTTTCTTATAGTCTTTTTAATTTATTGTAATTTAAAAGATCAAAATACAAGAGTTCTAACCACACTACACCACAACTTGTTAAGTTCTGGACGCGCGTTTCGCTAACCAAGTTACCATCATCAGCAGACTATATAAACTAAAGTAACTTATCCTAACCGAGACTATTTATAGGTAAATGTGGTCACACTTGGTTGCACCTGACTGCACCGTTGTCAAGTAAACAATAGAGGGGACTATAGGGAATAGGCCCTCTGTCTTTATTTAGTTCTTTCTTACCATATTTAATTATTTTTATACTCTCAAATGCATCCAATAATCTATTATTAGATACATTTTTAAATAAGATTATTTATTTCTATTTGGTGATTGTTTTCCAAAGCATGTTGGGCAACGCTTGACTTTTTTGTTCTTCCGTATCTTAAATGTGCCATGTGTTCTTTGAAACGAATGTTTATGGAGCGTTTAGTTTGCCCAACATATTTTAGATCGCAATTATTACATCTAATTTCATAGATGCCACTATTCTCCTTCAAGTCGACTTTGTGTCTAGGGTTTCCAGGAAGTTTTTTCAAACTGTTCTCCACTTTGTAGGCTACTCTAAAACCTACGTTTTTAAATAGTTTTTCTAGACCTCTCGTATATCTGGGATTATATGGGATTACTATGAACTTATTGGGAGCCTCAGGTGCTTGAAGAGTAGTGGCATCTTTTAACATTTTCTTATGCTTATGTCTATTTACTAATTTATGTACAAAATTATCATTATATCCATTACTTTTACCTATATTTTTAATCCGATTCATTTCATTGTTAAAACGTTCTTCACTTAATGGAAAATTGACTAACCTGTGAGTTAGGAAATGAAATGCTGCTATTTTGTGTTGACAGCAGGAAAATGAGTCGGATGTTATATACCTATCAGTATTAGTAAATTTCCTATAAATATCAAATTTTAATTTATCGTTATTTCTGATAACTAACGTGTCCAGAAAAGGTAATTGCCCATTGCTCTCCTTTTTTGGTACATAAAATTAATGGAAGGATATTTATTGTTTAATGTTTCTAAGAAAGTGTCAAAATTTTCTGTTCTAGTATCAAAAATAGCAAATATATCGTCTACGTATCTATACCACACCTTTGGGAAATACTTCAGTTCTTTTTTGAATTGGTTTTCTAATCTACCCCTAAAACAAATTTGCAAGGAACGGAGATAAGCAATTGCCCATGGCAGTTCCCTCAAGTTGTTTATAATATTTCTTGTTGAACTGAAAAAAAATTTGATTCATACATAATTTTTTGAAAAGCAAATATTCATCAATAATTTCTTTCTTCAGATTATTGAATACAAGTAGTTTCTTTAAGTACTCTAAAGCTAATGGTATGGGTACACTAGGAAACAGTGAGCTTACATCAAAAGATATTAAAATTTCACCTTCTTTTAGGTGAACATTCTTAATTTTATCTAAGAATTCTAACGACTTGGTAAGCGCAAAGTTGTCGTACGAGATATTTAATTTGCTGAATTATTCTACTAACAATTTTGAAATGTATGTTGGTGAGCCAACAGCTGAAACAATAGGTCTCATGGACTTCCCAGGTTTATGGATTTTGTAAAGGCAGTACAGTTTAGATAATTGTGGGTTACTATGTGTTAGTAATATTACACATAGTCTCGATTAGGATAAGTTACTTTAGTCTATATCATTTGCTGATTATGCTAACTTGGTTACCGAAACGTGCGTCCAGAACGTAACAAGTTGTGGTGTAGTGTGGTTAGAACTCTTGTATTTTGATCTATTTTCCACCAGAGGTTCTAGTGTTGTTAAACCTGATTTTTACAGCGAAACTCGTATAGATAAAACTGAAAAGGATGAAATAGAAAATTTTATAAAAAATACACTAAATAGTGAAAAATAATATTTAATTCCACCTTGAAAATTTTTACTCCGTGAAGTCGGCGCAAAACGTATTCTTAATTATTTAATCACAAAAATATAAACATGTATTCAATCAATTCGGTGTTTTGATGTCTAGTACTACGCGTATAAGGTCTTACTGTCTGATTAGTTTGACGCCGACTTCACGGAGTAAAATTTTCAAGGTTGAATCAAGTATTTTTCAATTTTTAGTGCATTTTTTTGAAGGAGGTTAAATTTTTTTATAAAAATTTTTATTTCTTTCTCCACTTTTCCAATTTTAATACTGGAGAGGTAAAGGAAATTCTCCACGAGAGAAGACCATTCTAACGTATTGTCTTGTCTCTTGTGACGAGATAAAATATCTGGTCTCTGCAGCATAACTACAAGTGGTCGTTGTTACGTTTTTATGTTATCATATTTTTGTTCAAAGAGCTTTATAGGCCAACTCAATCCGAAAATTGATTTATTTAAACCTCTCCCTAATTTGACGGCGACCTAAAAACTCACGCTAGATATAGGCGGAGCTTAAAATTCAACCTAAACCGGGAACGCTAATAGCATCGCTTACTATTTTTTTTATACACAACAAACAACTTAAATATAAATTTTATCTGGCGTTTGTCTTTGGCTCGTCCCAAGCTTTACCGACTTCCCAAACTTTGACGTAACACGCTACCGCTCAACTAAAGATTCGAGATAGGGGGGGATTTACACCGAAACAACCCAGTGGAAATTAGCTCTCCGTGATCCTTTCAATCGGTAAACGAATTTGCGTCTTTCCTTTGGGGATTTAATGGAAGGAAATTGACTTTTGCGACGCGAAATCAATTCTCTCGAGCAATCGTCTGAGAAATCGAAAAATCAGCGTAAGATCCCGTCGACATTTGTGGGTGAATTAACCAATCAGTGTGTATTTGCTAGGTCATGTTTTCCAAGCTCTGCGATGTCGAAATTCTCCTGCTTTTAGATAGAGCGTGTTTTGTTTCATTCTCTTTAAGTTAACAAGTATTCTTTAAACCATTTTTTTTTCGGATCTGCATTGCCTTTTTTTATAGTTTTTTGTAACTAAAACGTTTATATATATATATATATATATATATATATATATATATATATATATATATATATATATATATATATATATATATATATATATATATATATATATATATATATATATATATATATATATACAGAGTTATTCACGCAACCGGTTCATTAAAAATTTTTAATGATGCCATTTAGATAAAAATTTCAAATTTTGGGATTAAGGTAAGGTCAAGGGGTACTTCTTTTTTGAAATATTTTCAACTTCCTGTCACTTCTGGTTTAACCGTAAGTTGGTATCAACTTGCTTATTTTAAATGGAACACCCTGTATTTTATGATATTTTTGGATTCTACGAAGAATTTTAATGTTATTTTATGTAGCTTGTCCCATACCTAGGTTCAAGCGTTCTTAAGATATTTGACCTTGAACCGAAAATGAGCCTTCGGGGTACCAAATTTTAAAATCTCATATTTTTGTAAGTTTTGAAGATATAATCTTCATATTTTGCAGACGATCGGTAAATAATCTTAGGTTTCTATTTTTTTATTGAATTTGTCTATTTTTATACAGGGTGTCCTAAATTCAGCGGCAAACATTCACATTTTCAAAGCCGCTAAAGTCCGTTTTTTTTAAATGGGACACCCTATAACTTTATGCACTATCAAATGTAGAATTTCATTTTCTATCGAACTGTATTAAGGTTCCCTATACTTATTCGCAACCATTTTCGAAATAATTGGGTTTTATAAAAATATCGTATGTATTGGCTTAAATGTTTACATGTTCCAATTGAGCCATGGAAAAACAATTGAGATCCAATATCCAATATGACCGATGATTAGTATGCGTTATTTATCGAAAGCTGTCAGTGATAAACTAAATCTTCTAAATCGTAATGGAAGAATACTCAAACGCTGATATTCTCAATTTATTTTATATTCATGGAGAATGTTATAAAATTTTGGAGAGAACGTGTCGTGTGTTTAATGAACGCCACCCTGATTTACCGCCAATGAACAAGTCAAAATTCAAGAGGATTGAAACAAACTTTTTGCGTTTTGTCAAGGTTAAAGTTACAAAAAAATGTTCCGAAACCAGTGACAAATGCCGACGATAACGCAATAAACACATTAGCTTATTTCCACGCAAACCCGCAAAGTTCAATACCGTCTGCAGAAAACGATTTGGGAATTTCTTCTTCATCTGTCCAAAGAATCTTGAGCGAACATCATATGCACCCTTATTCCTTCCAAAACGTGCAAGCCTTGAGACCTGGTGATGACGTCCGACGAGTAGAATTTTGCGAATTCATGTTTTTTAAAAATTCAAGAGGACCCTCAATTCCTTTCAAAAATATTTTGGACCGATGAAGCGAAATTTTCTAGAGAAGGAATAACAAATAGAAAAAACGAACATTTTTGGGCAGCAGAAAATCCGCACGCTTTATGCGAAACGCGTTCTCAAGAGAGGTTTAGCTTCAATGTTTTCGGTATAGTATTAAATGATCAGGTGCGGTACTGAATTTATGCAAACATTTTAAACAGTGATAAGTATTTGGAAATTCTACAAGGGACGGTTTCTGAATTTATAGAAGAAATTCCTGTTGGTGAGCTGCAAAATTATTGGTATGAATTAGATGGGGCACCAGCACATAATTCCGCTGCAGTTTATCTCCAATTATCTCGAAT
This sequence comes from Kuschelorhynchus macadamiae, assembly GCA_030620095.1. Taxonomy (NCBI): domain Eukaryota; kingdom Metazoa; phylum Arthropoda; class Insecta; order Coleoptera; family Curculionidae; genus Kuschelorhynchus; species Kuschelorhynchus macadamiae. The sequence goes on from JAUTXW010004774.1 coordinate 233,345, forward strand.
TTTTGAAGATCGCTGGATTGGTCCCAATGGCCCTTGGAGATGACCCACGCGATCGCCTGATTTAACACCCCTTGAATTTTATTTATGGGGATTTATCAAAGGTAAAGTCTATGCTTCCCCAGTAAATAACCAACAAGATTTACTGGACAGGATACGAACAGCTTTTGCCGAATTAGAAAACGGACAAATTCAACGGGTCACAGCAACTGTACAAAGAAGAATTGAAATGTGTCTTCAAATGAACGGACAGCATATAGAACATTTGTTATAATTCAATTTTATTATTTTATTTGTTTATTGTTGGTTGTTAGATTGCTATAATTTTTAAGTTCACTAAAACAAGTTTAGAACAGTCTCGAACTTAGTAGATATGGTTAAAAATAATGTAAACAATTTATTACATTTTTTATAACTTTAACTTTTCCGAAACGAAAAAATTTCGTTTGAATCCTCTTCAATTTTCTCTCGTTCATTGGCGATAAATGAGGATGTTTTTCATTAAAAACATGGCACGTTCTCTCCAATATTTTGTAACATTCTCCGCGAATATAAAATAAATTGAGAATATCAGCTTTTGAGTGTTATTTTATTTTAATTTAAAAGTTTCAAATCAGCTGTCATGTTGAATAGAAAAGCACAACAATTGTTTTTCCATGGCTTACTACGGGAAGGTGTAAGCATTTAGCAAATACATATGATAGTTTAATAAAAACCTGATTATTTCGAAAATGGTTACGAATAGGTATAGGGAACCTTAATACAGTTCGATAGAAAATTGAATTCTACATTTGATAGTGCATAAAGTTATAGGCTGTCCCATTTAAAAAAAACGGACTTTAGCTGCTTTGAAAATGTGAATGTTTGCCGCTGAATTTAGGACACCCTGTATAAAAATAGACAAATTCAATAAAAAAAAATAGAAGATTATTTACCGATCGTCTGCAAAATATCAAGATTATATCTTCAAAACTTACAAAAATATGAGATTTTAAAATTTGGTACCCGGAAGGCTCATTTTTGGTTCAAGGTCAAGTATCTTAAGAACGCTTGAACCTAGGTATAGGACATGCTACATAAAATAGCATTAAAATTCTCTGTAGAATCCAAAAATATCATAAAATCCAGGGTGTTCCCTTTAAAATAAGTTGATACCAACTTCCGGTTAAACCAGAAGTGACAAGAAGTTGAAAATATTTCAAAAAAGAACTACTACTTGACCTTACCTTAATCCCAAAATTTGAAATTTTTATCTAAATGGCATCACCAAAAACTTTTAATGAACGGGTTGCGTGAATAACTCTTATATATATATATATATATATATATATATATATATATATATATATATATATATACACAAAATATTTGTTTCTGTAGTTGAGTATTTTTCAACATGTAATTGAAATATACGGGCTAGGCCATGTAGCAGACACGACAATATTTATGACTTAAATGGAGGTATTGATATCTTTCTGGATAGTTCGTATATCTGATAAAATATGTTTTATGTCTAAGTTCATTTGTTTTCGAGAATTAATCTTTTGGTTTTACCTCAAAAATTGAATCTTCTAGATAAGTGAATAAGAAGTATATATATATATATATATATATATATATATATATATCTTAAGTTGTGTCATCTATTAATTGGCAATGTTTTTATGACATTTTTGCATTACTTAATTGTTATATTTTTTACTCGCCCTGTAAAACATTTCTGAACATTTTTACCTTAAAAGATAAATCTTATCCAAACTTGAATAAAAAATATATCTTAAATGGCGTCTGCATAATATCGATATGTGATGTTTTATTGGCCTATTAGCAATCAGTTTTATATAGCCTGAACAATATATCCGATTAGTAAACTATATTTTACCTTAAAAGTTAAATCTTATCCATATGTGAATAAAAAATATATTTTTTGCGTCTACATAGTGTCGACCCGTGTCGGTTTATTCACCTTTTTGCATTAATTCTTATACACCCTGTACAGTAGATCCCATTACACAGGCCTACAAAAAAAATTTTTTTTGTTGTAACACAAATCAGAATAGCATAATCTAATAGAATGGACCTATCCAAATACGAAAATGACAAATAGAAAGTTGTAGCACGTAGGGTTTTGTTGTTAGAGTTGTAGAACCATATCGAATGTTACGATACTTAATATCTATAGAAAAAATGATTTCAGATTTTCAGATTTTTATGAGGTGTCCTACCTTCTCTCTTCAAAAACCAACAGTAGTCACCCATCATGGCTGGATCCCATCGTCCTTGGTACCTAATTTCCATTGTTCTGTTATCTTCGTGAAACCTTTCACCCAGCTCGTCACTAACAGCTCCCAAATTTTTAAGAAAAACAGATGGGAATGGAGGAAGTGAATTTTTAATGACATTCTGGCACCAAGCGCTTTATAGGCATCTAAGAGTTCATTAACTAATTGTTCATAATTTTCATCCATATTGTTGCCTAAAAATCCTCTTACTAAATTAACAAATGAATTGTATGCTCTGAGTTCCTGCCTGGTAAGCTTTTCGGTAAAATTGACATTGTCCAGCAATTTTCTGATTTGTGGCGCAATAAAAATGCCTTCTTTTAATTTGGCATCACTTAACTGAGAAGAGGAGGCAAAAGGACATTTTTGGGATCAACAAGATAAATTTAACATTTTGAAATCCCGGCTAAAATTCGCTTCTTTCTGGCCAAATTTTTGTTACATAGTGCTGATTTATTGCAGGACTAACCCATCCCATAAACAAAGAAAACAGCAATATTTTGTAAATCCTCCCTGAAGTCCCACTAAAATCGCCATAACTTTTAAGTCCCCACATATCTGCTATTTTGAATTCACGTTTCTGGCGTTAGTGTTTAATGACATTTTCTCAATCACGGACATACTATTTGACGTTCTTCAAAAAAAAAATCGCTTGACATTCATTTTTGCATATCCAATATAAAAGGCTGTCGTGAGGCACTCTGTAAAAAAAGAAATGAACATTTTTTAATACCATGTTTGATAAAGCAAATTCTATTACAAAAATAAATATTTACAAACGTGAGCTTTCACCTGAAGAAATTAGGGCTAAGTATAGAACCCTTTTTTTATGAAATATTGGACCATATTTTAATGAAAATGACGCTAAGATTTCAAGACTGTGAAAAACTTACGTTTTCATGTTTGGCAGATTTTGCCAAATTTTCCGAATATTGTTTAAATTTTCCGACTGGCCCGTTTGAAAAGTTGTTACAGTTGTATGGGGAAAGATTTTCAAAAAGTCAACGACTTAAAAATGAGCTTGGTCTTATTTTTGCCAATGAGAGTAATTGGAATATATCGCTGCAAGAGCAAGTGAAAAAAATTAATGAAAATAAAGATATAGAAAGCATATAAATTGTTTTCCCTTGTTTTGACAATACCGTTGACAAGTGCTTCAGTGGAAAGAAGTTTTTTCTTGCTTCAAATGTTTAAAAACTTATTTAAGAAATACAATCTCAAGAAAGACTTACTTCTCTTAGCAATATTTCAATTCAAAAGGAATTTCTGGAGGAGATTAGGACAATTCATTCATTTTATGAGGACGTTATAAATAAATTGCTGCTATGAAGGATAGGAGAATCGATTTAGTATACAAAATTTAGGTAAGTCGTAAAAAAATATTCTACCCCCTCCACCTATAAAAAAATTCTGGAAAAAAATTATTGCGATATTTTCTTACTTCATTTGCACTTCACTTACTTTTTCACTCGCGAGCCGCCACTGGTGTTCTCGGATTTAACAATGGGGAACTATATAGGTCCAATTGATCATTTAATAATATGTTGTTATCTATATGTTTGTTTATTTCCATACTTTCTAGTAAATTAAGTTTTATACTTTTTTGTTCTACATGTAAAATTTTAAATTTCTCTTTAAAAGTATGTTTTTCATGAATTAGATGTTTATAATAATGGAAATAATTTTTATGATTTCTGTAACTTGATTTATGTTCATTAATCTGTTTGTCCTATATAGAATTTTGAACAAGTTCCACAATTTAACTTGTAAAACCCCGATTTGTTTTCTTTTTTTGGTCTTTGTCTTATTGTTTTTAATATATCTACCAAGGGTGTTTTTAGTCTTAAAAGCAACCTTTATTTTTAAAAAGCTTAGTAACCTTTGAAGTTATTTTTGCTGTATAATTTGAAAAAAATTAATACCAATAGTGAATTATTTTAGTTCAATAACCAGTTTCTAACTGTTAAATCCCCTATTTCAATTACCGTTTTAGATAGCAATTGTATGTAAATGCTGTCCATTTAATGCCGAAGAATTCCGGTTTACATTTGGCGAGTCCCGTAAATCTTGGTTAATAGCCCAGTAAACTTAAGCTGAACCATAAATCCACGACTAGTTTAAGTCTTGTTTTCGTTCTAACCCAAGGGCACCCGATTAAATTCTAACTATTAAATTTATAGGCGAATAAAACATTTTTGAATAAAATTGTCAGTTTTATTTACCTTGCTAGAGATAGATGTCGGTCATAAAATTTTCATTTCCGTGACCTTACTCCAGTCGTTTGTTTGAAGGTGGTAGACAATCTAAAATGAAATCGATCGCTTTGCCCTTTAGTTGACTTACATATAGTAACAGCGTTTCAGTTAGCAAATGTATGTCTAATTCAAGGTCTAAATATTTTGGTGTACCAAACGATATAAATCAAAATACAAGGGTTCTAACGACACTACACCACTAAATCGCAGTCATTACAGCTAATTTCATACATGCCATTCCTCTCCTTCAAGTCGACTTTGTCTTTAGGGTTTCCAAGGAGATTTTAGAAACTGTTCTCCGTTTTGTACGTTTTTAAATACTTTTTCTAGATCTCTCATACATCTGGGATCATATGGAATTACTATGAACTTATTAGAAGCCTCAGGTGCTTGAAGAGTAGTGGCATCTTTTAACATTTTCTTATGTTTATTTACTAATTTATGTACAAAATTATCATTATATCCATTACTTTTAGCTATATTTTTAATCCGATTCATTTCATTGTTAAAACGTTCTTTACTTAATGGAAAATTTACTAACCTGTGAGTTAAGAAATGAAATGCTGCCATTTTGTGTTGACGGCAATAAAATGAGTCAGATGTTATATATCACTACTAGTAATTACCAAATAAATATCAAATCTAATTTATCGTTATTTCTAATAATTAAGATGTCGAGAAAAGGTAATTGCACATTGTTCTCCTTTTCGTACGTGAAATTAATGGAAGGATATTTATTGTTTAATGTTTCTAAGAAAGTATCCAAGTTTTCTGTTTTAGTATCAAAAATAGCAAATATATCGTCTACGTATCTATACCACACTCTTGGGAAATACTTGAGTTCTTTTTTGAATTGGGTTTCTAATCTACCCATAAACAAATTTGCAAGGAACGGAGATAAGCAATTGCCCATCGTAGTTCCCTCAAGTTGTTTATAAAATTTAATGTTGAACTGAAAAACAATTTTGATTCATACATAATATTGTGAGAAGCAAATATTCATCAATAATTTCTTTCTTCAATCTATTGAATTCAAGTAGTTCCTTTAGGTAATCTAAAGCTAGTGGTATCGGTACACTAGGAATCAATGAGCTTACATCAAAAGATATTAAAATTTCACCTTCTTTTAAGGGAATATTCTTAATTTTATCTAAGAATTCTAACGAGTTAGTAGCCTCAAAGTTATCGTACGAGATATTTAATCTGCTGAATTCTTCTACTAACCATTTTGAAGATCCAACAGCTGAAACAATGGGTCTCATGGACTTCCCAGGTTTATGGATTTTGGGAAGGCAATACAGTTTACATACCTGTGGGTTACTATGTGTTGGTTTGAATTTTAGTTTTTTTACACTGTTTTAAGGTACTTTTTACTTCTGTTATCATTTTTGATAACGGCTTTTTCTCAATTAAATCGTAAGGACCAGTATGAATCAAATTGTCTTCTCTTTCAAAGTAATCTGTTTTGTCTAGAATAACAACCTTATTTTCTTTGTCAGCTTTTAAATAAAAACATTCTTTTGACTTGTTATCAACGTTTTTTAAGATTTTCTTTCTGCAAGCCTCTCTAATGAATTCCTTAGTTGACTCTGGCACGTATTGAATGGAACTTTTGATATTCGCTATAATAGTTGGTAAAATTTTTTACTGGAGGCTCTACAAAATTCATCATTCTAAATGGCGATTTCTCTATTATCAAAAGACTGAGACGAAAGGTTTTCTACAATGTTCTCGACTTCCGAAGAAATTTGTTTTTATGTTTTCAATTTTCTCAGTTTGTTTTTACTTGAACACATTTTCTTCAAAAATTTGGTATCGATAACGATGAAATTTTTCTTTGTAAATCCAACCGTTGTTTAAATTCTAAATTACTAAGCTTATAAGTGAGTTTTTTAAATAATCCGTATGCTTCAATTTCAAGCATACTTCGTTTGGCAAAAGATTCAACCTTCCCAGTAACGGGTGATTGTTTAGGGGTCTTGACTGAAATGAATTTAGTCAAATTTTAGGACTTAATATGTATTATGCTTTGATAGACATACATTTATTAATTGCTGTCTTTAGTTTACAGAACAGTCCATTATGGTTATTATGAGAAATATTGATGTTTTGACACCTACTTGGATCGCGTCCAGTTTGTATATTATAAATGGCAAGTTTGCGTGTTGACGTTAAACAAGTGCTATATGTATACATATCATCAAGACTAGAGAGACTTGATTGAGTATATCGCTGCTAGCAAAAATGTTAATATGACCAACTTTGGTCTTTTAGATAATAGGTTTATTTATCGGTTTTCCCTATCTTCATAATTTATGATATGTAATAGTCACTCCATAAGGTAAAAGCCTTAAACGGAGCAGATAGTTTTGAAAAATGTGCCAATATTACCTTTTCGGAGATGTTTCTTATTTTCACAGTAAGCACCAAACTTTTTATGGGTTTCTGTGGATAGATCACATATAAATAAAGCATTATATTTAATGAATCTAAAGTCACCAATTAAAATTGAATGAAAAGAACAATTTTGCTGACGTTTATTGCATTTGACATTTTCGAAGCTTTCTCTTTCGCATCCGATTGAAAACTGAGAGTATTAGTGACAGCGTAGCTTCCTTTTATACCCCCACCCTCGGCCGAAGGCTATATCTAAATGGTCGTGCGTCATTGTTTATATTTTCGGGACGTTGTTGTTGGACTAATGCCGCTTGATTTTCTGTGGTTTTTATATATGATTGATTTCCATATTGCTGGTAACTTTAATAACTCGTCCCTTTTATTTAAATCAGCTTGTGTTTCTATTTATATGGCTTCTCGGATTATTCTGGTCCGATAGTTTCCTGATGGTGAAAAAAATAAGGCTTGAGTTTGTGCTGGATGATGGCGTGATCCAGCTATCTGTCAGTTTGTGTTGGTTTTCTATAAACGGTATATTCAATGTCTCCGTTGTCCCGTTTTGTAAGCAGAACGTCTAAAAATGGGAGTTGGACTGGTGATTGTGAGGATCCCATTGGAGCTCCGTCTATTTGTTTGTACATTTGCCCGTTAAATGAGAAATAAGTATTTTTAAGACAATGCTCTGACAGTTGTATTATATGGGCCGAAAAATCCTCGTTCGTTGCAATCTTGTCCAGTGCTTCGTCGATGGGAATGCTAGGATACAACGATTTAACATCTAGGCTTGCTATGATGTCGTCTTTTTCAAGAATGACGTCTCCAATAATTCGGGTAAAATACTCTGAATTTTTTACATATGAGTCAGCTGGTCAAGTGGGAATTAGAGTTTTTTTTGCTGTGAAATAAAAGAAACAATTATTTCTTTGATTTGTAATAGTACAGTCGGTGTCCCAAAATTATATAATATAAAACGTGATGATATCATCAATATGAAACTATGATATTCATAAAACTATGTTTGACGAGTATACAAGCATGGTCATAAACGAAAAGTTAAATAAGTTAAAATCACGGATGAAAGATCAGAAGCTTATGTTTACATGTCCGAAGCAAGAAAATGAATCTCTCCTTCAAGCGAACTACGTACTGTCGGAGTTGATCGCGAAACATACATACATACGCGTTGATACAAATATCATTGAGTATGAAGAATTACTGCAATTAGTACCATTGCATGATACAACAACGGGGAAGGATATTTTCAATGCTGTTTATCCTTCCTCCTTCAATGACTGGAGTAAAAAATGGCTTCGTTAAAATATTACAGACAAAGATCAGAGAAACGTGCAGTGACAAACCAGATTTTCATCATATTCATTGTATAATCCACCAAGAAGTTTTTTGCTCAAAAGTGGTCAAGTTGAAAAGTGTTTTAAAGTCAGTGAAAAAAAATATAAACTTCATAAGGTCACGAGCCCTTAATTAGCGACAGTTTTCTGCATTTTTACGTGATTTACCATATTATGCAGAGGTGCGATGGCTTTCGTGTTCTATGGTACTCGACAGGTTTTGGAAACTCAAAGAAGAAATACGCGTTTTCATGCAACCAAAAGTCAGCTTATTATGCGATGTACCTTTTTTACAAGATCTTTTATTTATGGTAGATATCACAAAACACTTGTCGGATTTAAATACGAAATTGCAAGGACCACGTCAAGTTATTACAGATATGCATGATCATGTGAAAGCTTTCAAGTGTAAGATGATGTTGTGAGAAAAACAGTTAGCAGAGGATATTCTGCCACACTTTCTGACTTGTAAGGCATATCAGGAAAGCACGAGTGCCCAGTGTCATACAAAATATATTCAGAGAAAATGAGAAACCTTATGGCAGAATTTGAGAAGCGTTTTCAGGATTTTAAGACCCAAGAAAACAATTTTCCTCTATTTACTGGTCTTTTCACTATCGATATTGATAAAGTTCCCCCTCACTTGCAAATGGAAGTAATTAAGATTTAGTGTCAGACCAAAAATTTGATATTGTTGGTACATTCGAATTTTATAAGTACTTGCCTGTTCAATACCAAAGAATCAGAAAATTTGCCTGTAAAATCCTGTCAATCTTTGGAAGTACCTATAAGTGTGAACGACTATTTTCTTTGATGAAAGTAAACAAATCTCCCGCAAGATCGCCATTGACGGACGCACACTTGGACGCAGTTTTAAAAGTTATTTCCGCCGATAAATTCGCGCCACAAATAGACAACTTAATTAAAGACAAAAGATGTCAAATATCTGGCAAAAGAATTTAATGTTTGCAGTTTTTTGTAATGTCCTATATATTGAAAATTTAATAAACAGGCTTGTCCTATAATAGTACTTTTTCTCAAGATTTTCAGTCTTGTTTTCTTTAAGATAAGGTTTTGCGGCCCAACTAGTCGATGGTCTTCATGCTTTTGGCCCACCAGTGACTTCGAGTTTGACATGACTGCCGTAGAATCTAGGGTATCTGCTAGACTTTTCTCGTGGTATGATTTTGTTGTATTTCTATGTCTATTGGTGAGCTTTTTATATTATTTTTTGTTGTTTTTTCTAGGTACGTCGTCGGGTCTCTTGAAACAGGCTTATAAGAATTGTCTTATAGGATATCCTGCATTTTTTGCATGTAGTCTTGGGTATTCGTAATTACAGTTGCATTTCCCTTGTCTGCCGGAAGAATTGTGATGTCTTTATTTCTGCGAAGGTCTTAATGCTTTTGTTTGATTCTGTCCGCCAAAAAGACAAGGTTTCTATACTGTTCCACAATAAAGGATGAATGCAGTTACTTAATTTAAGGTGTAATTACCTCAATTATGGATATTTAAAAGAAAATTGGCCTTTACACTTTTGTGTTGCTGTTACGCCCCTTAGCGGCCAACTTTCGAACTTTAATTAAAAGCAATTAGGTGCAGCATTGTCAACAAATAATACGATTATAGCTAATATTTATAAATTCCTTAAGGAATGAAATTTAATAAATAGAATTTAAATCAATGTGTATTTAGAGCGCTAAATGGCGTTAGCTGCCAATGAGGCCAAAAGATACATAAATTCTCTCACTCTCTCTCCCGTTTTAATGACTGAGACTATGGCATCGAATTTGATTCAGCTTAACTACATTATTAAGTTTCAATTTTTTTTTTTCAGCAAGACTGTCCGAACGGCAGATTGACGCCGGCCAAATTCGTAGACATGTACAAAATGTTCTTCCCGAGCGGGAACGCAGAGGAATTCTGCGATCACGTGTTCAGGACATTCGACATGGATAAAAATGGTTATATCGATTTCAAGGTAAGTCGTTGGTGGTTTTGCGTGTTAAACCCTTTTCTTGTTAATAAATCAAAAGCGTTAAGATTGCCTTGTGCGAGGTCAAAAATAAGGGGGATTTTTATGTAAGTGGCAATTCGATTTTATAGCCTGCTTTTATCGAAGGCAAATTGCTGTAATTTTATTTTACTATTAAAATTTCGTTGGGTTCTTGATTGAACATCGTAAGCGGCAAAATATGTATCTTCTTAATCGTGTTTAGATAAAAACCACAATGTCCCTGTAAAATTGCAAAAGTTCTATGCTTAAAATATAGTTTATTAATTATTAAATTTTAAAGTTCACATGAATATTGTTCTTTTTGTTTAAAAATCATGTTTAAGATTATAAAACAATTTTTTCTACCATCGTCTCAAAAATTACAGTTTTTTTAACTATTTTTGATGTCAAAAGTGACTGTTTATACCAGTTTTGTGTTTATTGTACACCGTATCTGGAAATCCATAATAGATACGAAAAAAAGTTTCATACAAAAGTTTCTATAAACTTGAAGTTCTTTCTAAATATAATATTTTCAGATCTACAGGGTGTCCCAATTTCGCTGGGACGACATCAACTATAAAATTTTAAATGGGACACCCTGTATTTTTGTCCATTATTTGATTCTTTGTCAAAAATAAACATAAGTTACCAATTTAAACTATAGTCGATTTCTGCGTAGTTTCCGAGATAATTAAGGTTATATGCGATTTTTTTGAAAATTGGAGCTATTTTTGAAATCACTATAAAAAATAGCAAAAAATCTAAATTTGGGGTGTAATTTCCAGTTTATAAAGCATCAATGCATATACGGAATGCAACATTTTTGTCCACGCTTATACAGGGTGGACATACTTCGGAATCAATCTTGTACCTTGTGAAAAGTGAAAAAAGTCGAGTTTTTTAAACAGAACACACGCTATGGTTTTGATTTATGCAAATAATCATAAAAATAACTTCTTTTTCATATATGTATATATATATATATATATATATATATATATACAGTGTGTATCAGCCAAATGGAATAAATTCGATAATAAATAAATGGGGGCGTGTTCGGAAAAACGCTTGGACCCGTCGATTGGTATTTTTAGTTGCTCATTTTCTCCAATAAAAACTTTTTATACAGGGTGTGTCCTGTAACAGTGGTCAATGCCAACTTTCTTATTTCAAATGCAACACCCCGGATATTATTTAATTTTTGGATTCTTTAGGAGATTCTAAACATATTTTATGTTCTATGTCCTATACCTATCGTCATCTATTTATGCACTATTAAATGTTTTCAAATTTATTTTTATTTTATTTATTTCGAATTTATTATTATTCATGAAAGTGGCTCTGGTTACTGAACTATTTATTTGATTACAAAAATTCGCTACAACACACTCAATACTTATTTACCATTTAGGTCTTCATATTAAGAATGTAAGCAAAAACCATTTTAGCGTTCCTTTTTATTGATATGGAACAAAAAGAGCCAGTTTTGTTTACTTTTAAGTTTTGTTTACTTTTGTGTAAAATGCCTGGCCTTTCTCTTTGCAAGACAGTAGTTGTCAGTGTCAGTGTCATAGTCTTTTGAATTTCGTTAACTGCATAATACCTAATATCAGAAAAATGGTTCATTTAACAGAAATGCATAAAATAACAATTCTACAAATGATTGGTTATGGAGATAACACACGAACACAAGTGGAAGTTGCTCGCTTATTTCATGAAAAATTTCCAAATTTGCCGCATATATCCCAAGGGACAATTAGTAAAATAGAAAAGCAGTTTCGCGAGCTTGGACATGTGAGGCAGATAAAAAAAGCAGCTGCCAATTCAATAAATGATGATACTAAATTGGATATTATGCTTGAGTTTGAGGAAAACCCACATATTTCTAGTCGACAAGCCGCCGCAATGTTCGATATTAGCCATTCGTCGATTATTCGAACATTAAAGGAAAATAAAATGCATCCCTATAAAGTGATACCAACTCAGGAGCTCATGGAAGACGATTATGATAGGAGAACTTATTTTTGTGAACAAATGATGGCTATGTTAGATAACAATGTTATTCAATTAGAACATGTTTTGTTTTCGGATGAGTGCACCTTTACACTTCACGGTCATGTAAATCGTCAAAATTGCCGCTATTGGTCTAGGGAAAATCCTCACTGGATCAGCGAAGAACATACTCAATATCCTGAAAAGGTTAAAGTTTGGGCAGGAATTGTTAGGGATCATATCATAGGCCCTTTTTTCATTGACGGCAATTTGAATGGCGATAATTATTTAGCACTGCTCCAAAATAATGTCGTGCCAACTTTGACAAATTTGTATCCGGATCCAGCAAACCCACAAGTTCCAGCGAATATGATATGGTTTCAGCAAGATGGAGCACCGCCCCATTACCAAATTAATGTCCGGCAGTACCTCAACGGAATATTTCCAAATCGGTGGATAGGGAGACGAGGATCGATAGAATGGCCAGCGCGATCCCCTGATCTGACGCCATTAGACTTTTTCTTATGGGGACATATTAAAAATGTTGTATACAAAACTAAACCCCTCGACTTAGCTGACTTAAGAAGACGAATAACGCTTGCGATTAGATCGGTCACGCCTGAGATGCTAAATAACGTTAGAAGAAATTTCTATTTAAGATTAGGAATTTGCCAAGACGTTCGCGGCGAGCATATTCAACAGTTCCTAAATTAACTTTTTACTTTTGTTTATACATTATGAAGAAATAAATAATTTTATTTTTTTGATCTTAATTTTTGCAATAAATTTGAAAACACTTAATATTGCCGAAATAGTTGAAGATAGGTATAGGACATTGAATATAAAATATGTTTAGAATCTCCTAAATAATACAAAAATTAAATAATATCCGGGGTGTTGCATTTGAAATAAGAAAGTTGGCATTGACCACTGTTACAGGACACACCCTGTATAAAAAGTTTTTATTGGAGAAAATGACAAAAACTAAAAATACTACACAATACTACAAAAACTAAAAATACCAATCGACGGGTCCAAGCGTTTTTCCGAACACACCCCCATTTATTTATTATCGAATTTATTCCATTTGGCTGATACACACTGTATATATATATATATATATATATATATATATATATATATATATATATATATATATATACATACAGTAAAACATTTTTTGGGATTTTGGTAAAAAAAGAAATACTTAGTTTGTCTGTCTAGCTTTTTTTTTATTTAAAACGTTTTGGCAAGTTTTGTTTCTAAGAAGCATTGGCATCATAATAATATATCAACAAAGAAAACATTTATAAAGACCTTTCTGGTACAGTATACGACATGTAGTTTTGGAACATCACATACATTAAAACATATTCATGTTTGTATGTAATGTTCCAAAACTACTGTGCCAGAAAGGTTGTTTATGAATCTTTTGTTTGCTGATATTTTATTATGATGCGGGAGATTACCTTCTTAGAAACACTGATGAAGGCAAAAACTTGCCGAAACGTTTGTAAATTAAAAAAAGTTACATACAAACCAAGTCTTCGTTTTATATATAAAAAATTAGGATCAAAATACCCAAGAAAACTGTTTTACTGAATATACATTAAGGGTCCAAATTCGTATATATATATATATATATATATATATATATAGATGAGATGTATATATCTATATATATATATATAAATATATATATATATATATATATATATATATATATTATATAGATAAATATTATATAGATATATATGTTCTATACCTAAATTCAATGGTTAAAAATCTCAATTATTTCTTGAATATTGTGATGCTGCATACTCAAGAATAAACTATATGAGGCCATGGAATGGATAATATAACTATTTGTTTTAAATCTGACAGTTTTTCAACTTATTTGTATTTTTAGTGGTTGTTGTTTTACTGAAATCATTTGAATTTAAAAAAATTAGACTTTAAAAACGTTTCCTTGTATCGGTTTTTACTTGTTCTATTTAAAAAAAATGGCTCAATATTCAATTCAAGAGCCACTAAATTTGTATAACTGTTACATTGAAAATAATAAAAGTCCAGCACGTGCATTAAGAGAGTATCGCCGAATATATTTCCCACGGCAAGGATACCAAACAATAAAATGTGTGACAAAATTTGCAATGATTTATCAACTGATGGAGTTTTGAAATATAAAAAAAGGGAAAAAGTGGTCTCTAAAGATTTTCAAATGGAGGCTTTATTATATTTCATTGAATATCCTACCAACGCTTTAAGAGATACACAAAGGGATTTGAATTTTTCCATGACCAGCATACATCGAGTATTAAAAGAAAACAAAATATCCACATATAAGTTTCTTCCCGTTCAATTTTTAAGTGAAGCTGATTATCAGAGCAAACAGGATTTTTGTATGCAAATGATGGACCGGCATTTTGAGAGAGGGATTTTAAATAAAATCCTTTGGACAGATGAGGCAGTATTTTCCACTGTGGGAATGCAAACAAAAAAAATACCCGCTACTATTCTGAGACAAATAAACATTTGGTAAAGCAAATTAAAAGGCAAGGACATCAAGGTGTTAAGGTGTGATGTGGTATTATAAACGACCGCATAATAGAACCTGTGTTTTTTGACCACTATTTGAATAGACAAACATTTTAAAGCCTCTTGAGAAATGAAATTATGGAAAAACTCAATGGTCTTACAAAACATATTCGTGTGGACTTGGTATATCAATAAGATAATGCTCCATACCTCCATAGAAGATATAAGAGCATTTTTAAACGAGTAATTTAATTCAAGTATATGCCCTCGCCGCCGCGAAGTCCCGATCTGACAACCTCAGATTTTTTTTAAAAAGTACACTTAAAGATAGACTGAATAAAAATCGAAATAATGGTTCTGTAAATGATTAAAACAAAAAATTCCATGGCCTATTTTTTTTGAGTATGCAGCATCACAATATTCAATAAATAATTTAGTTTTTCTGTTTAATTGCGATTTTCTCTGTAACCATTGGATGTAGGTTAGGACATATATACAGCGTGTCCTCAAAAGTTCTTAACAAATGGAAAACTTTTTTAATTTTCATTTTATGAAAAATGTTAATAATCATAAAAATGCTTTTTTTGAAAATATATTGAAATTATATATATATATATGGTACAGGGTTGTCAAAAACTTATATAAGGTTATGGCATTTTGCTCTAAAACTAAACTTATGGGTAGTTTTCTCTTCAGGCAATTTTAGATTTTCTACGTTTTTGGTAACCTTGTACAATAATAATAAAGTTTTATAATTGCAATAATATTTTTGGAGGGGTGAAAAAATGTTTTCCATTTGTTAAGAACTTTTCAGACTTTTTTTCACTTTGGTCAGATTGCCAACTTTCTTACAAATTTCAAAATAATGATAAATATACATTTTAACTTGTACACTTACTTTTTATCAGTATTTGTGGGAGCTCTATCTTAAACCCAAAATACCAATTTAATAGCACAATTTTTTCAACGAATATCGTATAAAACTAATAAAAAAGAGGATCGCTTCATTTAAAATGCAGCGCCGAATCGCAGACGTCCTCTCTCGCATTCATTGAAGCGCGAAAAATATCGCCCTCGTTCCTCCCACGTCTAATATCGAAAGCCATACTTCAAAAATTTTTCACGCCGAAAAATATTTCACCTTTCGCCTAATCGATAATGATCTGGCTCCCGGTCCTGCCCAGTCAGCTGTGGACAAAGACAAATAAATTTATGTCCAGCGGAAAAGAGACGTTTCGAGGCGAAGGGGAGATCTTAAATAAATTATATACGTGTGTGTGAATGTTGAGACTACGAGTGAGAAAAACGTGGAAATTCTGAACGAATAACCGGAGAAAGGGGCTCGAGGTTTAATGGGAATCGATGTTGGATCAGTGACGGAGGAAAATGTAATTCTTTAAGAAAAACCTTAAAGAATTAAATTTTGAAATGGTAAAAAATTTTGATAACTTACTTTTGAATTTAAAAAAATACATAATTTCTTTCACAAAGATATAGTATCGATTCGGTAATAATTCATGTGTGAAGCCCGGCTGAGTCCAACCCTGTTCTACAAATAATGTTAACCTCATTAATTTAACCTTCCAATAATGTATCACTATAGTTTGTCTAGAAATGTATGGAGTAATAAAACCTCATTAGGTATACAGGGTGACCCACCAATAATTTGTCACTTCCGTAGTTTGGCATCGATCTCATTTGAAAAGTGTTTCTTTTCATCAAGCGCAGGTAGTACAGCGCCGGTTTTAGGTCAATTTACGCGTTTTGCCTCGTTCAACAATTTCTTGTAGAGTAAAACTAGGTTAATCGTGTTGTAAATGCAAGGTATCTTTATATGTATCAAAAACGACGGCCCCAAGTAAAAATCTGTCTACGCCACTGGATTCTACGTAAAAAACTCTATAGGAGCCAGTTTTTATCTTTTCGATACGTTAAAAGATAACTGAGATACGAGGGGTGTCCCAAAAGGCAACTTTTTCAATTTGGCCCTGTATCTCCGAAACGAGGCAGGCTATCGAAAATCTGATTACCGCACACAGTGCTTTGAGCAATGGACAATAATCACAAAACAAAGTAATAATTATTTATATTTTTATAACATCAATATAAGTATAAGTATCCAAAACACGCATTACAAAGTTTATTTAAATCAGGTCATCCTTGATTAGCACTGTAGAGACAAATGAATTTCGATCAACGCCTAGCTGTCAGTTTAACAATAATTTGCTTGCGTTCAGAACGGAGTTTTCATTAACGAGTTATTGTTGAAACTGTTCACTCTAAAAAGAAAATCGCTATGGATTGTCAAGCTCCAGGTAGGTTTATTAAATTTTAACTATATATTTAATTGTTGAGTCCAAATGTACGATTTTACATGATATTTCAATTAGCAGTAACAGATTAGTTGTTAACACAACTATATTTGAAAACTTTGGTAAAGGTTTACAAAATATCTCTAAATATCTCTTTCTGATACTGTTTTAGTTAAGTAGGAGAAAATATAAGGTTTCAGATTTTGTATCGATATTCTGCCCCTACCTGCCACCACAGGTAATTTCAGATATTTTATTTCAGAGTGTATTTATATCAAAAACGCTGATCTGGTAGATGTTTGGATAACTAGTTCACATAGTCATCGCCAGCAAAACACATTTAACAAAATATGTGAAATACTTGATTTAACAGATTGTTCGGAAGAATTATCGGCACGAATTTCAAAGATGGGTAGAATTTTTTGCATGAAAATGACTAAACTGTGGCAGGAAAGCTCTAGAACTCGAGAAAGATTTATAAAGCGCAACAAAAGTTGGCTAAGCAAACTGGTAGCCACATCAAAAGATTTTGTGGCTTTTAAAAGACCTCAAGTGCAACCATTACAACCGTTAGCGTTGCAACCACGATCAAGTCAATCTCGAGGAAGACCCACCATCCCTTTTGAGGAAGCTTCTACAAAAACAAAAAAAGACGCGTCTTAGATTTAATACAAAGCAGATCTCAAGCTGAGCTTAACTTTGCTGCTAATTTGGCTGGTAGCTCTAATAATCAAGATTCCTTAGATAAGGTTTTGACACCACATCAGGCTTTAGCCCTGTGCTTGGACCTAGACTTAGAAATAAAACTTAGCTTTAAGGTCAGTAGTTAATGTTTCTAAATGCTTTCAAGTTTGCGCTTTAAACATTGCAAAAAAAGCACTTTTGCCGTCTCAAATTAATTAAAATTAATTTTACAAGTGGGGCTTTGATGTTTCAGCGTAGTGGAAAGCATATATTAATTTGCAGTGGGGCTTTGATGGCATAGTGGGCATAGCACATATAAGCAGAAGTTCAGTAATGACCAACATACGGATGAATATATCTTTCTAATTGCACTAGTGCCATTAAAATTGATTAATACTTGCACAAATGAGGATGTATGGGTAAATATGACAAGTTCCTCGACCTTGTTTTGTCGACCAATAAAGTTTATTTTTGCTAAGGAAAATGCTGAGTTAGTGCGATTGGAAGAGCAAAAAATGATAAAAAATATCAATTTGCTGAAAGTATCGACAATAAATATGCACAATCAAACTTATAATATAACTTTCGAATTAATTTTCACTATGATGGACGGTAGTGTAACTAATATTCTTTCCGGCACCAACTCAGCATCCAAGTGCATCATTTGTGGAGCCACCCCAAAGCAAATGAACCACGAAAACGTTGTCAACCGGTCTGTAAATAGGGAAAACTTTCGTTTTGGCTTATCCACACTTCACTGCTGGATACGTTTTTTTGAGTGCCTTTTGCATATTGCGTATAGACTCCCAATAAAAGTATGGCGGGTTGAAGGAAATGAAAATAAAAAAATAGTAGAAAATAACAAAAAACGTATCCAGTCAGAATTTAAATCGAAGATGGGACTGATTGTGGATAAGCCAAAACCGGGATATGGCTCCACAAATGATGGAAACACGGCAAGGCGTTTTTTTTTTAATCCCGATCTCAGCTCGGAGATAACAAGTATCGACAAGGAACTTATTGTTAAGTTTTCGTTGATACTTAGGATATTGGCTAGCGGGTACCATGTTGAATTAGAAAAGTTTCGGAGTTTGTTACAGGAAACTCGTAATTTGTATATAAATTCTTACAGTTGGTATTATATGCCTGCAACTGTCCACAAAGTCTTGATTCATGGGTGTGAGATAATAAGTGCTTTCGACTTACCTATTGGACAACTGTCAGAAGACGCCTTAGAAGCAAGGCACAAGGAAGTTAGGAAAAACCTATTATCTCACACCCGCAAATCATCACGAACTAATTGTAACAAAGATTTGATGAACATATTATTGCTGACATCAGAGCCCTTACTATCAATAAACCGAAAAGTTATGAAACAGAAAACTAGCAAATATAACAATGAAATTAATAAATATCTAAAAAAAAAATGATTTAGTTGTTTCAGAAGATTTAAATTTGGAATTCAATGTTTCTGAAATATTAAGCAATGAAAGCGATTCGGACTAATAATTAGCTCTGAGTTTAACGTTTGTTATTTATTTTATGTTTAAAAATTTTAGTAATTAAGTGTTAGTGTAGTTTAAATAGTGTTTGTTAAATTTTAATTTTGTGTTTTATAATAAAAACAAGTTACAATGGCTTATAAACGCACATTTTTCTTTTTGACCCTCTATGTCAATGTTACAAATCTTAGTTGTAAGTTTTTCTGGACACCCTGTATGTGATTAACTTAGAAAATGTGCAAAATGTTTTCGCCTAAGTAAAAAAATAACAATTTTGTCAGAAATTGTATTATGACCGCCAGAGGTAAGTGGTATTATTTTTGTCCAATAATCTCTACTACTCGAAGCACTGTGCGGCAGCTTGAGTTTGACAAAAAAGTGGCGGTGTCGCGAAAACTTCAACCCTAAATATTTGCAAATAACGGAGATACCTTGCATTTACAACCAAAATTGGACACCCTGTACATTTAAAATAATAACTTTTTCACTCACTAATATTGAAGAATTATTAAAACATCTTTTCATTGGAGTGAATGTCGCCATTTTATTGATATTCTTATAATACTGTTAACAGTATGGCGTAAGAACGAATACTAACATGTTTAAAACACAATTAAGAAGTATTTATAATATTTGTTTTATTACTTGCTTTTATAGAGCAGTGGTAGCCAATCCGTCGATCGCGATCTACCGGTAGCTCGCGAACACATTTCACAAGTAGTATTATGAACCATAGCTGCCATTGTGCAAGCACAACGTACAGACCCCTAAGAACGGTCCTGATTAAGAAAGTAAATACGCATCAAAGTAATAAAAGTTTGGTTCAAAATAGCAAAGTTTATAGAATACCTAACGGTGCTTTACTTGGCCATCGATCGGTTTCTACCTATTGAATTATAACGTCTGTCCCTAGAATGCCCAGCACGTTGCTTGCATGAGTTCGGCAGCATTATACAGTGTGTCCTTATTTTGTGTTTAATATATCTTATTCCATTTGTATATGTTTCGAAATGTCAAATAATTGTTGTTCTGTGGATGGTTGTTTAAGTAACTCTAGTGATGTTTGGCCTTTCTGTTGATGTCCAAAGAACAAGGGATATGTGACATTTATTTTGATACACCTACTGTTGTCCGGATATCTTCATCTACTGATTCCATCTGTTGGCAACATCATTTCGAATTATAGATCTGTGGAATAATTATATAAATATACCTACATTTTTTCTACTTTACTGAAATGTTCAAACATTGTGTTTTTTTACGTTAAATTTTTAAGATTGGAAAAACTCTGGGTTTCGAACGAAGGCTTCCATGTAGTTTTGTCTAAATAACATCTCGGCGAACAACTATTATTTTTAAAATTTTATTTTCGAGACCACCGAGACTTTCGAGACCGATACTGAGAACGTAAACATTTTCCGAGACCGAGACCGAGACTGATTCAGTCTCGGTCTCGCGAACCTCTATATCCAACAGTTTGCAGCTTGTGTTCTGCAAAACTTTGGCGAAGACATCGCTGCAACTGAAATGGAAGTGATTGCATTTCAAAGTGATTTAGCATTAAAATCGTTAGTTTCAAGTACAAAATGTATCTGGCTTATAATAATTAAAGACAAATATTCAATTCTATGTTGTGTTACCTTAAAAGTGAAAGAATTATTTATTTCAACTTATTTGTGCGAATCTTCTTTCTCCAATATGAAGTTTATTAAGAACAAACACCTCAATCGCCTTACAGATGAACATCTGGATAATTGTATTCGAATGGCTGTATCAAATTACACTGCGAATATCAAAAAAATTATCTATGAATATGAGTGTCAATCTTCTCGTTGAATGCAAGCATTTTTCATCACGTTTTCATGTTTTTGTTTAAAAATATAATTAAAAATTAAAATTGTTAATTATATTGTTTTGTTTACTTTTATTAAATCGTATGTGACATGCCATTATGACTATTTGAAAATTTTGTTTATTTTTTAGGTATGTATTAGTATTAGTTAAATATTTATTGTGCTACATAAAAACATGTATCTCAAATACAACTGTGCATTATTTCTTTTAGATTGGCTTAAACGGTGGTTACAAGTAGGTAGTTCACGGTTTATTTCTAAATTATCACAAAGTAGCTCAACACCTTGAAAAGGTTGGCAACCACTGCTATAGAGTAATAAAACCTCATTAGGTATGCAAAAGGACAGGGATTTAAAAGGATCTTTATTATACCTATATACAAAGTTTCCCTACGACCCGCAGTCGAACTGAAACTCCAAATTTTTGTAATCAATTTCAGAATAAATTGAGAGACTAATTCTTTTCTTGCCTAGAATAATTTTATAGGTTTTTTAAAAATTTTCAATTACAACACTTTCCTTTTACGAAGAAAGTAAAATTTTAACCTTCCGTTATCACTAGCCTCTTTAAAAGGTTGACCGACAATATAACTTTAACTATACTTTCCTTTTTTTTTTCAGGAATTTTTACTTGCCATAGACGTTACATCGAGCGGCACACCAGAAGAGAAACTCAAATGGGCGTTTAGAATGTACGATGTCGACGGAAATGGGGTCATAGATATTCAAGAAATGACCAAAATCGTCCAAGTAAGCGATATAAATTTAAATAGATTGTATAATACTATAGTTAATTAAAAAAAAAACTTGTTATTTTTCAGTGGGGTCGTTTCCTAAAATTTAAACATCAAATTTTCATAAAATGGGCAACTTCTACTTTTAGTTCTATATTTAGAGTTTTGCACGAGTTTGTATAGTCAGATATTGTGAATATTTACTAAATCATTTAGTCAGGAACATGTTTATCAGAAAATAAATATGCTAGATTACTTTATTTGAGAAAATAATAAGTGGGGTACCTTTTTTTTATAAAAATATTTTGTCTTGCATTGCACTCTACTGAAACCACTAGTTCTTACGCCAGCTCTGACTATTCTACGACGCCCTCTTTAATACCCTGTATAATTAATAGGTACTAAAAATTTGGTTAGCTTAGAAATCCAGTTTGGATAAAACTATCCCACAACTTTCATTCATGTTTTAAATTTACCATTGAATAAAAACTTTTAAAAAGGTTTTTATTACTTGTACTAACAAACTTATTGAATAATTTTAATATCTATATAGCAAAACTTTAAATTTTCCTATATTTCACTTTTTTTTTCGAAAAGAGGAGCGGAATTTGTTTATGGAATCCCAAATTTCCCTCGAGGAGATTTAGAAATTAAATTGTAATATTCTGTCCATATATTCCTCTATGGTTTTACGTTTGGCCCTGTAGCTTGGTAACGGTTAATCCTAAGTGAATCTGGTAAATACACAAAGAAACATCTATATTTCCTCTAGAGATTGGTGTAAAAATCATCTCGGTCAGTCTTAAGGGTAAATTTTGAGAAATTTTTTAATTGTAGCGTGCACGAATTCCGTTTGACATTCTCTGGGCCTTCGTAAAGTCGTATCGGTAGTAGTTAACTTGAAGGTTTTTGTCAAAAGGTAAAAAACTTTTTGGGTAAATATGACTATAGTTTATAAATTGTATCAGCGTCAATGCCAATTCTTTCTTTGGTCTCTGAAAATTAGCTTAACTTATATTGATGAGGATCTTTAAAAAAACTGCAAAAACTTTGTTATGTTACCGATTCAAAAATTGTGTATCACCCTGTATAATACAGCTGTAGTTTTTTGATTAACGCAATCTTAACTAAGATAAAATTATGTAAAAACTATTAATTTTAAATAATAAGAGAATAGTTAAAAATAATATAATATAATAAGTTCAGAAATTATTAAATTTACCCCGTATATTAAAAACAAATAAATGAATTAAAAACGCGCCAAATTGGTTTTAGATAATGGTTCGTAGAATATCATAAGATGCCCAAAGTAAAACTAATTGCAGAAACTCGGGACTTACGAACTTGTAAAATTTGCACGATTTTATATAACACCCTGTATATTATGCGCAGGATTATTTTGATGAACCGAGGCAGCGTTGACCAATTCTAGATAGATAGAGCCTTTAAATGTCGAAAACCGCATCTCTGTAAATTTTTTAGTTTTTGAAAAATTCCGGTTTAAATTTGGGTAAAAATTTTGATATGTGCAAAGCAAATAGCCAGCAGTTTATATAAAAAATTCTATCATTTTCATGCAAGAAATAAATTTGCATATTTTTTATCCGTTGAAAATCGAAATATTGGTTAAAAATGAACTTCCAATAGAAATGCACGTAATTTCCATTTGATAGAAAACTGAGACATTTTTAAGGCGGCCTGGCATTGCCAGCTGAACTTTTGACGGCCATGTCACTATAAACAGTTTGACAGGGACGCGATGTTTTTAACTCGAAATGCCTCCAGAAATTTTTAAATATCTGTTTGAGCGCTTTGAGGGTTAGTGAAAATGAATATACATACCGAAAAGTCTCCGCAATTTTATCGTAAAATCTACCATGGGTGGATTTTTTTGACAGAAATTTTCAAAAAAAAATTTGTTTTTCGAAAATGTTTAAAAAATATATGTTTATAGGGGTATTTTGAGCTGCTAAATGCAATAAACTCACAGAAATGCACGAGGGATTAATATTTTCGAAGATATGACTAAATTTTCATTTTGAAAATTTTTTTTTCGAATTTTCCATCAACTCCGCTCTAACTTTTTATGATATGTTTTAAAGTGATTATTTCTTAATAAAACAACGCAAACCGCATCCTTCTAGCTTATTTACTTTTCGAGATATTAATTTTTTTCCGAACCTCTGCACGCGGCGAATTCTGAATTTTACTCGGAAAGCGCAACGCCAGATATACAGCGGGAAAAAAAAATGAACCGAGTAAGCTACAGACCTGAAATTTTACACACTATCTAACTAAACTACATATAAGATATTCCCAAAGTTTCATGTTTCAAATATACGAGAAATTTTTTTTATCGGATCATATATGTTGATATGGTGATAATCGTATATAAAATCGCGAATTTTCCGATTTTCTTCGGACTATAAAAATTCATCGGCACATCCTACGACCAAACTGATGTTATTTTCGGTTTCTACGGCATCAAATTAGTATATAAACCACTTTTCAACAAAATCGAGATCCGAAAAATTTTTCGAAAATTTTGCATGTATAGATTTTTTTGACGTCAAATTTTTTTTTTCGAAAATGCTTGAAAAGTATATGTTTATAAGGGTATTTCGAGCTGCTAAATGCAATAAACACATAGAAATAAACGAGGGATTAATATTTTCGAAGATATGAACTAAATTTTCACTTTGAATTTTTTTGTTCGAAGTTCCCATTAACCAAGCACTAACTCTTTATAATATGTTTTAAAATGATTGTTTCTTAATAAAACAATGCAAACCGCATCCTTCTAACTTATTCACTTTTCGAGATATTAATTCTTTTCCGGGCCGCTGCATGCGGTACATTCGCAGTTTTATCGTTAAATCTACCATATTCTTCGAAAACTTATAATCGTCATAAAAATCTGAAATTATTACCAGTTATAGATTAATTCTTTCTGAATTGTTTGGTCAAAACCGTATTATGATATCTATAAAGGGAAAAAAGTTGCGAATGTTTTCGCGAGACCTTGTAAAATCGCGAATTTTTCGATTTCCCGCGGACCGAGAAAAATTCAACCGTACATCCTACGACCAAACTGATATTTTTTTCGGTTTCTTTGGCATCAAATTAATATATAAACAATTTTTCAAAAAAATCGATTTTCGAAAATTTTGCCTGTATATATATGGATGTTTTTAACGGAAATTTTCAAAAAAATGTTGTTTTTTTCGAATATGCTTTAAAAATATATGTTTACAAGGGTATTTTGAGCTGCTAAATGCAACAAACACATAGCAATGCACGAGGGATTAATATTTTCGAAGATATGACTAAATTTTCACTTTGAAATTTTTTTTTCGAATTATCTATCAACTCCGCACTAACTCTTTATAATATCTCTTAAAGTGATTATTTCTTAATAAAACAACGCAAACCGCATCCCCCGAACTGATTTACTTTTCGAGATATTATTTTTTTCCGGGCCGCTGCACGCGGTACATTTGCAATTTTATCGTAAAATCTACCACATTTTTCGAAAACCTAGAATTGTCATTGAAATTATTATCAGTTATAGATTAATTCTTTCTGAATCGATTGGTGAAAACCGCATTTTGATATCTTGAAAAAAGTTACGAATATTTTCGCGAGACCTTGTAAAATCCACGAATTTTTCATTTTTGTATTCGTCGAAAGTCGAAAAATTGGTTAAAATTGAATTTCAAATAAAAATGCATATAATTTCCATTTGATAGAAAATTGAGAGAGTTTTCAAGGCGGCCTGGCATTGACGGTCATGTCAGAATAAACAGTTTGACAGGGACGAGATATTTTTAACTCGAAAAGCCTTCCGAAATTTTTAAATATTTGTTTGAGCTCTTTGAGGGTTAGTGAAAATGAATATACATACCGAAAAGTCTCCGCATCCCTCTAACTTATTTACTTTTCGAGATATTAATTTTTTTTAGGATCGCTATACGCGGTACGTTCGCCATTTTATCAAAATCTACCATATTTTTCGAAAACTTATAATCATCATAAAAATTTGAAATTATTACCAGTTATAGATTCATTCTTTCTGAATCGATTGGTGAAAACCTCTTTTTGATATCTGTAAACGGAAAAGAGTTACGAATATATGTTAATAAGGGTATTTTGAGCTGCTAAATGCAATAAACACACAGACATGCACGAGGGATTAATATTTTCGGGATATGAACTAAATTTTCACTTTGAAAATTTTTTTTTCGAATTTCCCATTAACTCCGCGCTAACTATTTATAATATGTTTTAAAGTGATTTTTTCTTAATAAAACGACGCAAACCGTATCCTTCTAGCTTATTTACTTTTCGAGATATTAATTTTTTTCCGGACCTCTGCACGCGGCGAATTCTGAATTTTACTCGGAAAGCCGAACGCCAGATATACAGCGGGAAAAAATGAAGCGGATAAGCTACAGACCTGAAATTTTACACACTCTTTAACTAAACTACATATAAGATATTCCCAAAGTTATATGTTTCAAATATATGAGAAAATTTTTTTATCGGATCACTTTTCAACAAAATCGAGATCAGAAAAATTTTTCGAAAATTTTGCGTATGTGTATGTATGGATTTTTTTGATGTGAAAAATTTTTTTTCGAAAATGCTTGAAAAGTATGTGTTTATAAGGGTATTTTGAGTTGCTAAATGCAATAAATACATATAAATGAACGAGGGAGTGATATTTTCGAAGATATGCACTAAATTTTCACTTTGAAATTTTTTTGTTCGAAGTTCCCATTAACCAAGCACTAACTCTTTATAATATATTTTAAAGTGATTATTTTCTAATAAAACAACGCAAACTGCATCCTTCTAACTTATTTACTTTTCGAAATATTAATTTTTTTTTGGGCCGCTGCACGCGGTACATTCCCAGTTTTATCTGTAAATCCACCATATTCTTCGAAAACTTATAATCGTCATAGAAATCTGAAATTTTTACCCGATAGTTGCGGTTAGGTTAATTCTTTCTGAATTTTTTGGTGAAAACCGCATTTTGATATCTATAAAGGGAAAAAGGTTGCAAATGTTTTCGCGAGACCTTGTAAAATCGCGAATTTTCCGATTTCCCGCGGACCGTGAAAATTCAACCGTACATCCTACGACGAAACTGATATTATTTTCGGTTTCTTTGGCATCAAATTAGTATATAAACAACCTTTCAATAAAATCGAGTTTCGAAAATTTTGCCTGTATATGTATGGATGTTTTTAACGGAAATTTTCAAAAAAAAATGTTTTTTTTTTCGAAAATGCTTGAAAAATACATGTTTATAAAAGTATTTCGAGCTGCTGAATGCAATAAACGCATAGCTATGCACGAGGAATTAATATTTTCGAATATATGACTAAATTTTCGCTTTGAAATTTTTTTTGTTAGGCTTCTCGCATATTAATTGGACCATTAAAATTTGAATAACACAGGTCTGCAGAAAGAAAAAAATTGAGAGCTGTTTTTGTTACTTTAAGTTTTCTTTATGTTTTTGGGTGTGCTGAATCCGAAAATGATTTCCGTTTTGTCATGAGACGTCACGTTTTCTAACAACTAGGGTCGCTATGCAAAATGAGACCTCTAAAAAAATAAACAGCAATAGACTTAAAAAATAACTTTTTTATTACAAAATCATTTACTAAACATATTTTTTAAGTGAAATAAACCTACTAGAACTCACTAAAATCTATTCTTTTTTCCAGTGAGGCTTCTCTTGGTACATTTACGCTTATGGGTAGCGTCTGGAATGTCTCTCTGAAGCATCCAACAGTAGTCTGCCATCATTGAAACGTTCCATCTTCCCTGGTATCTTTTTTCCATCTCTTTGATATCCTGATGGAATCGTTCACCTTGCTCCTCACTTACAGCCCCCAAATTTTCCGGAAAGTAATCAAGATGGGACTGGAGAAAATGCACCTTAAGGCTCATCAAGCAACCTAATGATTTAAATGCTTCTAGCATTCTGTCGACGATTTGCTTGTAGTTTGGATCTTTATTATTTCCTAGAAATTTCTCAATAACTTCCTTAAATGCAATCCACCCTTCTTTTTGAGGATCCGTCATAGAATTGATAAACTGTTGATCAGTCATAAGCCTTCTAATGTCTGGTCCGACAAATACACCTTCCTTTATCTTTGCCTCCGAGAGGCCTGGAAACTTGGCGACCAAGTATTTGAAACATTCTCCATCTCGTGGAAGTGATTTTACGAATTGTTTCATTAATCCCAACTTTATGTGAAGAGGTGGTAAAAGAACTTTATGGCGTGGTACCAATGTTTCTCGAAGAACATTCTTTTCACCAACTTTGAGCTCCCTTGGCGGCCAACTCTTCTTAGTCCAGTGATTTTGTCTGTCTCGACTGTCCCATAAACATAGAAAACAAGGGTATTTAGTAAAACCACCTTGTTGTCCAAGTAACATGCACAATACTTTAAAATCCCCACACACTTGCCAACTGTAGTCTTCGTATTTTAGTTTCCGAAGAACCAATTCCAAGTTCTCATAGGTTTCCTTAAGGTGTACAGAATGACCTACAGGAATGGAGGCATAATAACCGCCGTTATGAAGCAAAACGGCTTTAATACTTCTTTTTGAAGAATCTATAAAAAGAACATTGTGAAGAATCATATTGAATTTTAAATTTTTCCATCAAACCTTCAACATTGGTACAATAAACCAACTCCCTCTCTTGTGCAAAATAAGGAACGAATTCCTTTTCGCGATATCGGAACCACGAAAAAGACACTCCTGGCAACAATAAATTTCTGCTTTTAAGTCTTGATCCAAGTAACTCGGCAGCATCTTTGGGAAGATTCAAGTCTCTCACCAAATCATTCATCTCTCCCTGGGAAAACAATTTTGGACTTGAATCATCTTCAAAGTCAGAACTTGACTCCTCATCTTGTTCAGGTATCTCCTCGTCAGACATTGGAATCTCTTGCAATGTAGCAGGGGCTTTGGGTACTGGGATTTCTCCGCCATGAGCAATAGGACGAATCGCAGACTGAAGGTTGGGGTAAAAAATGGAACGTTTCCATTTTGAATTATACCCTTTCACATCGATTGAACAAAAATAACAATCGTCACTATGGTTCTTTTGCTCACGCCATACCATAGGAATCCCAAAACGGAAAGCTTTTTTCTTACCCTTGAACCAGTTTCGAAGGTCTTCAACACAACGTTTACAGACTTTATGAGGTGCCCAAACTTTATCTTGATACCCAAGTTTTAAGCCGAAATATGCAAAATAAACCTTTTTAACAAAATCTGTGATATTCAGTTGTTGCTTTAAAACTGTATATTCACCACAAATATAACAGAAACTGTCAGGCGAATTCACACACTTCCGTACAGACATAGCACTTTATTTAAGAAATAACGGAAAAACAATTACGAGCGACGAACTAACACGTGCTAGTGCCGGCTTTATACTAGAATAATAGAAACGGTTAATGAAGCCACGTGCTCGGGTATCCGAGCGGGTGCTGCGAACCGGTCAGTGGCGTAACCACTCGCTAAATTAAATAATACAAAAATAAAAATGCAATGCAAACGGGTCTGGCAAAGACTCGTACGTTAATGAGTAAAAATATTAACAAAAATAAAAATGCTCTCATTACCATAGAAACTGTGCATTTTGCTAAATATCCTGACGTCTAGGATTTTTTTCAATATTTTTTTCGTGTTTAGCACAACAAAATACGTGGAAATCAGTTGAAAGTAACCAAACAGCTTTTTTGTTGCAGACCTGTGTAATTTGCCACTGTTACCACCGAGTAGAATCACTTTTTGTTTTATAACTGCATCAAGTATTGCTTGCGTGTTGTCTACTAATGCTTTACAATATTTTGGTTGGAAGTTCTCCCAGATTTCCTGAATTTTGTCCTTCAATTCGGGAATGGTGTGGACGGGACTGATTCGTTAGTTCTTCTTGTAAAATTAACTTATTCTTTACAGCATTGACGGTACCACTAATAAAAAAAAGACGACCAACCTCTTGTGAAGACATACATCCTCACACCATGATGGAGGCTGGAAATTTAACTTTTCTCTTGAGGCAGTCTCTATGATATTCCTTCCCTTGCGTTCGGATACTTCGAATTCGTGAATCACAACACATACTTCAAATTTAGACTCGTCGCTCCGTATAACGGAATCTCACTGACGTTGTGACCAGCTTTTATGCTCCTTTGTCCACAAAAGTCGATTTTTTTTGTTTCGGCGACAAAAGCGGTTTTTCCTTGGCCTAAAATGAAAACATTTAAATTTGCTTTTTTTTTGTATTTTGCTATAAACTTACTTTGTAGAAGCGATATCCTATTTTCTTCATATTTCTCAACCAGATGTCTTTTGAAATGCGTTTACCAATTACATCTGCCCGCTTATCTCTTTCTGTAATTTTCGAAGAACGGCCAGATTGCGCTTTTAACCGAACATTTCCGCTTTTTTGAACTCCAAAATAATATTTTTTATTTTACCTTGAGAAATATTTAGATTTTTTGCAATACTATGTCCAGAGAGACCATTTTTGTGGGCACTGATAATGGAATTTTCCATATCATAGAGAGTGCTTTTCCGCGAACCGATTTGTCAACTAAACAGTTTCAAAGACTCAAATATTAATTGCCATCTTTGTTTTCAGTTATTTTTAAAGCCCACTCGATTAGATATTTACCTTATTAAATTTTGTATCAGATGTTACTAAGTAATCACGCGGTTTTATCTGAGTGCATGAGTTTATGGCCCAATTATTGTTAGTGATATAGATATGCGATATTGTTAATTAATTGTTAATATACATACTATCAAATAAACGTAGTTGCATTTGTTGAAGTTATGTTACATGTAGTAAATGCTAGGTGACAAAAATAAAATTATTTTAAATATGCCCTTGGTTCAATACATCTGCGACTGGGCTCATGTATAGATATGATGAATTTTTACATTATATGTTTTCCCAAAAAGCGCAACACCAGATATACGGCAGGAAAAAAATTGAATCGAATAAGCTACAGATCCAAAATTGTAAACACTCTTTAACTGAACTACCTATAAGATATTCCCAAAGTTTCATGTTCCAAATATACGAGAAAAAAATGTTATCGAGATCCGAAAAATTCTTCTGTATAGATTTTTTTGACGTGAAAATTTTTTTTTTTGAAAATGCTTGAAAAGTATATGTTTATAAGGCTATTTTGAGCTGCTAAATGCAATAAACACATAGAAATGAACGAGGGATTAATATTTTCGAAGATATGAACTAAATTTTCACTTTGAAAAGTTTTTTTCGAAGTTCCCATTAACCAAGCACTAACTCTTTATAATATGTTTAAAAAGTGATTATTTTTTAATTTTATTTACTTTTCGAGATATTAATTTTTTTCCGGGCCGCTGCACGCGGTACATTTGCAGTTTTATCGTTAAATCTACCATATTCTTCGAAAACTTATAATCGTCATAAAAATTTGAAATTATTATCAGTTATAGATTCATTATTTCTGAATCGATTGGTGAAAACCTCATTTTGATATCTATAAAGGGAAAAAAGTTACGAATATTTTTGCGAGCCCTTGTAAAATCGTGAATTTTCCGATTTTCCTATGACAATTCAACCGTACATACATTTTTTTTTCTAAGATATATGTTAACAAGGGTATTTTCAGCTGCTGAATGCAATAAATACATAGAAATGCACGAGGGATTAATATCTTTCAAGATATGACTAAATTTTCACTTTGGAATTTTTTTTTTCGAAATTCCCATCAACTCCGCACTAACTCTTTATAATATGTTTTAAAGTAATAATTTCTTAATAAAACAACGCAAACCGCATCCTTCTAACTTATTTACTTTTTGTGACAATAATTTTTTTCCGGACCGCTGCACGCGTCGAATTCTGAATTTTACTCGGAAAGCGCAACACCAGGTCTACAGCGGGAAAAAAATGAAGCGGGCAAGCTACAGACCTGAAATTTTACACACTCTCTAACTAAACTACCTATAAGATATTCTCAAAGTTTCATGTTCCAAATATACGAAATAAAAATTTTATCGAACCATATATGTGGATATGATGAATTTTTACTTTATATTTTTTCCCGAAAAACGCAACACCGAATATACAGCGGAAAAAAAATGAAGCGGGCAAGCTACACACCTGAAATTTTACACACTCTTTAACTAAACTACATATAATATATTCCCACAGTTTCATGTTTCAAATATACGAGAAATTTTTTTTATCGGATCATATATGTAGATATTGTGTTAATCGTATATAAAATCGCGAATTTTCCGATTTTCTTTGAACTATAAAAATTCATCCGCACATCCTACGACCAAACTGATGTTATTTTCGGTTTCTGCGGCATCAAATTAGTATATAAACCACTTTTCAACAAAATCGAGATCCGAAAAATTTTTCGAAAAATTTGCATGTATATATGTATAGATTTTTTTGACGTGAAAATTTTTTTTCCGAAAACGCTTGAAAAATATATGTTTATAAGGGTATTTCGAGCTGCGAAATGCAATAAACACATAGAAATAAACGAGGGATTAATATTTTCGAAGATATGAACTAAATTTTCACTTTAAATTTTTTTATTCGAAGTTCCCATTAACCAAGCACTAACTCTTTATAGTATGTTTTAAAGTGCTTATTTCCTAATAAAACAGCGCAAACCGCATCCTTCTAACTTATTTACTTTTCGAGATATTAAATTTTTTCCGGGCCGCTGCACGCGGTACATTCGCAGTTTTATCTTTAAATCCACCATATTCTTCGAAAACTTATAATCGTCATAAAAATCTGAAATTATTACCCATTATAGGCTAATTCTTGTAATTTTTCGATTTCCCGCGGACCGTGAAAATTCAACCGTACATCCTACGACCAAACTGATATTATTTTCGGTTTCTTTGGCATCAAATTAGTATATAAACAACTTTTCAATAAAATCGAGTTTCGAAAATTTTGCCGGTATATGTATGGATGTTTTTAACGGAAATTTTCAACAAAATGTTTTTTTTTCGAATATGCTTTAAAAATACATGTCTATAAGGGTATTTTGAGCTGCTGAATGCAATAAACACATAGAAATGCACGAGGGATTAATATTTTCGAAGGTATGACTAAATATTCACTTTGAAATTTTTTTTTTTCGATTTTCCTATCAACTCCGCACTAACTCTTTATAATATGTTTTAAAACGATTATTTCTTAATAAAACAACGAAAACTGCGTCTCTCTAACTTATTTATTTTTCGAGATATTAATTTTTTCCGGACCGCTGCACAATCATAAAAATTTGAAATTATTACCAGTTATAGATTCATTTTTTCTGAATCGTTTGGTGAAAACCGCATTTTGATATCTTTGAAGGGAAAAAAGTTACGAATATTTTCGCGAGACCATGTAAAATTCCGAATTTTTCGATTTTCCGCGGACCGGAAAAATTCAACCGTACATCCTACGAACAAACTGATGAAAATGCTTGGAAAATATATCTTTATAAAGGTATTTTGAGCTACGGAATGCAATAAACACATAGAAACGCACAAGGCATAAATATTTTCACTTTGAAAATTTGTAAAACCTTGTAAAATCCGCGAATTTTTCATTTTTTAAATAAAAGTTTTATTTAAATACAGAAACCAGGAAAGGCATGGAACATACATAAACTTTGGACAGTCGTTACGAGGCCAGGGTTCGATCGATCGTATATGTAGGCGAAAGCGAAATAACAGTTGCCACGATACAAATTAATATAATTGGGGAAACCCCCCGTTCCACTTCACCCCTCTAAACCGTATTTATTATTGCCGCCTGAGTGGCCAAAGCAACGGTTCGTGGAAGGAAACCGGGTAGATCGTTTATCCCTTTGACGGATTAATAGTGTTATCTTGGAAGAACGAATTCCACTAAGGATTGTGGATGTTTCGCAAGATTATTCTTTTTAGAATATTTCAGTGGTCGGTTTACAACACAATATCGTGAAATCGTATCATTTGAACAGATAAACACACAGGAACATCGCTCCGGCTAATTAAACGTATACAAAATATCCCTTCAGTCCCAATCTAATAAATTAATGCTGAATATATTTTAATAACATTAATAAAACAGTCAGAAAACACAGTCTTATGTTGTCCACACAACCACCAAGCTTAGAACGAATATTTCGTCTAATAATCATATCTGAATGAGAAACCGCGTTTCCTATGCATTTGAATGTAAACGATAAATACCAGTGTTTTAAAAGGCGTGGAATACATGGCCGGAATTAATTTTTCAAACTGGCGCAGAAACAACTCGCCTGTATCTAGAAAAATAAAAATAATACAGTTAACAGCATTATTAACTTTTCAACTACACAAGTATCTTAATGAAGTTAACTCACATGTATTGTACAACATTTTATCTACGTCTTACGCACGACTGTTAAAATACACACATGTTTTTATTAAACACATTTTTCAAAAAGTTTAAAGCAAGCGTAAAACACCTTTCTATTAGCTGTTACCTGTTTGCCATTTAATCCTGCCAGTCAGCATTCCCCCGGGGCAATGTCAATTTAAGTAACATCTTATTGACAGTTTTAATTTCTTTAGTCAAAATGAGTGATTCTGAAAGAAGCATTACCTCGGATATTGAAAAATCCAGACCAAAATATGAGTATATTTGGTCTGGATGGTGCAGAGAGAAGAATGTGCAGAACTATGGGAATGAAAAGGTACTTATTGTATACTTCGGGAAGTTACCTACTAACTATAGGCCTTCATCTCTCTGGGCGTTTTATTCTATAGTGAAGAAAGTGTCCATATTATCTCAAAGAGACCTGGTAATGAACAAATTAAAAAAATATATACACAAAGTCTAGGTCTCAGTCGGAAATAAGTTTATAAATTAAGAATAGGTTACATGTTTCGCCCGAACGGGCATCATCAGACCTAAAATAAATATACATTACAACGGAAAATACAATTAAATAATATATAACTTTACCATAAACAAAACACATTTTACCAAGTACATAAAACAAACATAACCAGTTTTTAGCAATAGAATGAGATCAGATATTAAG
Organism: Kuschelorhynchus macadamiae; assembly: GCA_030620095.1. NCBI lineage: Eukaryota > Metazoa > Arthropoda > Insecta > Coleoptera > Curculionidae > Kuschelorhynchus > Kuschelorhynchus macadamiae. The sequence goes on from JAUTXW010004774.1 coordinate 268,357, forward strand.
ACAGCCGGTAAGTTTTTGTTTCTTAATAAGTTTTCAGTTAAATCAATGCGTTCAATTAGTGGAATGCCAGGGAAAAGGTTTTTAACATCTAAAGAGACAAGTCAATGACAATGTTTTTTAAGTAGTTGGCGAAATCTATGGAATTTTTGGTGAAATATTCACTCTCAAACTCAGTGACCTTTCTTAGAATAGTATTTAGCCAAGAAGAAAGTTGATAACAGGGCGATTTTATGAAAGAAACCACTGGCCTAATTGGAGTACCCTCCTTGTGAATTTTTGGCAAACCATATAACAGTGGTGTTGTGAAGTTCATTGGATAAAGCTTTTCTTTTGTTATGTCAAAATATTCAAGTGTGACAAAAAATGAATTAGTGGGATCCCTTGACAAAGATTGAAACTTATCAGTATTTAAGAACTCTAATAATTTTTTCAATGTGATCAATTCAACACATAGTTAGAATCAAAGACAAAAAGGATAGTCTTGAGAAATCTGGAGTTTATTCCCTTCATTGTGGAAAGTGTCCTGCTGTTTACGTCGGACAATCGGGTAGAAAAATTTCGACAAGGATCCAGGAACACCTCAGCTTGGTTACAAAACATCAAAATACAGATATCTCTAATACAAAATCTGCCTTTGCGAATCATTTGTTATCCTCCAAACATCGTTTTTCCATATCTGAAAATGTAAATATAATGCGATAAAGGTAAGAAGTTGGCTTTTGGAAAAGATGAAAATAACAAGAACTAAAAAGAGCCCCCTCCTTACCTGCGTTAATGAAGTGTTTAATTTTGAGCCTCATTTGATTTTTAACAATATTTCAAAAGAATAACTATATATTTTTATTTTGCATAACCTTCAAGCCTTTTCTGTCATTTTCACCAATTCTTCTTCTTTTCATTAATGTAACATGTACTTTACGACAGTTAGTCAAGCTCATCCTGAACAATCTTCTCTTTTTCGTTTTGACCTATCGCCTCTCATCAAATAAATTTATATCGACGTCTCTGATTGGTCGTTCAAGCGTAGCCTTGTTTCGTATTTCATTGTTTCTTTGTTTGGTTATGTTTGTTTTATATACTTTGTAAAATGTGTTTTGTTTATGGTAAAGTTATATATTATTTAATTGTATTTTCCGTTGTAATGTATATTTATTTTAGGACTGATGATGCCCGTTCGGGCGAAACATGTAACCTATTCTTAATTTATAAACTTATTTCCGATTGAGACCTAGACTTTGTGTATATATTTTTTTTTATTTGTTTTATTCAATGATAAGAACAATGATATCTATTAAACTCAATATTGATATCACCAAATTTAGAAAGTTAGTCGGCTTAGTAGTAACTAAAACCAATATTACAACATTCCTTCTAGAAGCGGATGACAAAAAGTACTTATTTATGAAAGTAGCATTGATTATTGGGCTTGCAGGGGAGAGGAGTTAACAAATTTGTTGTTGGAAAATGTCAAGGATGAAAAGCAATGTTTTAATTTTTTTTTACCGACAACAAAAACGATAATAGCCAGGGAATTCTATGTAACATCTGGAAATACTCAAGTAATTGATTGGTTAAAAAATACATTAATCTTCGCAGGGCCGTTTTTAGGGGTGTGCACGGTGTGCCGGCACAGAGGCGGCCAAATTATTGGGGCGGCCGCAGGCCGCCCGCCGCAAACACAAAATTAGCCATTTGATTACAAAAATATACCTATATTTTTGTTTTCAAAATAAAGAAAAATTAAATTACATTTTGTTAGGCTTTTAAGATAAAACATTCATAAGAAATTTATTACCGGTCATTTCTTTTTTTGCTGTGCATGAGTTGCCGAAATTACAATAGAACTATTTATAGCAGCGTTCCTTGGAAAAGCAATAAAAATGATAGATAAAGGCGGCCGCCTTTCAATGCAAAAATGTTTGTTTATACTTCATAATTGGTATGTGTACAGTATATAGTTTTATATAGCTCTATATACTGTAGAATGGGGCAGTTTTTAAATGTTTTGTTTTTCTTTTTAGTAGTCGATTAAATAGCGAGAGTTTACCATTGATATAAATTGTTTGTTGTTTAGTTATTTTTTTTTACATTTTGCAAAAGTGAAATTTCAAAAGAAACAAATTTTCGTAATTTAAAAAGGTAAGTTCTTCGGATAGATATTACTTTACTTAATATTACCATCCAAATCCGCATCTTACGTTTTGGATTTAATATTAAACATGTGAAAAAAAAATTTTTTTAGCTTGAGATCAAAAAGTGGTTTATTGTTAATTTTATGTCTAGATTAATTTTCTATATTTCAAGTTTTAAAAAATGTATAAAGTAGTTTTACTAATTTGCTTATCTAATAAAAATATAATAATTATATTTATTTTTTGGGTCATTTTAAAAACAAAATCTGATGCTAGATTACAATTTTACTTATTATTTATAAAAAATTCCATTTGGTGCGAACTTAATTGGGGATACTATAAAATTATATCTTCGCAGATTCAGAACTATTACATAAACTAAATTTTGTAACTTTAATTACCTTTCAATTTTATTTCCAGATGTCCGATAGAAAAACAAAACGTTTATCTGGAGCTCAATATAAAAAAAGAAAATTAGAAAAGGAAGAAAACAAAAAAAAATTAAGTGGATCTTTGCAAAAATATTTAGTTCCATCAACATCGTCACAGGGTACAGATACAATTGAGGATGAAAATGTAAAGGATGCACATAAAGTAAGCGACCCTGAAGAAAAAAAACACCCTGAATCAAATACAGAAATAGATAATGAAGAAAAGATGCTCTTAACCGATGATAATCCTAACTTAAACGAAGTTATCCCTGAATCTAATGATGATTTTGATGTCAGCGATCCATTTACCTGGCCGGATATTTTACAAAATCAAGTTATTGAGCAAATAGTACAAAACGATTTTCAGCATATAGAAAAAAAATTTCCTTCTGATGAATCGGGAAGGAAATTTTCTTCAACTCAATATTTTCGAATTTTGCCAAATGGTGAAAAAATTAAAAGAGCTTGGTTGGTATACTCTTGTAGAGCAAATAGCATTTTTTGTCTTTGTTGTAAAATATTTTGTAAGGAAGTGTTTAAGTTAAATAGCAAAATGGGGTATTCTGATTGGCGACATCTTTCACATATTTTATCCAAGCATGAATCTTCTGTACATCACTTGCAAGCTAATCAAAAATGGGTTGAGTTAAAAATGTCATTAAATAAAAAATTAACTATTGACAAAGAACGGCAAATTTATTTTGAACTTGAAAGGGAACGCTGGCGCTCTATCTTAAAAAGAGTTATTGCAATTATTCAATTTTTAGCTGGACAATCATTGGCATTTCGTGGAAAAAGTTCCGTCTTATACGAACAAAATAATGGCAATTTTTTAAAAGCTGTTGAAATGGTGGCAAAATTTGACCCAGTGTTATCCGATCATCTAAAAAAAATTACAAAGACCCAAGAATCAAAAAGTAAAATAACTCACTATTTGGGAATTCATTTTCAAAACGAAATAATTACTTTGCTAGCAAAAAATATTTGCCATCATTTTACGACACTCTTAAAAAAATCCAAATATTTTTCCATAATTTTAGATTCTACTCCAGGTGCAAGTCATACAGAGCAAATTACATTTGTAGTCAGATATGTAGACTGTAACGAAGAAAATGTTGTCATAAAAGAGTGTTTTTTGGGTTTTTTTCCTATTTTATATACAACTGGGGAAGGGATTTTTAACCTATTGGTTAATGATATTTTGCCTAAGTTTGAATTAGATATTAGGGATATAAGAGGTCAGGGCTATGATAATGGGGCCAATATGTCCGGAAAACATATCGGACTTCAACAAAGAGTAAAAAATGTTAATTCCAGGGCTATATTTGTTCCTTGCACCGCTCACACACTAAATCTAGTAATAAACGATTCCGCTAAAATCTCCCACGAAACAATAATTTTTTTTAACATCGTGCAGGAACTGTATGTATTCTTTTCTTCTTCTCCTTTTCGTTGGGATGTTTTAAAAAAAAATGTTAGTAATTTAAATCTTACATCGGTAAGTGACACCCGATGGGAAAGCAGAGTTAAAGCGCTTAGACCACTTCGGAATCAACTAGGAAATATTTGTAAAGCTTTGGTTGAGCTTTCAGAAGATGTTACAAGAGACTCAAAAACAAAACTAAGTGCCAATTCATTATTAGAAAAAATAAAATCATTTACTTTTATCTGTAGCTTAGTCATATGGTACGAGTTATTAGTTAAAATTGACGTAGTCAGTAAATTATTGCAAAAAATTAATATTGATCTGACTCAGTGTGTCACATCATTAAAACATGTACTTAACTTTATTAACGAAATGCGATCGGACCAAAGTTTTAACACTTACATAGAAATTTCATCCAATTTAGCAAATGAAATTGATGTGGAACCAGATTTTCCAGAAGTTCGTATAAGGCGGAAAAAATCCCAATTTAGTTATGAAAGTACAGACAATGTATTAACTAACGAACGAGAGAAATTTAAAATAAATTTTTATTATACTGTTATTGACCGAGCTAGAATATCAGTAGAAGAAAGGTTTAATTCTCTTTCGTATTGCAGTAATATTTTTAACTTTTTAACACGGTTTCATGATGTGACATCGGATGATTTAAAACAAAAATGCGTTGAACTTGAAATCGCATTAACCGAAGACGAATCGAGGGATATAAGTGGCGTAGAACTATTTGAAGAAATTGTTACATTTAAATCTCTAACAGATCAAGTCAAACCTATTGAGATTCTAAAATTTATTTATAGTAATAATTTGGTCTCATCTTTTCCTAATTTATGTATAAGCTTGAGAATTTTTTTAACAATACCAGTAACGGTTGCATCTGGTGAACGGTCATTCTCAAAATTAAAAATAATAAAAAACTATTTAAGATCTTCTATGTCACAGGAAAGGATTACAAATTTAGGTATAATTGCCATTGAAAATGAAATTTGTGAAAATTTAGACCATAATAAAATAATAGACGAGTTCGCAAGTACAAAAGCCAGAAAAATATTTTTGAAATGAAGAGGTTGTTTTTTTATTGGGACTTGCTTAGTTTTATACCTAGATACAATATAAAAGATACCAATTTTTGTTTGTTTGGCTTTTATATTATTTGATATTTAAATAATCAATAGTTTAAACATTTGTATTTTGTTTTATGTTGTTTATTGTTTCGTTTAATAGATTATTACCGTATGTTATGATACAATGTTACTTGTTAATGTATACATAGGAACTTAAATATATTTTTTTGTTCAATAAATATTGTTTTTTTTTTTGTTATAAAAGGGCGGCCGTTTTATTTCTGCACAAAGGCGGCCGAGGGGCTAGGAACCGCCCTGAATCTTCGCCTATGTAACATCGGGCATGGTAGGTTTTTCATTCAATTTCGAAATGGTGTGTGTATGAAGCAACCGGTTGGCATGAATTCTTTTGAATCTTTGCCGAAACAAATTGCTTTGTATCTCAAATTTGAACATCTAGAAGAATATACGGGGCATTGCTTCCGAAGATCATCTACGTTCCTATTGGCAGATTCAGGAGCTGACATTCTAAGGGTAAAGCGTCATGGTGGCTGGCGATCCAACACGGTTGTGGAAAGCTCCATTGAAAATTCTGCAGAAAATAAAAGAAAAATAGCATCCAAAATTCTGGGGAGGAACTTTGGACGAGACCCGAAAAAAAAAATAGAACAAAGCCATCAGACGACCAGTTTAAATAATGAAAACAATTTGTTGACTACAAATTTAACAAACATGGCTGCTTCGCCAGTAATTTATTTGAAAGATCGTACTATTAATATTTATAATAAATAATTTTTCATGTTTTATAGTTTGTAATAAAATAATTTATTAAAATCTTCGTTTTTTCTATATTACAAATTTCAAATGAAAAAAGAATGAATGAGTGAAAATACGTGAGTAATAAAAACGAGTGCGGTAATGAAGCTCTTAACTCACGCAAAACGAGTGGGTTAAGAGCTTCTTAACTCACGGATGCTAGTGTTGTTAAGTTTGGTCTACCATTTTAGTAGCCCATTTACCATTGTGCCCAGTCTTGTGGGTCTTCTGTAGTAAAAATCTTTGCGGAAAGTTGCCATTGACTATAATTATAAATCTCATGACATGATTTTGCGGTATGGAAATTAATGAAATTTTATCTTTTCCGTTAATGTCCGCAGCGTAAACACCGATCATCAACGCTTTATATATTCTTCCAGGGGTAACGCATAAAGGGCTACCACCCCCGCGCGTTCTTAACAGCCCTGCTGGCCTGTCAACGAATTTTGATAAATATGGCCCGGGGTCGCGCGACCCCATTCCGTGAGAGTGCCGACGTCACGTGTTATTATGTGGCGTTATTTTCCGTGCCCCATTTTCGGTCAGGAGGCTTATTAGAGATTAATAGATTTGCACAACTGGTAACCCGCGGTGACGTCAATTTCAGAAGGGATGTGCTGTTTCGGCCTATGTGAAGCTGTTGAGATAGATGTAATATTATATTTTCGAATAATAATATTACTCATATTCTTACAGAATATTTAGATAATAGAGGAAACTTATTGCATTCGATATCTGGCTTCAGATTTACGATCGATCAATAAGTTTGGGAAATATCGGCGAAAAACCGAAAATGGCGGATTTCGTTTTTGGCCAGTCTATCCAGAACGGTAAATTTGACAGCTGTCAAAATATGACATTATTCGGACACATTTTTAAGACAAATAAGATGGCGTATACGACACGTCTTCATTGTTTTTTTGTTAACCCGCAACCCGCCTGAATTTTCATTTTTCTTATGACCGCCATATTGGATTTTTCGGTTTTTGGAAAGAGCCTAAAATTTCCAGTCTAGTGATCTCATAAGTGCGTTAAAGATTTTAGTTTCATCAAAATATCACACTTCGTAAATTAGGTTTCAATATTTTTGAAGGAGACCATGATTTATTTGTCACAAGATTGCATTAATAAGTAAGTAATGTATTGAACGCATTGAATTTTCAATACAACATGAACGTAAATAACGACTTAAAAAATCTAAATGAGCTTTAACTACTTTGTAAGTGGGTAACATTAATTTACAAATCTGCAAAATGACGTCCATTTGCATCGAGACATTTTTGACAATTGGTGACTGTTTTTCGTACAACCCTGGTAAGTGTATTTCGGTTAATATTTCTAAATGTGTCCAGAACTCTTTGTCTCAGGATTTCTATGGTCACGGGGGGATCAAATTCATAGATTTCTTTCTTCGTGTGACCCCAGAGGTAGAAATCCAAGGGCGACAGGTTAGTGGATCTAGGAGGCCAAGATATTGGACCATTTGAAGGAATTATTCTTTCGTCACATTGCTCTCTTAAGAAGTTCCTGACTTGAATGGTATTGTGAGCCGGACATCCATCTTGTTTAAACCAGGTTCTTCTTAATTCATCTTCCGTTAGAATAGCTCGTAAGGCTGGTACAACCTGGTTTCGCAAAAGCTCTAGATACCTTTGCCCGTTTAGATTGTAGTCAAACAAAAATGGTCCAATAAGTCGATTTCCTGAAATGATTAATAATTTATAAATAGGTGCCCAACAGTCAAGGGCGGCAGGGTCGGCCGGGTGGTACTAGAAATTATAAATTATAAAGGGAAAATTATCTTTATTAAAAAGTAGATATTTTCCTTCCAAAAATAATTATCGAAACATCCCGTAATGAATGAGGTTGTATACAGTTGAAACCTATTCAGCTCTATTTTGAAAAAGAAAAACATATTTGGTTAGCGGGAAATAATAGCCGTAATAAATTATTTTGTTGGTATTGCATATTAATTTCGGAAATACTAAATCAATTTATTTTAGTGATATAATAATCTTAAAGAAGTACACCGTGCCTTAATAAAACATAAAATATCAAAAGAACAAATCACTTGCGCTTTAAAATTTAAATTATTCGGAAATATAGCTGAACGCCTTTCTATAAATCTTAATGAAAATCGAAAAATAATTCGACATTTGATTAATATAATATTTTTTTCATAACGCAAGAACTAGGCTTCCTGGGTAATAATAAATCATTAAATTCAGACAATCAAAATAATTTTAGAGAATTAGCTAAATCTGCAGAAAATTTAGATAAAGTGTTAATAAATTTATAGAACCCAATTCTATTTTTATAGGTTCTTCGAAACTACAATACAAAATGATTGAATAAAAATGTAATACAATATCAAAAAAGTAAGTTGACTGACTAGAGTAGAAAGTTCTACTTTTTTTATTAGATTATACTCTTTTAGTATCATTAAAGAACTAAACGAAAAGAAAGATTATTATTTGACCATCATTTGCCACTTCGTGAGGATTTTGCACAGCCCAATGGTGACGGTTGTGCCTATTAAAGACTCCACAATTCGTGAACCTGCTCTCATCGGACCACAAGACATGATTTACAAAATCAGGATTTTCATTACATCTCCTAGTATACTACTCACAGAACTGTAGTCGTCTTGGAAAATCAGTTTCCTTAAGTCCTTGTACTATTATGGGTTTGTATGGATGGTACTTATTCTTTTTTAAAACTCTCTGTACTGTTGATTTTGGCACATTAGTTTCCTGTTCTACAGTTCTTACCGATGCACTAGGGGTTTCGTTGATAGCTTGTAAAATGTTTCTGTCTCGATTTTCCGGTTCTAGGTGGTTCGAAGGCACCATAGTTGATTAAATTAACTACGATTTTTCTGAATTGGGTTTTATGAGGCTGCCGTCGTTCGGGGTACATCTCCAAATACCTTGCTGAGGTAACGTCGGCGTTTCTGTATGATTGAAAGTACAGAGCTAACATGTCAACCTTTTCTTCATTTGAATACAGAATGCCGGCAATTTTCTATAGGTTTTGTTAATTTATGTGTCAGATTTATGATTTTATTGATATTTAGCTTTGATATTTTCAACTATTTAACTTAACATCAAAGTCAAAATCCAATTTTGTTGCAGATAAATCATGGCCTCCTTAGAAACGCATTGAGAGCTAACATTACTTTAAATCATGGCCTCCTTAGAAAAAACTGAAACCTAACTTTACGAAGTGTAATATTTCGATGATACTAAAATCTTTAATGCACTTGTGAGATATCACTAGACTGGAAATTTTAGACTCTTTCCAAAAATTGGAAAATCCAATATGGCGGCCATAAGAAAAATGAAAGTTGAGGCAGGTTGCGGGTTAACAAAAAACAATGAAGACGTGTTGTATACGCCATCTTATTTGTCTTAAAAATGTGTCCGAATAATGTCATATTTTGGCAGCTGTCAAATTTACCGTTCTGGATATACTGGCCAAAAACGAAATCCGCCATTTTCGGTTTTTCCCCGATATTTTTATAAACAATTGATCGATCGTAAATCTGAAGCCGGATATCGAATGCAATAAGTTTCCTCTAAAACTTTCCCCATTTAACCTTTGATGTAGGTATAATACAAGCCGAGATCCCTGTATAGAGAAGCGAATGTGGGACACACTGTATTCAAATTCAAATTCAAAACATGCTTTATTGTCAAAAGAAATTAGAGGTTCTTGTAGAACAAAGTAACCTACAATATATGGCATTTTAAACAAGTAATATAGTCACAATATGTTTTATTATGCCAATTTAGACAGTATTAAAAAAATATATAATAACAAACCTAAGGGAACACTATAAACATAAAATTACCATCTAGCATCAAAGTACTCCTCAATCCGATAGAATCCCCGCTCTACTAGTTACTATCTCAGAATATAAGGGCGTTACTAAGTAATCAAAGCTGTGCTTTTTAAACACAAGACAAACACATTCTGAAATAAACAAACATGGAAGGGTCAAATTTTTTTCTCTTAAGAAGAGCGGTTTGCATGACTCTTGAATTTTCATGCCATACATAAAACGAATCGCCCTTTTCTTGATTATAAATGTAGAATTAAACAAATATACACTACAACTGCCCCAAAAAGGTAATCCGTATCTTAGATGGGATTCAACTGAGGCCAACACCGCCAAATCCAATTCTCTGTTTTATTTACTTTATCTTGGACATTGCGAAACGGGGGTATATTATGTTCATCTATGGCCAAAGCCAAATTCTCAAAACATCCTATTCGTTGGTTCTCCAGATATTTCTAATAGGACACTCAACTTGAATCACCCTGAAACAGAGGGGGAGATCTGTCAGTATGCTTCGCGAGACACCCTTACATCGTTGAAACATATTTGAACCGTTTCCTAAGACTTATTTATCGTTTTGTATTACCTTTTTTATTTTGTGAACCTTTTAATGTATATGTTTTCTTGTATTCATTTTGGCTTTTTTTTTCAACAATAGAAATAAACTAAAATATATAAAATGAACTAATTAAACATATGTTTAATTTGTTAGGGACTTATTTAACACTCAAAAATCAAAATAGGAAACTTTTATTTTGTACCCTCCCCCCTTTTATCATTTTTTAGATATCTGTAGTTTGGTGGAACAATTCATAGCGCATTTGCCATTATTCAAACAAGAATATTGAACTTGTTTTCTTGGTTCCAGTCTGTTATGCAATCGTACGGACTAAATTCTGACTTTAAACTCAGAATTTTGTTAAATTCCGACTTTAAACTCAGAATTTTGTTAAATTCTGACTTCAAACTCAGAATTTTATTAAATTCTGACTTTAAACTCAGAAGTTTGACTTTAAACTCAGAAAATTGTTAAATTCCGACTTTAAACTCAGAATTTTGTTAAATTCTGACTTCAAACTCAGAATTTTATTAAACTCTGACTTTAAACTCAGAATTTTGTTAAATTCCGACTTTAAACTCAGAATTTTGTTAAATTCTGACTTCAAACTCAGAATTTTATTAAATTCTGACTTTAAACTCAGAAGTTTGTTAAATTCCGACTTTAAACTCAGAATTTTGTTAAATTCTGACTTTAAACTCAGAATTTTATTAAATTCTTACTTTAAACTCAGAATTTAGTTAAATTCCGACTTTAAACTCAGAATTTTATTAAATTCCGACTTTGAACTCAGAATTTTTTTAAATTCCGACTTTAAACTCAGAATTGAAAAATAAAAAAAATTGTAGCCTTTCTACGTTTCCGTAGTTTTTAATGTTAAACATTTTTTTAGATATTTTAACAGTATTCCTTGTAGTTCTCTTTGTATTATGAATATTTTCTTATTATTTTTAGTTTAGTTTATTTTCCCTGTAATAAACTATTATGGCTGGTTGGGAATAAATTAATGAACCGTTTTCAAATAATTTTCAAGTCTTTCGTGCGGATAGAAATTTTGCGGCTTTGAATAAATCCAAGAGGCGTTTTGTTGGCGGTGAATCGTAATTTTAATTGCACTATTTTAGACTTTCAAAACCATAATTTTAATTTTTCTCCTAATATAGATTTTTTAGGTATCAAAATGGCTTTTGCCCATTGTACGGTTTTTGTATTCATCCTATATACTCCGCCTCCGGTTTTACAAAACGATCTTGAAAATCTGTTTGATTTTTTTGTCACTTTGGACTATACCTACGGTAAAAATATATACATTATAGAAGATTTTAACTTACCAGAATATGAGGGTTTTTTAAGCGGAAACTCTCAACGAAATAGTAACTGCATAAATTTGTTAAAAAATTTTATGGAATTCTTTAATCTCGAGCAGTATAACTTTATTAAAAATAACAATCAAAGGATTCTGGATCTTATTCTGACGAATAGCAACTCTAATTGTAACGTAGAGCGATCACTTATTATTCTTATCAAAGAAGATATTCACCATCCTGCTTTAATGATTTCCTTTAAAAGACCAAAGTCAAATAATTTTAAAAACTCTATAAACTTAAATATGAATAATCTATACAATTTTCGTAAAGCTGATTTCAACTTGCTTTATAACTCATTTCTTCAGCAGGACTGGTCCTTGCTGGAAAATCAGACAACGGTGGAAAATGCCTGTAATACTTTTTATAACTTAATATACTCCATATTTGACCTAGCAGTTCCCCGTTATCGCCATTCGTCAAATAGAAGATATCATCCTTGGTTCACTTCAGAAATTATTAAAAATATAAAAACTAAAGATAAATTGCATAAAAAGTACAAAAAATATGGCAGCATATGATGAGATCAAAAATCAAAACTAATATAAGTATAGCGTATAAAAAATACACTTTTGGAATTTTGTCATAGGCCGGAGAGAGATAACAGGCATTCTAAACAGTATGCACTTTGATGGTCAGAATCTAGATAATCCACCCGATATTTTGAATTCATTTGCTTCATTTTTTAAGCAATCTTATTCAGTTTCTAACAATATCCAAATTTCAAATAATTCATTCTCGTGTAGTGATCAAAATATAAACATATCTACAGTTAGTGAACGGGATATTATTTGTGCTATTAAAAAACTTAAACCTAAATACACTGCCGGACTAGACCTTATTCCAGCAATTTTGATACGTGACTGTCGATTTGTGTTAATAAAACCTCTTCAAATCCTATTTAACATGTGCATTGAACAACAGACATTACCAAATATATGGAAAAAGTCGAAAGTATGTTTAGTCTTTAAGAAGGGTGATAAATCAGACATTCAAAATTATAGACCTGTTTCCATCATATTCAACTTCTCAAAAGTCTTTGAGTTCATATTGCACGACATCATTTTTCCATTGCTGCAAAATAAAATTGTTCCTGAACAGCATGGTTTCTTTAAAAATCAACAACTACCAACCTGGCCCTTATAACACAATACATTGCGGACTCGATTGATGAGAGTCTGCAATCTGATGTAATATATTTAGACTTCTCCAAAGCATTTGACAAGTTAAATCATGACTTGTTAATTAATAGACTTTCGAATATCGGATTCTCGGATTCCCTATTACGGCTCTTTACATGTTACCTTTCAAATCGCACGCAATATGTGGCTATAAATGGTTTTCATTCGGAGAACTATATAGCATGTTCGGGGGTACCGCAGGGTTCCGTTTTAGGACCCTTGCTGTTTAACATTTTTATTAACGACATTGGTGATTCTCTGAATATTGGTTATTTACTCTACGCTGATGACATCAAACTGTTCGCTAACATTAAGTCTATGGAGGACTGCTTAAAAATCCAACAAAATTTACAGCATATTATTGACTGGTGCCAGGGAAATTGTCTACAGCTAAATATTGGAAAATGCAAGGTTATGTCGTTTACTACAAAGTCAGAACCGATTATTTTTAACTATAACTGCAATGGTAAAATTGTAGGCCGATCCAAGGAGTTCTGTGATCTGGGAGTTACATTAGAGTTTAGCCAAGTGGAAACCATAAAGCTGCTGTACTATAGTTATGTCCGATCCAAACTTGAATATACGGCAGTTGTATGGTCTCCGGTATATAATATACATGTGTCTGGTATTGAAAGTATACAGCGAAAATTTGTAAAATATCTAAGCTTTAAACAAGACGGTCGCTATCCCGCTCAAGGACGTCCACAAGAAGAGCTTTTAGATAAATTTTCACTGACGCACTTAAAAACCAGACGATATAACCTGCAAATGATATTTTTGTATAAGCTATTAAATAATAAGATAAACTGCCCCTGTTTACTTTCTAAAATAAATTTCAATGTGCCTCGTTTAAGTTCACGCACAAGCAGTGCTTTTTACTTGCCGACTCCTTGTACAAACATCTTAAAATTTTCGCCTATTTATACAATGTGCGATAACTTTAACAAAAAAACTAATTTGGATCTTTTTTCTGATATTTTAGAATCATATAAGAAAAATTTACGACGCTAAACCGTTTTGCTAATTTAAATCTTATTCAAATATCAGAATTTGGAAAATAATTACTGTTATTATTAGTTATAAGCTTCTTTTTATGTGTAAAATGTCATTTTTTTAGTAGGCTTGAATATGTAGTTTTTCACTGTCTTGTAATTGGGATCATCCTGTAAGACAGTTAACTGTAAATAAATAAATAAATAAATAATAATAAATTACGTTTTCTTTATGTGCTTTGTATATTTCTAGGGTGATTTATATTTAGTACATACACCAAAATTAAATGATAATTATTAAATAACCGTGCTACTTTGCAAGTGAAGAAAATTAAACACCCTGTGTACAATTTTGGGACACCTAATAAATTTTGACTTTTTCCGCAGGCGATCTACGATATGCTGGGCGCCTGCTCCTCCAACAGACCGGCCGACTCGGCCGAGGAGAGGGCGAAGAACATCTTCGCTAAGATGGACGAGAACAACGACGGTCAGCTGACCCAGGACGAATTCCTCAAGGGCTGCTTGCAGGACGAGGAGCTGTCGAAAATGCTGGCGCCTTAAGACAGTGCCGCCGGCGACAAAGAGAAGTACTTGCGGGTGAAACGGAGTGGATTTTGGGTACATTTTGCGAGCGGAAAATTAGATTTTCTTCGTGGAAAATTGTCGCTTTTGAGAGATCAACACTGCCTTTATTAGCAGGCATGTAAAAAATAGCTTTAATCATTTTGGGGTGTGGTGGCTATCAATCAATAAACCGCTGTATATGTCAATATGACGTCATATTCGATTTAAAATTTTAAATATGTAACTTTAAGTAATATGCACTCAGTTCCAAAAAAACGTGACGCACTTGATTTTCGCCAAAGTTCAATGTCTTATATCTTTTAAACCAGTGGACCGATTTTGAAGATTTTTTTTTTCATAGCTAGATAATACCTTTGTCTTCCAGCAGAAATAAATCAAATGAAAATGTTCTCGAAGATTCTTGGATAATAATGACCTAGACCCTTTTTCGTAAGGATTTTGTTTTTTATTCATCGACTTATCTCTAAAATTGACCGAATTACAGCTTTTTTGCTGAAACTTTGTCAAGCTTCATGAATATTAATGGAAAATCTTAACCTTGTTTTGTTTCCTGTTTTTTGACTCATCCTGTGTATTATTCGGGCATTTGTATAGAAAATTCTTACACTCTAGATGAAAGACCCTTCTTCTAAGACAAATTTGTTATTCTGTTCATTAATTTGTCTTCAAAATAGAGATGGGACATGTAACTCATTTTAATGATGCGCTTCACTGACTCTGGCTCACTTGACTGAGTCAGCTCAATGAGTCGGCTCAATTGAGCTGCGAAACGAAGGAGCGAAATACACTCCTGACGTCGTTTGACAAGGCTCCTAACTCATGAGTTGACTCACAGACCACGGTCCTGCCACCCTGGCTGGAATTGGTCAAGTTTGGTGTTTTAATTTTTAACATTATACAGTCTGACTATGCAGAGGTTCTACTTAAAATTAGGTTTCTTATTCTTTCCATTGGTATACGGTCTCATTCTTCTGATAACACATCTGCCAATTCTGCTAGGCTTTCAAGAGGCCTTTCGCGTGAACGCACCCTTCTTCCTAATTCATCCCACAAATGTTCTATTGCATTCATATAGAAGCTTCTCGCAGGCCATTGTAATGGGGCGATACCCGCAGTTTCTAGGAAGTGCTGCACCATTACTGCGATATGCGGTCGAACATTATTCTGCATCAGAATAAAATTGTTACCAACTAAGTTAGCAAATGGTAACACATAGTGCTCTGTCATTGATATAAATTTGGGCAGTCATTGACTGCCTAATGGTAAAAACATGAAAGGGTATTCATGGAAATTCCACCCCACACCATAATTGAACCACCATTAAAATTATCGCATTCTGTTATCAAAGATTGATTGGTTTTTTTCTTATTTTTATAAGATACATCATGTTCCAAAATTCTGGACATGAATGAATCTATACCCCGTATATAAAACAATTTTAAATATTGTTTTGAATCGAGTTTGACGTCATACGCGACGAAGTCAGCATCTCCTTAATTTGACGTATCGTGGTGTTAAATAACAGTTGAAAACCTAACACCTTGTAAATTTATAATCTTTTAGGCTTTAAATCTAAAAATGGTTTACGCTATAAATCAAAACATCACTCGTTGTCGGGGAGCGAACTCAAAATGTCCGCCCAAAACCACCCAGAATCCACCATGTGTTTCTCGAAACGGTGTCTCTATCGAGCGGCCTCTTAAAAAGGCCTTAACGCTACTTGTGGTAATCCAGGTTCCGGGTTCAGTACCCGATTGTAACCGACGCAATCGTATGTTGAGAATTAAAAGACTTTTTTACCATATTTTATTTATTGATGTATGTCGTTTTTGATAAAAGTGACGTTTTTTTTTTCTTGCAAATCCTTTTTCAAAAACGATTTGGTTCCCTCGGGTTTTGCTGTAGCGGAAACAGTTTTTTTTTCTAAAAGGATTTGCTTCATGTATTATGTCTGTTATACGTCAAGTGTCTGTAATTCAAATTCAAATATTGATAAATTGAACAGATGCGACTAAGGTCGTTGATATTTGTATGTAATACTCTTAATAATATATGCATAATATAAACATCGTGCATCTTAGTTCATATGGCAAAAATATGAGAAAGCTGATTTTTAGCTTGTGTCACCTGGTTCTCTTTAATCAAAAGTGTTTAAAAACTGATCTCTCTGTAGTAATGTCCTTTATTTACCTCAACATACCTAAGTTTTTGGTATATGGGAAGCTAGAACAAACTGATATTTTATAAATCTTACTAAAACATGCCTGAAGTCTCAAAATTAGTCTGGGAACTCTTTGAACTCAATTGGGGAAAGGTCTGTGGATCTGGGTGGCCATGAAAAAATATTTATGCAGGAAAAATATGTTATTCTTTTAATATGGCACAAATAGTTTTGTTATTTTGCAGTAAGCTAGTCAAAGTTCTGAGAAACATAACTTCAACAAATCCTGCCTTTAACCACATCGATAGGTTTTTGACAAAAGATGCAAGCCCCAAAAATCAAATTTAAATATTTTTTTTAGTAGCAACTGTATTTTTAACACAGGAATATGTCGCTTACAAACCACGTACAATATTTTGTGAGTATCCAGTATTTAAACAAACAAAAAAACTAACATTCTTTTTGCAAAAATATCTAATCAAAAGTTTTAATAAAATTGACATAGTTGATTTGAATTCTGATAAGAAAAAGGATGAATGTCTGTTATAAAGGATGACCATGAAAAAATATTTGTACAGGATTCATCTTTGGAAAAAAATATTATTCTTTTAATATGGGTACAAATTGTTTTGTTATTTTTCAGTAAACTAGCCAAAGTTCTGAGAAACAGAACTTCTACAAGTCCCGCCTTTATCCATATCGGTAGGTTTATTATTATTATGATAATATTTTGTGGGTATCAGGTATTTAAATAAACAAAAATAGTAACATTCTTTATGCAAAAAGTTTTATTCAAAAATAAAAAAATAGCATAGTTGATATGAATTTTGATAAAAAAAGATGAATTTCTGGTATAAAGGAAGCTAGAATAAAGTGGTACTTTATATCTTACTAAAACATGCCTGAAAGGCTCAAAATTGATTGGGAGGATTGATTTATCCTTAACTCAATTGGGGAAAGGTCTGTGGATCTGGGTGGCTATGAAAAAATATTTATGCGGGATTCATCTTTTGAAAAAAAAATTATTCTTTTAAGATGGGAACAAATTGTTTTGTTATTGTTCAGTAAGCTAGTCAAAGTTCTGAGAAACAGAACTTCTACGCACCTTTATCCATATGGATAGGTTTTTGACAAAAGATTCTAAACCCCAAAAATCAATTTAACGTTTTTTTTTTTAATAGCAATTGTATTTCATCACAGGAATATGCTATGTACATGCTAAACAAACAAAAATAGTAGCATTCTTTATGCAAAAAGTTTTATTCAAAAATTTTAAAAAAATCGACATAGTTGATCTGAATTTTGTTAAGAAAAAGAGTGATTTTCTGGTATAAAGGAAGCTAGAATAATAAAATATCTTACTAAAAATGCCGGAGAGTATCAAAATTGGTCTGGGAGGGTTGATTTTACCGCCTTTTTTCTGATACATCCTTAACTCAATTGGGGAAGGGTCTGTAGATCTGGGAGGCCATGAAAAAACATTTGTGCAGGATTCATATTTCGAAAAAAATATTTTTCTTTTAATTTTGGCACGTCGCAAGTCGTTTTGTATTTTTTAGTAAGTTAGCCAAAGTTCTGAGAAACAGAACCCCTACAAGTCCCGCCTTCATTCGTATCGATAGGTTTTTGACGAAAGATTTTAAGCCCCAAAAATCAAATTTAGCGATTTTTTTAGTAGCAACTGTATTTTTAACAAAGAAATATGCCGCTTACATCACAGGTAAAATATTTTGTGGGTATCAGATATTTATACATTATTTTGCAAAAAGTTATATTCAAAAATTAAAAAAAAAACATTGGATTTTAATTTTGGTAAGAACCAGATTTTCAGCAGTTGTGTCGCCTATGATGTTTTCTCAAAAACCCTTCGATATGTTCTTACCTGCTCAAACAGTTATACATTTTCGACAAATATTCGGTATGTTCTCATTCCTGCAGGGAAACATTTGTTTCTTCTTTTTGATAACCTTTAATATCCATGATAAATGTTGGTGTTTGAATGTATTTATTCTCAAGACTGTAGGGTTTATTTGGTAGCAAATTTTTTCAAGTTATCGTGGCTATGCACATTTATTCCAGCCAAAAACTTAGATGTATTGGGCTAAATCCCTTTGTAAAGACTTCCTGTTAAATTCCAATACATATGTAGCATTTTTGAGATATTATCAGTGTCACTCATAGTACTGCCAGAGCTTATACGAACGAGCTATGTCACTTACGCGATCTTTGATCTTTTTGAGATGGGTGCTGTGGAACAATCCAGCACAAATTCTATCTCGCTATTCAATGTTCTTCATTGAAGTCGAGTCTTGTAGCTCGTTTTTTTGAAACTATGGCATTTGCGGATTAAAAATATTTCTATCTATGTAGCAAATATCTATCTATATTCAAGACAAACTGGGTGTTTTTTGTCAGTGCCATAATAGTTTTTTTTTTCTACAAAATTGTTAAAATAGGATCTCCGAAACCATAAGAAATAGGAAGGCGGTTAAATGGGGAGAAAGTTCTGGCTTAATAGTATGCCACTTTGAAATCTAAAAAAATCCGATTAGTTCCGAAGATACCCATAGAAAACTGAATAGGTTTGGCTCACCCCGTATATCTAAAGATAGAATGTGTTAAACAGAGTGTTTTAAAAGTAAGGTAGAATATTTAAGGGGGCGATTCTTAGGTTAATTTTATGTCAAAAACTTCATATGAACGTAATATGTTAAATTTTGAGATACTGGGTGGAAAAGTTTTAAATAATATAAAAGTTTTTATAATGCTCATTCACTTTTGGGCAAATTTGATACCTTTATTATTATTTTTGCTGTTTTCTCGTGTATAGAATGTTTTAAAAGTAAAGTAAAAGATTTGAAGGGCGAGTCCTTGTGTAATTTTTAAAAACAGTTTCTAGATGTTTGCCAAATTGCGGATTTTCCTAGGAAGGTGTTTTCCTAGTTTCAACCAATTTTATTCAAATTTGGTAAGTTCTCTTAGAGAGACCAAGATACACTTGTTGAAATAATTGGATTGAACTGGTTTTCATCAGTGTCGTTCGTTGAAATAATGCCGATCAGAGAAAAAGTATGAATTAAACAACTATTAAATGAACGTTCAACAATATACTAACAATTAATAACAAAATGAATTAAAAAAAATGTTGAAAGTTTCCTCCCCTTGCTATAGTACAACCTTCAATACGACGCAAAATATTTTGTCGATGGCGCTGAAAGATTCCAAGTGTTTGAGGAATCATCTCGCAGGACTGAACGAAACGGTTTCGCAAATCTTCAACATTTTGTACCGGTGTTGCGTATACCAATTCCTTTAGTTGCCCTCATAAGAAAAAATCTAGTGGATTAAGGTGCGGGAATCGCGGTGGCCAATAATACCCACCCAAACATTCACTGAAAATTGATATTAATGACCACTTTCAATTATCCATCGGACCACATATGATTATTGTGAAAATTTATAATGGATTCTCATGAGTAAATAAGACATTAGCTTTAAAATTGGGATTAGCATCAAGCATAAGAGACAGCCAACTTTGTTTAAAAACGATGCATTGAGTCGCCAATTTCATTTCCGATATTAATGCACAGAAATGTTTTTTATTTTTTTTACGCGAAAACCATGCGTCGGACGAAAGAAAATCAAGAGTTCAGCAGAGAAAAGCAGTGTCGTACCATATTTTTCTTTAGAAATATTTAGTTCAAGAAAATGCCTCTTATGCGTATTGACTGTATACCAAATTTCTCTAAAATATATAAAGTGCTATCATAGATATTTTATATAAATTTCATATGAAGTTTTTATTTCGTAAAATGAACCCAACCGTCGCCCCCTTAAATATTTCATCTTACTTTTGAAACACCTTGTGTATAATAAGAGACCTACATTCTTTCTAATTTTACTATCTACGAGCAATTCTAATAATTAACTTAAAGCTACAAGTGATTTTTTTTAATCCGCAACTCAACCAGATCTCGTCTGTATTTGAACAAGCATTTACCTAGATCTAATTTAGAATAGTCTTCGCAATACTGTTCAGTGTAAGTTTTAGACCACTTAGTCGAAACTCTATGTTAAGGGGCTGATAAAGACAACATTTTAGTTTTACATTTTTTTTTATTAAGTTTTTGCCGAGAATCCCAACCGTGTACGACTGTTAATACTTTTATAGTAAGTTAATTAAAGAAATTTCTCATCACTTTTTACAGAAAAACATTTATAGAAAATAAAACATTTGCTCCTGTCTAATCATAGAAAGAATCATCTGGCCTATATCATCGCCAGTTTCGAGAACTTTCTGTCAATTAGAAGTATACCTTCTGCCCTCACAGAATACAAAGAAGTAAGATTTAAAAACGGTATGGTAATTTAAAAATGATATTTTTATAGATATAAGTCGAGTGCGCAAAGGAAAGTTTTCGCACGTGGTAGGTACAACATCTTTGCTACTAGCGTCGATTTAATGCAAATATCACTTAGATTTTTACATTTTAATGTTACTAAATTGAAGAAAACCATTTTTTATGTATGAGAATATGCAAAAAAATTTTGCGTTACACATTACTAATTTTCAATTATAAGTTTTATTTCTAAGAAACAGAAAGTTTTTTATTTCGCTACGTTTCGGCAGATGTTTCCTACCATCATCAAGCCAAAATGATACCAATGTTTGTTTAGACGAAAAAATGAAGGAATGTAAAAGAAAAAAATTACTAGTAGTTTTTTTTCTTTAAGAATTTGGAAAATTGCCGAAGTTCATATACAGGGTCATCATTTATATTTCGCCACCCATTTTCAGGGTTTATTTTTGCAGATAGAATAAAATAATTAAAACAAAAGTTATATGGATTTCAGGGAACTTTCTAGAAAAAATAATTTTGAATATACAGGGTTAGTCAGAAACTAGTACCATACCAAATTTTGGTTTTTTAAAATGAAATGTTCCAGAAATGTGTGATATGTCTGTACTTGGATCGATAGTTTTTGAGCTATTAGACTTCAAAATCCCCCCTTAACTGAAATTCAACAAATAATATCCTAGTTAATTTAGGTGAAATCGTGTCCAAGGTGTTTTGATGATAATATAACAAATATTTTATTATGAACAATAAATACTAAATGAAAATTTATAGAATGAAAGAAAAAATGACAAATAAAATTATAAACCATGAATTCTAGTTATTCATTCATTCTGTCCTCCCTGGTTGGCTCTCAGTATTTCCCAACAATTTGCGATTAATGCAGTTAAAAATAAAATCAGAGTGATTTTCGTTTAATCTTGCAATGTTCCAATACAGCTATATTTTCGGGTATATTGTAGTAAATTTTGTTTTTTAGATAACCCCTCAGAAATGCGTCAAGTGGCGTCAGGTCTGGACTGTTTGCTGGCCATCTTATATGTTCATTTCGTCCAACTTTACAGATCATAATTCCGATTCAAAAATTGAGTAGTATTTAAGACATTGTGCGCTGAATGTAAATCTCTGATTTAAAGGAATGTTATCTAATTGTTATTCTATATGATTTTCCAGATATTGGAGATATCTGATACCAGTAAGACTGGAAAAACGTTGGTTCGATAACTTTATTTTTTAGAATGCTACACCAAACATTTGAATTTTGACTACTTGAATTTTACCCAGAAATGTTTATTGCGACGATTAAAAATTATATTGTGTAAAAAGAGCGGATTTAATAGGCAGCTTAAAATTTCTTGACAAAAAATTTATCTTTGTCGTTTATGTTCTTTAGTTAACGACAAGTTAAATGATAGTGACAATCTGACAATGTCAGTACCAGCAAGACATCTTAAACACGATTTCATGTAAATTAAGTAGGATAAGGGGGACTTTTAAAGTCGAATCCAATACCGATCCAAGTATTGGCATATCATACATTTTTGAAAAGGGAATAATAAAGAGAATCTAAAATATACAGGGCATTTCAATAAAACAAAAAACAAAATTTGGTACTCTACCAGTTTCTGATTTACCCTGTATATTCAAAGGTATTTTTTTCTAGGAAGTCCCCTGAAATTCAAACAAATTTTGTATTTAATATTTTTTTTATCTACAAAAATAAACCCTGCAAATGGGTGTCCAAATATAAATGAGGACCCTGTACATACATGTAATATCACAAACAAAACATTTTTTTTTATATAATTATAGTTTTCTTATATATTAGAAGAAACATTTGTTATTATTTTTTATAAAGTTAAAGAACCAAGAACAGATTTGAATTTTTCGCCTCAAAAGACCCCCGAATTTCATTATTGTCATATACGCATAGAACCTGCAGTTTTGCTGTGTACCATTAATTACCTGTAGAAATAGGAAAACTTGCAATTTTTGCTGTAAAAATTTACCTTGAAAACGTGAATGTACTACAAAATGTCGTCTATATTAGTCCCTTAAGGACCATATTCTGATTACCCCCTGTTTGGACCAGAGTATAGTCTGCTGAAGAAAACCTTATCTATATTTACCCTTTTAGACGTCACAGATTTTTTATACACTGTAACGTACCTTTAGGAACCAGACTCTTCTATCTTTCTACGTGTATACCTTTACATTTTTAACTAAGGTAAACTGATATCTTTAGAAACAATTATATATCATGTCTCGAATTTCCAAAATGTAGTTTTGGTATTGTTAAATGCGATTTTTTATTTAAATAAATTTTTGTTATGTTTGTCATTGTTGGGATCTTTATAGTTATTGGTTAGGTGTATGCAAAGCTTAAATTGAATCGTATGGTTTACAACGTAGCAGTTGTTTTGTAGTAGGTCAGTGAGGAGGTTTTGCCTTGTCAAGGTTCACAATAACTAACTAAACTAAGTGTTAATAATACCCACGGTTAGTGCCCAGTTTAAATCGAAGTATTTTTTATAGAGTGGAGCTCATTTTGGACTTCCATGTATTGGTATCTTAGAATCTGTTAGAGTTACAAAAAAACTATTTTGAATAGAACTCTATAGTCTGTTTCTTCTTCTTCTTTCTTTTCATCAAGTGCAGCACCCTGTTATAAACACTGAAAATGGTAAGCCAAAGGCGTGCGGTTGGATACTTATAGACAGAATTTAAATTTAACAAAATTTTATTTTAATAAAATAAAAATTATATATAAAATGTACATATTATATATATAGATAAAACAATCTATACTAATATATAAAAGAGTTAGCTGACTGACCCATTCATCACACTCCAGCTCAAACCGCTTGAGGTAAAAGGCTTAATTTTGGCATACAGGTTGATTTTAGGGTGTAGACATTCGATAAGAAGGGATTTTTCAAAACTCAAATTCCAAGGGGTGAAACCACCACTTAAATATTACAATATTTTTTATTTAAAAAACGGACACTTTCCGAAAAGAGCTTGAACACGTGTTTTTTAATGTATTTTTTTACATATTTTAGGATTTTTTAAAAACTCATACAGGTTGTTCAAAGGGGTGAAACCACCACTTAAATAATACATTTTTTTTTTATTTAAAAACCGGTTAGTTTTTCGAAAAAAACCCTTAAACACGTATTTTTTAATTTATTTTTTACATATTTTAGTTTTTTTTTAAATTCATAGGTGTCCAAAGGGGCAAAACTATCCCTTAAATATTATCATATATTTGATTGGAAAAACCGTTTGTTATTCGAAAAAGCTTGAACATAATGTGCTTTATATTTTATTTTTTTACATATTTAAAAATTTTTGAAAACAAGGGGCTTTAATATTATATTTTTTATTTAAAAAACAATTAATTATTCGGAAAAACAAGTGAACTGCTCATACAGAGTTTTTGAAAAAATCGGGTCATTGATTAATTTTTGCGATCCTTCTCAAATCGTTTGTAAGTAATAAAACCTCATTAGGTATACAAAACGACAGGGATTTAAAAGGATCTTTATTATTAGATCTATAAACTAAGTTTACCTACGCCTATGAATGACCTCGAAATGCAGCCAAACTGGACAGAATTCCCCATTCTATTACTCTACATATTTCTGAAACAGACTATAGCTCTGTTAGTTTTAGAGATATTTGTGAAAATTTGAAAAGCTGCATTTTTTATTATGGACCTTAACTTTTTTACTTGAACTATCATAATTTTAAAAACACTTTTTCACAACAGTTTTCTCCTAAGAATACAAGGGGGCTATTATTTTTGATTCGACGTTTCGATTTTTTTTAACCATCGTCAGGTTTGTTTTACTTATAAACGATATATTGAATTTTTACGTAGTTAGAAAGAGCTTATTATTTGCTTTCTAACGATGTACCACTTATGTGCAAAAGAAATTAGAGCTAACCCGAAAACTAAATGTTTTTAATTTTTTTCGCGAAATATGCTAACAAAGTAAGATTACTTTTTAACTTTGTAATAGTGCTCTATTAGATACTAATATTTTACTAAAATCTACTAATTGATTAAAAAAAATCACACTTTTTAATGGACCTTAAATTAAAGTTCCAAACTGAAATCCATTTCCATTAACGCATTAGTTACTCTTGAAATTGTGTTTCGGTTAATACTAGATAAAACGTATCTAACTCTTTCTTCTAAAACAACTTCACCACTGCCTCAGAAGGTTCACACTCTTAGATTTCATTCTTCAAAAAGCCCCGTTAATAAAAATCCATCGGCGTAAGGTTCGGTGATCTGGCAGGCCAATCTCGTGGGCTACCGTTGGAAATTATACGGCCTCCCAAAATTTTCATGCAAAAATGTTGTCACCTCTCTCGTCCTGTGTGCAGGACAGCCGTCTTATTGAAACCAGACTTGGTCAAACTCTGCCACAGGAACAACTCGTCGAATTGCAGGAAGGATTTAATTTCGTAACATTTCAAGATATCTTTGAGAAGTTAGTGTATAACAATAAAAAAGACTCAATTAGATGATTTCGTGGAATTTGAAAATCACTAAACTTATTATAATTAATGATTAAATAAAGTTTTTTAGCGTAAATACCGCACCATATGTTAAAACCGAACCGCCTTTGATGTCTTCTAGGAGCTCGATTTTTTGGATTTCCATTAGCCAGAAATGATTGTGTTTGTTAGACACCCCACAGGTTACTGACATGTCCCTCGTCGGTCGAAATAATATTTATAGAAATTTGGATTTTCTTGGTAATTAGTAATGTACCAGTTGCAAAAATTAACTCTCCTTAAATTGTCATTTGTCTGAAGACCTTGTCCAATGGTCGGTTTATAAGGATGGTATCTATTTTTCTTTAATATTCCCTGAATTGAAGTTCTAGGAATATTCAATTGCATGTTTGCTTCTCTGGTAGACGAAATTTCATTAAAAAAAATTAGTTTGAATTGTCTTTTTGGTAATTTTTAGGATTGGGCTTCCCGAAACTATCGTACTTAATTAAATTCGATAAATTCGACATGATCGAAAAATAATGTTTTTTTATTTGGTTGTCTTCCCTCTGGATACAATTCAAATTACTGTTTTAGTGCCTTACAATTACAAAATTCCTAATCTTGAAAAGGTAAATGGGCGAATTTAGTTTTTGACAAGCTATCAATTGTTTTCAAGGCCTGTTTGATTTTTCTCCATATTTTTTCACTTCCATTCAGGTCGACTGGCTTTACTCCGCTGTATTTTTATTTATTAAGACTTCGAATTAAAGCCTCCTGAGGTAGTTAACATATAAAGTAGGAATGTTGATTGAAATATTTGGCTAAATATTTCAATCAACGGTAGGAAGTAGTATTGTTAACAGAAACGCAAATTCATTAATAACTAATTTTGTTTTCAGAAATGTCCACAATGTGTTATTGAACTTTAACGTTAGAATGCAAAAAATAAGCGCTTTCTAGCAAAAGAAGAAACAAACCTGACGATGGTTAAAAAATATCGAAACGTTGAATAACATCTAATAGCACCCTTTTATTCTTCGGAAAAAACTGCTGTGAAAAAGTGTTTTCAAAATTATGATAGGTTAAAAAGTAAAAAAGTTATGACGCAAAATAAAAAATGCAGCTTTTCAAATTTTCATTTAACATATCTGTACACTTTTATAGTTCTATTCAAAACAGGAAGACCAAAATGGGCCACACGTATGTTTGGTTTGAGACATTTTTATTTCATTGGGGATTTTACTTAAGGATTGAGGTTAGATGGAAGAAAAAACGGTGGGCCACACGTGTGTTTGACGGAGAGAAAACGTAAAATTTCAGTCTTCTAACGGGTTTTAAAATATTCATATTTATAAAGCCAGCTACTTTCTAAAAAGTCCAAAATTTGCGTCGATAGTATGTTAATGATGCTTTGACATAGAGGCCTCCTCAATGGACCACTATCGCTTTTTTATGCTTTAAACTGAGTAACCTATAGTTGTTTCTTTCTCAATGGGAATCCGCAAAATGTAACCATTCTCTGAAGATATGTAAAAACTTAAATTTTCTTGTAAATCAGGCATATTTACCAACACGTAAATAATTTAACTTTTAACTATACTGGGTGGAACATTTAAATGGAATAAATTCAATAAATCGAAAATTGTTCAAAATTTCGAAAAACTGTCTTACCAATCAAATTCATCTTCGAATGTTTTGGTAATAGCAACTAAATTGCAAGAGTTATGATGATAGATTTTTTTAATGTTCAGTACACCCTGTATGTTGTTGCTTTTTTCAAATCAGTGGAACATTCCAGTGGGGCAAAGTTGTGCGTTTATGTGTTTAACCATATGCCGTTTTGAAACTTAAAAACCCGAGTAGTTTCGGAGATATCCGAGAAAAGCCAAGCAATGAAAATTTCAATTTCAATTTTTTTTGACGGCATTTGATAAGGTTACTTAATAAACTTAACACACATTTTTATTGCCAATATTTTGCAGCTACACAAAGGCGTTTTCAGATTTGCAATCCGACGTTTCGACTTCTGGTCGCCATCATCAACTTTATTTTTTTCTCTTGAGCGCCATGTTAAATTCTCATGTTATTAAATAGCCCTTTTCATTACCTTTTCAATGATGTATTACACTTGCCTTTTCATAAATTATTTCAAATACTTATAATGAAAAACCTAAGAACTTGTTTAAAGTGCAGATGTGATGCATCATTAAAAATTAAAAAGGCAATAAAAATGACTATTTAAAAATGTAATAACACATTATGTCGCCCATAAAAGAAAAAAAAGTTGATGATGGTGGCAAAGAGACGAAACGTCGGGCGGCAATTCTGAAAGCGTCTTTGTGTAGCTAAAATTGCGGTTTTTAGTTTTTGGATACCTTGTCAACTAACGCCAGAAAGAAATAAAATCAAAATCTTCAATTTTCGGTTTTTCTCGGATATCTCCTGAACTACCCGGGATTTTAAAAGTTTCTAAACGACATATTGTAAGGCACGCAAAAGCACAACTTTGTCCTAATTTAACCATCCTCGTATTTCTTATAGTTTCCGAGATTCCAGTGGTGGGGGTTGAATTTCAAACACTCAGTATATAATATTTTAAACTAATACTTACTAATCCCTCATAATTATATGGTTATATGACAAAAAAGTAACAATTTTCGGGAATTTACACAGATGTCACAATCAAATCATTATTACCAACAAATCTCGAGCCGAATAAATCTATACGACGAGTAAAAGAGTATCACAAAAATCATGAACAGTTTTCGAATTACTAAAGTTATTCCAGTTATATGGTCTACCCTGTATACACCAATAAACGTAGGAACAGTTGCCGAATTTGTTGGGAGTCCACACTTAAGCCGGAAATGTTTTATCGTATTCCAGCCTTTCTTTGTTGTGTCTCTGTGGCAAGCGCCTGTTTCCTAGGCGATGGAAAGCCATAAATCGGCCTTTATTTAGCATTTTGAACGTTTTGCACGTAACAACGTAAGCAAGTGCAAGGAAATAACGTTTTTTAATCGATGCTAAACATGCTAAAATTAAAGGCACGGAAGGCCGAGAGACCTTTAGTATTTTCAGTTAATTTCAGCTTACCGGCACATAAAGTTCTCTTTACGACATACAGCCGGGTTTATTTTACCATTTTTCAATTGAATTTTTGCCATATTTTCACTCCAAAACGCGACGGGACATTCTTCAGGGTCCTGGAGATAGAGTATATGTTGTCATATTTACAAAAAAACCTTGTGCTTTATACGTTTTTGCATGCGTATATTTCCTGGAATTAATTTTGCTGATTGGTGAGTATGTCTGGTTGCCTATTTAATATGAAATTGCGGATATACGTCTCACCAATGCAGAATTTAATGTAAAACATGATCTTAATTCCCTGTTTTCTTGTAGTATATACTTATACTACAAAACACAATAAGTTCTCATCAAAAGTTCGATTTTCCTGAATTAAATGTAACTAATTTATGTCCAGTAATTCTTTTTTTAAACATTCTATCTGTTTGTCCAATATAAAATTTTAAACAGGTTCCATAATTTAACTTGTAAACACTCTATTCTATCTTTATTATATTCTAAAAATGATTTTGATTGTTTGAAGAACCAGTAAAAAATGCTAATATATCATCGACATACCTGTACCAATAAATGGAAATTTTTACTAAGAAAATATTCATGAACATTAATTTCTCAATGGTCCATAAATATCTAGGCCAATTGAGTATGCTTGAGATCCATGTATACAGGGTGGTGAAAAAAGTTTGAAACAAATCGGAAATGTTTTTGTTATTGCGAAATTAAAAATCAGTTGTGCCTATCTGATAACCTATAGAAACATTTTGACAGTAGTCATGTGACTACTATTATGGCGGGAAATTTGAAAAACGTTGAGAGCTAAAATATCGAAAACATTTGTTAGAAAAAAGTGTTCAGATTTAGTTTTATGCTTACTGATTGAATTTCAAGGAAAAATAGGAACATACAAGAAATTGTGATTTTTTTAACGTTGTATTCCCTTTTCGACACTATAAATCATTTGGTAAGCACCTATTGTATGATTTTAAATGAAATTAAATAAATTCATATTTTTATCTTCGATGAAACAGAAAGGAAATGAAGAATTACTGTAGAAGTGATACCATACTTGTTTCAATGCCCTGTATCTAAAAGTAAATACCAAGTTCGGTCACTCAATACATTTTTAGACATTTTTTAAAGTCCTGAACACACAGTTTTCAATATTTTGTTAATATTAATTATTATTTAAACAAATAACTCAGGAATAATTGCATGATTGGCCTAAAATGTTGAAATAAATGGTAAGCTTAGTTTTCAGTTTTAATTTTAATTTAAATATCAGAATAATTGAAAGGTTACATTAATTTTGCTAGACCGTATACAAAAAAAAAAGAGTTCTTATACAGAGTTTAACAACAATATGTATTACAAACAAGACTACAAGAAGTGAATAAGAATCAACAATTATCGATCAGTTTCTCTCCAAACACTTCTATTGGCAAATTCATCGACATCCGATGGTATTTCTCTTGCAGAAATTGGTATGGAATCTTCAAGTTCGTCTAGATTTGCGGATGGTCTCTGTTTATAAACTCGCTAATTAAGGTATCCCCAGAGGACAAAAATCCGGGGGTGAAAAGTCGGGTGATCGCGGTGGCCAATGAAATTATGTACATCTTCCAAACCCTCTTCGGGGAAATGTGGAATCGAGCCACTCAGAAACAGTCCTCTTTCTGTGTACTGGACATCAATCGTGTTGATACCACATATTTATTCTACATTTATAGGTGGTCCATGTATGAAATCAAAAATTTTAGTTTCTAAGAAGCGATGGTACTGCTCTCTGGGATCAGCCACAAAATTTGGATTTTCCTGCGCTCACACCGACAGTTTTGACTGCAAAATAACACCATTTGTAGTAAAGTTAGATTCGTAAGTAAAAAGGATAGTTCTTGGAAAATTACAGTTTCCTTCGATCTCACCCCGTGTCCATGCAGAAAATCTAAATATCTGATCATAATATCATACATCATACAGTTTATTTATAAATTGAGGTTTATATGGGTGAAAATTGTTTACGTACGTGTTTGATCAGAAATTTGTTTGGTAGACATTTGTAGAATTTCAATCACAGTCTGTAATACTGCATACTGATTATCTTCTGCAAGAACAGTCTTATTGTGAGGTTTCTTGTAATTTGTAAATTGTCTGCCACCTCTCAACAGTTTTATAATTACCATTTATTGAATTTTAAAAACATTTTTGGCATTTTTAAAAACAAAAAATACTTAACTGAAAAGTGGCAACTGTCATAGTGTCATCTTATTGAGGAAACAAATGAAATAAGCTGCTTCCATGGCCAACTAATATAATTTAACGCATTCGTGAGGTGAAAATGAAAAATAATTCTTTATTTGTTTTATTTGTATTATTATTAACAAAATATTGAAAATTGTGTTCAGGATTTTAAAAAATGTTTCGTCATTAATTTGCCAACGTATTCAAAGTGCTGGAATCTGGTATTTACTTTTAGATACGGGGCAATGAAACAAGTATGGTATCACTTCCGGATTAATTTTTCATTTCTGTTCTGTTTCATGGAAGATATAAATTTATTTAATTTCATTTAAAATAAGAGCTTACCAAATAATTTATAGTCTTGGAAGTGGAATACATTTTTTTATAAACACGATATTTTAAAAAAAATTACAGTTTCTTGTGTATGTTCGTTCATATTTTTCCTTGAAATTCAATCAGTAAGCCTGAAATTCTAAATTTTTCAATATTTTAATTCTCAAACCTATTTTTTGATATTCCGTATCACGTTTTTCAAATTTCCTTCCATAATAGTGACAACTGTCAAAAGTCATGTGACAACTATCAAAATGTTATCAGATATACAGAACTGCTTACCGGAAAACGTTTTTTTAATTTCCCAGTAACAAAACAACTTTTTTGTCCACCCTGTATTATAATTGCAGTGTATAGCAACAAATATTTTTAATTGCGCGATGTTGCCGCTTTTGTCATAAAACGGGGCAACATCCGGTTTCTAAATGTCTTTCCCCTTAACATATTCTTGCATTTTTGTATATCTTTGTATTTCTTATACCTAAATTTAACCGTTTTCGAGTAAATAACGCTTAAAAGTTGACCCTTTGAAGCCTTGTAACTGCGAAACGACTTGATTTGGATTGTACCTTCCTTTCTTTCTTTTAATAATCTGTATTTCAATTTCTAGTTTGAAAGAAAGTGTCAAAACGTGATTCCTGCTAAAAATAAACTGCTGGAATTTCGAAGTACACCAATCAATACGGATGAGGATTTTGAGTTGCGGTTTTCAGCTTTTGTTTGATCACTATCCATAGTAAGCAGTCCGATAAGAGCAGCCACAGAACACCACAGCCACCGTCCTATACAAGGGGTTATATAAGACCCTGTCATTTTTTTAAACGTTTGTTCGACCAGAATTCTTTCTATAGAAGATCTTTTTTTCACTTTGTGCAACTAAAATAATCTAGAGCTAGGTACGAAAAAACAGCTTCAAACGATTTTGAAATTTTTTGTTCGTTTCCGACATACAGGGTTTTTTGAAAAATAGATTTTTTTAAATAATCTGCTGAACAAAGCCCACTTGTGCTAATCAAAGAAATATCCATCAGATTATAAACAAGGTTGGTATCCTTAAATTTTCCAATTTGCATATTGTATACAGGGTTCACCAAAAACTAAGAGGTGGATGTTAAATAGTGATTTGTAGGGTTTGGTTTTCTTTTAAATCAATCTTGATTTCGATGTTGCTTGTAATGCCAGTTTTAGTAATAATGGAGATTTTTACCGAAACAGTTTTTTTTTACATTGGAAATTTGCTCTAGTTCTTTCAGATATTGCCTGACAGACTTAATTTGTTTGTAACTGAGAATATGTCCCAATACAGTGGGTAACAAAGATCTGGAATACTTTGTGTAGCAGAAATTCAACATTGTTAAAGTTTAGAATCGGTAGAGTTTTTGGTGCAACCTGTATACAATATACATTCACTCTTAAGGGTGCCAACCCTGTTCATATTCTGATAGACCATACTGAATCTGATTGCCATAAGTGGGCTTTGTTCAGCAGACAATTTAAAAAAATCAAGTTTTCTAAAAATTTCAAAACCGCTGGAAATTGTTTTTTTGTAACTAGCCAGGGTTCTTAGCGACCTGGAAAATATAGAAAAACCTGAAAATGTCAGGTAATTCAGAAATCCGATTAAAAATCAGGGAAAAATCAGGGAATTTACAAAAAATAATAAAAAGTCAGGGGATTTTATACTAAACGTGGAAAAATAATAAAATTAGTCAGCGTTGCTTGATTACATTTACCCAAAATTATTTCGTCGCGTTTATATGACTATAATTATATTTAACATATATATTATATAACTATAATTTATTTAACATACCCTGTATATTCAGATTTGCCTGCCGGCGTCAAACAGTAACTCGGACGACTAGAAAATCGGCTTAAGTAGTGTGACTTTCTAGTGGGAGCATATTATGTTTTGAAAGATTCACCAGCCAGGAGAGCTAGTTTTATGGCTCTTACAAATTGTTACAAATTCCCATATAAATTTGGTAAAATTAGATGGGTAGAAAATGTTCGGGTCTGTAAAAGGGCTTTGCACATTTTATCTCACCTTCAAATTTGGATAAAAGATAAAGCCACTAAGCTTCCATCAAATGTTTGAGTTACTAAGACAAAAAAGGCTTTAAAAGATACGTTTTTCAAGACCAAGACTCACATTTTTTTCACACATTGCCGCCATTTTAGAACCCTTTAAAAAAACAGAGCGATAAACCTATGGTTCATTTTTTGTATGATGTATGACTAAACGGATTAATCAAAAAAAAATTAATAACACAAGGAAAAGGACAAACTTTTTGTGGGTCATTTGTGATAAATCAAATAAAGAAGTTAATAGAACGTTGTTGTCTTAAATATAAGTTTATTAAATATGTAACATGCTTGAAACCAAACATCATGCTTGATCAAGGAGTTTCACATATAAGAGCCCAAAATATGTTGAAGTATTTGTACGAAAAAGAAATAATTTACGCAGAAATTGCGGAAAAAAGTGGTCAACGGTATAGCCAGCATCTAATAGATCCCGAATTTATAAATTTTTGCAAAACATATAATCAAACTACTCGGTTGCATACATGTTTCTACAATTCTTGGGACAGAATGACTACTTTAAAATTGTGCCATGTTATTAAAAGTTAATTTTGATCCTCTCTCATAGAAACGCCACCGTTGAGTCGGGGTTTTCCATAACTATAAATATTTTAGTTGAAGATCTGTTGGGGGAGTCCATTATCTGCCAAAGACAAGTATATGACGCAATTTGTCAAATAGATGATGCATTAAATGTTAATATTTCCCACAAAACTTATCAATATGCCCTTGATAACAAAAATCGCCGTTAAAGTAAACCTGCTTGCTCTATTACTATAGCATTTCCTTTAATATATTTTATATTTCTTATACAGTTGTTGGTTGCTTTTTTTAGAAGAAATGTAAATTCTCAAAATATAACCTGGAATTTCCGTGAAATTATCAGGGAAAACCTGGAAAAGTTAAGGAATTTGATAATTCAAAATTTGCTAATAACCCTCTGCTAGTTCTAGATTATTTTGGTTGCACAAAGAAAAAAAGAAATCTTCCACACTAAGAGTTCTGGTCGAATAAACTTTTCAAAAAATGACAGGGTCTTATATAACACCCTGTATAAGAGTCCTGAGGCTGTCCTTACCGGGCTGCTTTGTCTAGGAATTGGTCAAACAAAGGCCGAAAACCGTAACTCAAAATCTTTATCCGTATTGAAAATATTTCTTTTTGAATTTCCAGTAAAAATTTCCTTGGTGCAGTTCGAAGTTCCAGCAATGTAGTTGAATTAATTTACAAGAAACAACAAGAATATGCAGGTTATTATTATAATATGGTAGAAACGGCAACACCGCGTAATTAAAGATATTTTAAAGAGAAAGTTTAACATATTTTTTTTTAATAGAGCACAAAAAGAATGTCATATTAATTTAAGTTTCAAAACTGGCTTATGAATAATTTCCCTTTTTATATCACTCCTTTACCTCCTGTATAATATTCAAAACTAAAGTAAATGAAATAACTTGATCGATTCTAAACGTCTGCAAGGTGAAGATACAAAATCTCTGTAGTTTCATATTAAAAAACAAAAAATCACAATTTTTGTTGTAGAGAGGTTCTAAAATGTTTTTGATGATTGTATATACATTTTTTGTATTAAATTTAGACTGTTTTAGTTAAGAAATTACTAGTGACCGTTAAGGTGGTAACCAAGATGTGATAAGAAACATCATCCGTAATAATTATCTTTAAAAAAAAATTGTATAAGTTGACAAATGCACACACCTTTTTGTAACTATTGTACTATGTCTATTATAGCGATATTTTTTAGTTTGTTTATTCGACTTTGTCCATATTTTTCTACTCTAGCACGTGCTCTCTATTTACGAATAGGATTTACAAAAATGATGTACGTTATTTAATGCTCTATGTAATAC
This sequence comes from Kuschelorhynchus macadamiae, assembly GCA_030620095.1. NCBI lineage: Eukaryota > Metazoa > Arthropoda > Insecta > Coleoptera > Curculionidae > Kuschelorhynchus > Kuschelorhynchus macadamiae. The sequence goes on from JAUTXW010004774.1 coordinate 303,411, forward strand.
ATGTTGTAGTTTGTAAGAATTTCGTTAGCCCTTTATAAAAGCCAAGTAACATATTATTTTAGTTCAGGAAGTTGATCAAATTATATTCCTTAGGACCATATCTAAATCTCAAATCCTGTTCCTTTACCAATGTCAGCATCAGAATTTAACTTAAACTCATATTTAAACCTTCCATAATTAGGACTTATTATATGCAGTGGCGGCTCCTCCATTAGGTCATATGGTCAGCGACCCCCCAATAAATATTTCCAAACAGAAGCAAATAAATAACATAAATACATAATTTATATTTTATCAATTTTTTTTTTTAATTTGGAAATTCCCTCTATTATTCTAAGCGTATAAACTTGTTGACCGTTCGAAACGAGCAAAACAAATGATGCACTTCAATCAAGGCACTCTAGGATGGCAGAATAAAAAACTTAAGTTAACAATTTTCAAAAATCACAAGACCTTCGCTACCCAGGCCTACTTTTTTAACCCTTATGGATTTATATCCTCATTTTTCATTTTCATACAATGGATAATGTTTTTTTCGTTATACCTATTGAGTTTATTATATTAATCATATTAACCATGCCAATGCCACAAGTTGCTATAGTATTTAAAAACAATTGAATTTTGACCGGTTACTTATTAGTTGTATGTTTGGCAGATTGTTGCAGATTTTTGTAAATTTTCGTGTTTTATTTCGTGATTTTTTTTTAGGGTCTAAAAGTTTTACAAGGGCTGGACAAATAAATATAAAAGACAGGCTCAAAGACTCTATGCAGAAAGATACCCCAAAATGATCATAATAAATGCCCACATCTTTTCAGCCCAACCCGGTAGGTTCAAAAAGGATTTGTGTGAACTATTGAACGACAGGTTTGAGGACCAATGAATAGGGACGAATATGCCTTATGAGGTAGCCACCCCGTTTCCCAGATTTAACGCCCCTAGATTTTTTCTTCTTGGGTCATATCAAAGGAAAAGTCTATTTAACTCCATTTGAAAATCTAGACGTTTTCAGATACCGATTTATTTCAACTATTAAACTATATCGCAAAAAAAGAATGCACTACGAACAATTGTAGAAAAGCGTGAGTCTATACATATCTATCTAATAAAGTAAAAAAACAAAATTAATTTTTAAAAAATCAGAGATTGAAATATAAAATGGATCATTTGTTTTCTCCTCAACATACTTTGTTTATTTTGTAAAATCAAAATAGGGTAAACTTTGAAAAATCTGCCCAAACTCACAGGTAATAGATAAGTTACCTGTCATAACTCAATTGTTTTTAAATACCATAGCAACTTGTAGCAGTGGCATAGCTAATTTGATTATTCTAGTAAACCCAATAGGTATGACAAAAAAATATTATCTTTTGTTTGAAAATGAAAATAGAGGATATAAATTGATAGAGTCATTTCAAAAACATCGATTTTTGGGATTTTTTAACTTCAGGTTTTTATTCTAGTATCCTAGAGTGCCCTGATTGAAGAACAAATTGCATAATTTGTTTTGGACGTAGCACACTTCGTTTTTTTGAAAAATTCAACTATTTGTCAAAATAGGATATATATAAGAATGGCACTCTCCTAGAATTCATATATGAAAAAATATACCAGGATTACCATTCAAAATAGCAAAATTTTGGTGAAACCGGAAGTGATTGTCATTTGTTTATTATTTTACCTAAAATATGCATATTACTCAACCCAATCGTGGAGCAAAATTTCAAATTTTTTTGTAAAGCCGTTTTAAAATGCGAGCCTGGAAACTAGTTTCGTTGTCACCAGGTATATTAGAGTCATCAAAACAATCTCATTAGCCCAAACTCAAAAGATATGCTAGCTACTACCATCGGTACCATTTGGTACAATCGAGTTCATTAGATCTGCTCGATGGTACCCAATTATGTATTGGGCTCGTCAGAACAAACCAAATGAGCCCAAACTCGAGCGGTTATTGTACTGTCATCAGAATTACATAAACTTGGAAATTTTCTATACTGATACTGTCAAAAATAAACGAATTCTTCATACCATAAAAAGTGCAAAAATTAATTCGCCTTCGATGTCAAAATTTTATTCTTATGGTTCAATGATAATATTCTTTAAGCATTTTCACATCGGAACAATTTAACCATTTTTTATAGTTAGCTCCTTGACTATTATTAAAATATTAATTTTTGTAATAGTAAAGGAACAGGATCCTTAAGTAATCCTTGCCGCACAATTTTAAACATTTCATACCTAAGGGCTTTTATAAAGGGTTATATAAATTAAGCAGTAAAATATCAATGGAAGCATGGATCAATAATAGTAACTAATTTTGCTCTCTTGTACATACATACAGGGAAAACAAAACTATATATATAACTAAATACTGTATACTCTTCGTGCACCAAGAAAAGTCAATTTTTCATACCTGTGTAAGGCAATCTCACTTTATAACTGTACGTTTTAGAAATACACCGTACGTTGCTAGGCATTTAGTGTCATAAAATATATTGTACAGGGTGTCTTATATTTTTGTCGTATATAGGGTGCTGGAAAATGACGTTAATAGTCGAGCAATCAGACTCGAGAAAAATTTACGTGGATTATTGCATTTTCATTCTGTATATGCCTGGTCATAAGACACGTCTTTTTGTTTATTTTTTGTAATCTTCACAGTCGCGGCAGACACTTTTCATGTGCCGTGGATTGTTGGTCGGTTGATTTGGGTAGAATTTTTTTATTTCGCTGGATGGGATTATATCTGAGAAGCAAAAAACTACACTTAGTTCCATTAGAAGTGGGGCACTTGATATTTCTCCATACTTTAAAGTCCTAAACCAACTGATTGATTTTAATTTTTTTTATACAGGGTGGAGCATCGAAAACCAAACGGATGCGTTTTCGAGTGATACCTCATTTTAAAGCTCTTTCGATTCACTTCAAAATGATAATAAAATTCACGTACTTTAGTTCAATAGTTTAGGAGATTTATTGATTTAAAACTTAAAGTAGACTTTAATACATCAGATTAGTTGAGATCAATTAAAGCAATTTGATTCTCAATTAATTTTAGGGTTTTAAAAACTTGAGTCTAAATAACTGCAAAATAATAACAAGACTCTACTTACGCGTCACCCAAGTAAATGTCGAAAATGGCCACCTTCACACTCTGCATGAAGCAATAGAGGTTTTGCTCAAAAATATTTCAGGGGTAATTTGAAAGCACTCATTTACAATTCTTTATTACAAATTTTGTAATGAAGTCGGTTGAGTTGTATAGATCTTGCTTTTTAAGTGACTTTATAGAAAGAAATCCAGAGGTTATAAATCTGGCGTTCTTGGGGGCCATCCAACATAACCTCTTCTTCCAATTCATCGACCTGGAAACGTCTGATCTAAATATTGTCGAACAAATATTGCATAATATGAGGGGGGCACCGTCCAGTTGGAACGTGAACCTATCCTGGACGTATCACCGATCATTCTGATTTTCAATTATTGCTGGCTCTATGGCGTCTTGTAATAAGTAAATACATTTCACCTGTCAACTAGTTTGTTTATAAATAATTTACCGTCAATACGTATTAACAAAAATGCGTTGAAGATGTCTCACAAATAATCAAACCAATCCAGTTTTATTTATTTTTTAGGGTTTACATTTGGCATCCTTAAATAGCCGTAAGAAATAAAAATGCATAAACTAAGAAAATAAAACTTTTCAGTGTATTTTTATGACACTTGCTGGCAAATTTCATGATTTAATTGATCTCCACTAATCTGATGTTTTAAAGTTTACTTATAGTTTCCAAGCATTAAATCTCTTAAACTAGTGAACTAAAGTACCTGAATTTTATTATCATTTTGAAGGGAATCTAAAGATCTTTAAAATGAGGTATCACTCGACCCCCCTTTCAATCCGCCTAGGGGGCTGCAGGTATGAACGTGATTTTATGATAATTTAGTGTCCCCCTATCGACAGGGTACGAACGTTTTTAAAAAAAAGTAATAAGCTGCCTGTAAATGCCTTTGTTTCGTTTTCGATTATTGTCTTGCAATATAAATGGAGACAGTGGGATTTTTCTCTAAGCCTTATGGAAGTTAATGAAAAATTTATACCAATTTTCTCGGTTTTCTTTAAATATTAAGATATCAACCCTAGTATATTTACAGTCAGCAGCTTTTAATGACACAATAATATACAGGGTATCCCATTAAAAAAATATAGTTTATATATTCATAGTTTTTAATATTATTTTACAATTTTTGATGTTTTTAAACTTTACTTTACAACTTTTTTGTTTAAAGTTTTTTTGGTATACAGGGTATTTCAAAAACACCTGCCATCGCTTGTACGGAGATTTCTCATCCAAAATCAAACTAAAACATGGGACCGATGTCACTTCGTTTTTGAGATACAGGGTGTTAAAGATTTTTATTTTTTTTTGTTTATTCCGAGTTCCTTCAAAACGACTGTAGGCAAGAATATGAAATTTGATGGTGGAAAGTTATTTAAACTAGCACATATTTCACTGATAAAAATAGGTAAACAGCTTCACCAGAGGCGTGAGTGTGGGCTGTCGTTTCAATCATTTTCTAAAAAAAAACATGTACGCTACTGACTTTTGTTTTTCGTTAGCATAGTTATGTAGGCTGTTTAGTGCCTGTTAAAAGTTACCTCTTGATAGTTTGTCGTTTTCGATCTCTTTTCTGAGAATAATGCCATTTACTAAAGATCTTTTTTTCTTAAAGCAATTTTTTACTAAAATTTAATAAAGATCGTTAAAATAATAAAAAAATGTGAAATAGTGTTTTTTGTTCAACACAATGGTTCAAGAGATGTCTGCCTTTGAAATGAAAAAAAAAATGCATTTTTTGAAAGCTCGTATTTCCCAAAGCTGATGACTTATTTTGTTGAAATTTGGTACAAGGGGGTTCTTGATGATGCTGAGTAAGAATCGAGAATCAAAATTTCGTTAAAAAAACCGCTAATATCTTTTTCTCAAAAAATCGTACTATTTCCCGCCTCTCTAGTCTCGCACGCCAATGAGCTATGTTAAAGTTAGTCATATTTAAAATCCATACTCATCACCAAAATTTGAAACCAACTTGGTAGTTAATTCCTGAGATATTAGGGTGTTCAGCTTTTAAATGGGTCACACTGTATATATATATATATATATATATATATATATATATATATATAGAGGGTGTTAATTATTGTCGTGAACATATTTCAGGGGGTGATAGTACTCGACAAAATAGGAAAAAAATGCCAATATACATGGTCAAAAACGCACCATTTTCGTTATACAGGGTGTCAAAGTTTCAGTTTTTTTATTTTTGAGTTTTTTTCCAGTTCCTCACTGACTGAGACTATTAGCTTCATTAATATTATTCATAGAACATTTAGCTTCGAAAATGCTAAATGTGATTTTGGCGAAACGTCAGCAAAACTGTTCTTTTCAGAACGACAGTAGTGAACGGATGTACACCCGGAATGAAAACACATTGTATATATATATATATATATATATATATATATATATATATATATATATATATATATATATATATATATATATATATATATATATATATATAACAGAAATTTCAATTTCTGTGCGGTTCTTGGTCGTAAAAAGTTATACAAAACAAAACCAGTAACGTTAAGGATTACTCCTTCACCATTTTGTCGAGAATCGACCAAAACATGAGCTATGTTTGTTTCCAGGGCCAAGGTGCCAATCTGCTACCGTGGTATCTGCCCCGGCAAGGCTCATCAGGCAGTTCCCTTGGGGGGTATCGGTATTAAAACCGAAATACCTAAACCCTGAAACAAACAAGGTGTATGTCATACTTTGAAAGTAGGCAACCATATCTGTAGGTATATATACTAAATCGCTTTAGATGCGACCTACTTTGGGGCACAAGACGACACATCTGTGCAAAAATAAGAGAAACAGAAATTTCAATTTCTGTGCGGTTCTTGGTCGTAAAAAGTTATACAAAACAAAACCAGTAACGGTAAGGATTACTCCTTCACCATTTTATCGAGAATCGACCAAAACATGACGCTATGTTTGTTTCCAGGGCCAAGGTGCCAATCTGCTACCGTGGTATCTGCCCCGGCAAGGCTCATCAGGCAGTTCCCTTGGGGGGTATCGGTATTAAAACCGAAATACCTAAACCCTGAAACAAACAAGGTGTCATGTCATTCGACTTTGAAAGTCGACGAGGGAAATAGGCAACCAGTGGCGCCATCTGTAGGTACTATGGTGCAACTAAATCGCTTTAGATGCGACCTACTTTGGGACACAAGACGACACATCTGTGCAAAAATAAAAGAGAAACAGAAATTTCAATTTCTGTGCGGTTCTTGGTCGTAAAAAGTTATACAAAACAAACCAGTAACGGTAAGGATTACTCCTTCACCTTTCAGGGTTTAGGTATTTCGGTTTTAATACCGATACCCCCCAAGGAAACTGCCTGATGAGCCTTGCCGGGGCAGATACCACGGTAGCAGATTGGCACCTTGGCCTTGGAAACAAACATAGCGTCATGTTTTGGTCGATTCTCGACAAAATGGTGAAGGAGTAATCCTTACCGTTACTGGTTTTGTTTTGTATATATATATATATATATATATATATATATATATATATATATATATATATATATATATTATGTATATATATATATATATATATATATATATATATATATATATATACATAAAGTTAAAGTTTTCTTTTCTCTAAACACAGTTCTACAGCTCTCCAGCGGTTTAAGATTGAACATTAATCTTAATATCCTCTTTTGGACCACGAATGTATGATCACTACACTTCTGACCCCAGGAGGCTATATTATTAAATAAATGGCTGCAAACCATTGCGTAATATACTTTTATAACACCCGCTTCGGCAAGTGAATTTTTAAGATTTGAAATAGCAAAATTAGTAGAGTTTATTTTGGAGAAGACATGGTCACGATGTTTTTCAAAAGATAAAGTTGAGTCAATATAATATGTTCCCAACAACTTTGTACCTTCAGAAAATTTGCGTCTTTTCCAAAAATTAGGGAAAGGGGGTTCCGAATACATATATTAACAAATACAGTCTTGTTTGGATATAGTATAGGATCAACTGACTTCCATCCCATAGGTACGATTCAATCCATAGCAACAGATTACCACGCATGTCCATATTAAAAACTTTTGATCTTAGTATAGTTTTGTTAATTGTATCGAAAGCTATGGATAAATCAAAGAATATAGTTACAATATAGTCATGCTAATCCAGTTTGGAATATACAAAATTTATAAAACTCCTAGATGCAGACTCGGTTGATTTGCTGGACAAGAGGCCATACTGGCATGTGCTAACATTATTGTATTTCTACAAAAATGTAGTTATTCTGGAATGTATAATAAAAAATTATTACAGCGACAACCCCCACACGCACGCCCCTAGTGAAGCTGTCCACGCATTTTATCAACGAAATATGAGCTAGTTTAAATAACTCTCTCCCTCTAAATTTTATTCGGAATTTGGAATAAACTAAAAAAATTAAAAATCTTTAACTCCCTGTATCTCAGAAACGAATCTAGATCGGAGCTATGTTGATAAGGATTTTTAGTTTTATTATTGGGTAGAGTTAGAGAATCTCCCGACAAGCGATGATACATGTTTTTTGAGGAACTCTGTTTAGTTAAGGCTGTAGATAGGTATCAAAATATAAAGAAAACCCTGTACAAATAGAAAAAATATATTCAAATGGTCCACTGATTTGAAAATAACGCTTTAAACTAAGTGAATTTTCCGTGTGAAGGAAAAAATGCAAGGCTCCATAAAACAAACTGTAATTTAGAAAATTTTATAGATTATCGGACACTACAAAATCCCAACATTCATAAAAGAAGGGAGTTTATATGAGAAAAATAACAAAGCCCGAATTTCATTAGCTTTCGTTTCATTTTATTAATAAAATTAACTTTCGTGAACCGAGGAGAAAATTTTCATTTTTTCCATTCAGAATGCAGAACAATGAGATTACCTACAAAACTAGTCAACTAGTTTTAAAAAATAAGACTCTCAAGGATAATGAAGTGCCTTACTATTAATGAAACTGAATGTACAGGGTGGTCCACTTAAGATGCTCCTATACTTTATCTCAATAAATAAGACACTGACAAAAAAAAGTTAAATACAAAAAGTATTTGACCCTAAGTATATTTTTTATTTATAATATTTTTATTTATACAGGGTGTTCCATTGTGCCAGGACAGTAACCAACTTTTTTCTTTTTAATGAAATGGTATGAATATTTTTAGAAATTCTAATTCTACGCTTGATTTTGAGTATTTTTTGTCGTCATAGCATACGAAATTTTGAGTACTTTTTGAGAAAAATTAACTTTTCTGTTTTTTTTTTCGGAAAAACAGGTTCTTGGAAAAATGTGATTTTTTCACACCTGAAGACTAAAATTGTGAGTTTTGGTTATGGATCCATGGGAGTGGTTAATATTTGACTCTGACCTATCAAGAGCGAAAATCCATTATACAGGGTGGTCACAAATGACCATCAAAAAAAATGTTTTTGTAACTAATAAAACTTCATTTTTTTAAATGGAACACCCTGTATTTAGCACTTTTATTGTGTTTAGGATTTAATTCTGCATCATTCCATATATATAGTTTACATTCCAAAAATTAGTAGTTTAGAAGCTATGACCAATTTTCTATAATTCGGGTATTTTTGTTAAAAATCTAACTAAACCTAAATAATATCCTATTCTAAGTTTTTTTTAACCTTATAATTAAATTTAACATTAAATCAACAAGTAATGCAAGTAAGAAAGTAACTAATTACTTATTACAAAACATTTTCGACATAACCCCCGTCTTTGGCAATACAAGTAGTATATCAATTCTTGCAATAGCATTTCTAACAGCGTCTGTTGCATTAAGTCTTTCTACCTCTTGCCTAATTCTCCTTTTTAAATCTTGAACAGTATTACACCTATTTTTATACGATACGATATTTTTTTACCTAGTTTTTTAGGTTGCCCCATAAAAAAAATCCAGGGGTGTTAAGTCGGGGCTCCTCGCTGGCCAATCTATGGTGTACCGACCAATTCAAAATGGAAACCGTTGATTCAAACAATTTCTAACAGGCACCACAGTGTGATATAGAGCACTATCTTGTTGATAAACAAGCCCTTCTTTAATATCGTTCGGCAGATTGTCAATTAACGGAAATATTTCGTTCTCCAACAAATTTAAATACCTCTCACCATTCAGAACAAAGTCATAAAATACTGGACCTTATTCGTACACGGATAATACCACACCACACATAAACACTTCTCCGACCCTGTTTTTTATTTCTTTTATATATATATATATATATATGAACATATATATATCGGTAAATGAAATATTTTTAAAAATGTCAGTTTCAAACTGGTGGTCCATCGTGAGAGAACAATAAAAAAGCCTTGTTTGAAAGTCCTGTTGGGATAATTCCTGAACTGGTAAAATTTTGAACGGATGGAAGTTATTATCAGTTAAAGTCCTTTGAACACTAGTCTTACTAATTCCCGGTAGATCTCGGGATGCATCTCTTTGCGAATTTTCGTTGTTTTCTTCAAAATACAGGAGAATTTCTAATTGCTTTTCTTCTGTTAGGGCAATTTTTGGGCGCCGTTTTTGTTTATTGATTACCACTACACGTTCAAGATCACGAACAATTCGTGAGAAAATGTGTTTCGTGGGTACCCGTCTTGCAGGATACAACAACCGATATTCCCGCAGGGCTAATACTGGACCCTTATTATTTCTTATGTAACATTCATGAAGATTTAAACGCTCTTGGACACTGTATAAAGCCTATTTTCCTTTAAAAAGAGTTAGAGGCAACTAAATATCAAATAAAAACTGTGTATTTATTGGTGCCCAGGCAAAAATGTTACTAGTTTTGTTTTTCCATGGATATCCTGTAAAATTAAGACACGTTTAGAATTGCTATTATTGCGAAAATTAAAACCGTAACCGTAATATTATACTACTTGTATTGCCAAAGAAAATAAGTAATTAGTTACTTTCTTTCTTGCGTTAGGGTAGAGTGCTGTAAGAGTGCGCACTTAGCGTTAATTTACATTTAAAAACTAAAATAACAACATTACTATTAACATTTTTTTAATTTAAACTCTTTGGTATTTCAAATACATAACTTAAAAACTAAATCAAAGGTATTATTAATATTACACAAAAAACTAACTAAAAACTAGAAATATGCAAATGCGCACTCTTAAAATAACTGGTTTGTAAGAGTGCGCGTAATTATTTGTAAGAGTGCGCAGATAATTTTACATGCAAAAGTCACAAATATATGTCCCTAAGCCAGAATACGCAGTACATTTTTTATGCCACCATTCACCGCATCTTATGCACTCAATCCAGTCTTCAGTTATGGGCTCCTTAAATATTTCATGGCACAGAGGGCAGCTCCACATTTTTTTCTTTGGAGGATTCGACTTGGGTTTCTTTGGACTTGCCTTAGGTTTCTTAAATGGTCCATGAAGAGCAAGTAAAGGTTTTCGTTTCGGTTTTTTCTTTTCTTCCTCTTCTAACAACTGATCTTTAAAAGGTGAGCTGCTGATTATTTCTGACTTCTTGCTTTTGCGATTTGTTGCTCGAGGAGCGTCTTATTTTGGGAATGGTGAAATTGAAGTCAATGAGACAAAGGAAGCTTTCGTTGATTCATTGTCGGAGCAGGATGGTCCAGGTGAGAATGGAATGGCGGACGTTTCAGATACGGCACCAGCATCATGTTTGGTCTTAATGAATTCATCGAGCTTCGGTCCAGCAGCTGCAATATCAGTTGGACAGTTTTCTTTATCAAGTATAGCAAATTCTTTCTCAGTTATAGCAACGGATTCTGCAGCAGAACTTGTGCTATCTAATTGGTGTGTTGACGACTCGGTTTCTGCAGAGGACGCTGTGGCTGAGTTTGCAGTTGCTGGATTTTCTCTTTCGGTGACGTGACTGGCCATAAAGTCAGCCTCAGTAAAAGTGTCGGGATTTAGAGGACATATTCCTGTTACTTTAAATCCTTCAACAACATTTACCATTGTTGCCGCTTTAAAGTATGCTGGTGCAAATATTGAAGCGATCTGATAAACAGTTATTACACGACCTGGATGGTTAGTGAGCCATTTTTCACATTCATTTGAATAAAATTTCTTCAATGGACTAAAAAAGCACCGGTCCAAGGGCTGCATGCGGTGGCTGCTATGAGGTGGCAGAGTCAGTGCTATAATATTGTTTTTTCGGAAAAAATCAACTGCCTGAATTGAGCAGTGTGACGTGTGATTATCCATGATCAGTAATATAGGTTGCTCTTTTGTGGGTTTTGCGTGGTCCCTAAAATGAGTCGCCCAATCAACGAAAAGTTCGCTGTTAATAAAGCTGCTGTCAGATACCATTCCAATTGAGGATAGCGGCGCACCATCTAAAAGTTCGGCCTTCATCCTTTTTCTAGGGAATATAAAGGTAGGAGGTATAAACTGTCCACTCGCACTCATTGCGCAGACAACAGTCACATTTGTACCTCTCTCAGCACTAGATATTTTGTTGACACATCTTTTGCCCTTTGTAGATAGAACTTTTGGAGGTTTATTGGGGACGGTTGAAAACCCAGACTCATCCATATTGTAAATCGCATGTGGTGGGAACCTATATGTCTCCATCAGTTTCTGAAGATTGTTGAAAAATCGCTCACATTGAGGCCGATTGAACCCTATAGCTCTTGCAAGACTTGTAGCAGTGGGTTGTCTCAAGGAAACATCACTGTTTCGTTTCATAAATACCCGTATCCATCCCTTGCCTGCCATTTTCGATGTTGTATTAAAACGATGGGATATGTTATTTTTTTCGGCAAACTCATAAGCCAAGCCTCTCACAGATTTTGCCGTTAAGCCATAGAACATGTTGTCTATATCTATTATGTATTTTTTTAATTCTTCCATTTCCTTGGTCAATGTTATATCAAACCTCCCCAAATTTGTAGCGACACTTGTTCTTTTTAACCTTTTCCTAAAAGTACTCTCCGCCATACCGAGTGATGCTGCTACTTTTCTTTTACTCTCACCACCATCAACTCTTTTTCGAGCCTCTTCCTTTCGGCCGAGCATAGAGTTCTTTGTGAGGTTCTCTTTCGTGATGACATTCTGTAACAAACCAAATTACGTTATTTTTAAACAAAACTATTCCATTCCTGCCCAGTTTGTAAGAGTGCGCGCGTACTCTTACAAACCCTTCATTTGCGCACTCTTACAGACCGGGCATGAATAAAAATCGAAGGCAGTAGCGCCATCTCGGTTATAATATACGAACAACCGTACCTTAGATGGTTGGCTGAGAGGTTAACTAAATTAACAGTGAAATATGTACGAGTTATTCTAACGTATATTAATGCAATGCAGTTTACAGGATGGAAAAATATTTTAAGAAAACAATGTAAATGCTTCAAACTTACCTGAAAGCTTTAATAACTGGATTTTTTGATGCACAAATTACTAGCGTAGTTATAACATCGTATTTGACAGTAAGGAACTGAAGTTAGTCGCAAATCGATGGTGCGTTCCAAACTATCACAAATGCGCACTCTTATCGCCCGCGCACTCTTACAGCACTCTACCCTACTTGTTGATTTAATGTTAAATTTAATTATAATGTTAAAAATAGGATATTATTTAGGTTTACTTAAATTTTTAACAAAAATACCCGAATTATTATAGAAAATTGGTCATAACTTCTAAACTACTAATTTTTGGAATATAAACTATATATATATATATATATATATATATATATATGCAATGATGCAGAATAAACTAAACACAATAAAAGTGCTAAATACAGGGTGCTCCATTTAAAAAAAATTAAGTTACAAAAACATTTTTTTTGATGGTCATTTGTGACCACCCTGTATAATGGATTTTCGCTCTTGATAGGTCAGAGTATTAAATATTAACCACGCCCATGGATCCATAACCAAAATTCACAATTTTAGTCTTCAGGTGTGAAAAAATCACATTTTTCCAAAAACCTGTTTTTCCGAAAAAAAAAATAGAAAAGTTAATTTTTTCTTAAAAACTACTCAAAATTTCGTATGCTATGATGACAAAAAATACTCAAAATCAAGCGTAGAATTAGAATTTCTAAAAATATTCATACCATTTCATTAAAAAGAAAAAAGTTGGTTACTGTCCTGGCACAATGGAACACCCTGTATACATAAAAATATTATAAATAAAAAATATACTTAGGGTTAAATACTTTTCGTATTTAACTTTTTTTCTCAGTGTCTTATTTATTGATTTAAAGTATAGGAGCATCTTAAGTGGACCACCCTGTACATCAAAAATTGATCCAAACCCTTTTAATATTAGGAAGGGGGATCCACCCTAGCTTAACAACCTGCCCCCACACTTTTCAAAACAATGGTATTAAGAGTTATTGTTGATTCAACTGGCGAACAGTTTATAGCGTCTTTATCTAGTCACTAAAGATGGGTATTTGGAACAAATCTGCCGCGGCAACCCTTCTGTGTAATATTAAAATTTCTGCTTAGACTATAAGTAAAAAAGAGGCTAAAGGATGCATATAGTATATCTAGATGTAAAAATAATGTTATTTATAAAGTTCTCCGATAATATCAAATCTATTTGATGGTACTTAAATATTCCCAAAAAGTTTTTATCACTTATTACGATAACAATATGATAATTAAAAATGTCAGATATTTGGAATGGGCGTTTATTTTTATTCCATTACCTTTTTTTGTTTATTTGTATTTCAAAAGTTTAAAGTCTTTTACACATCGTTTTTTCCCAATTACCTGAAAGATTCCTTATTGTAAATTATCCAGGAAAAGGAAAAGTAATATAGTTTATAAATGTACAGGGTCACCATTTATATTTTGCCACCCTTTGTCAGGGTTTATTTTTGTAGATAGAAAAAAAATTGTAAATATAAAAGTTATACGGATTTCCAGGAATTTCCTAGAAAAAAAATAACTTTGAATATACAGGGTGAATCAGAAACTAGTAGCGTACTAAATTTTGGTTTTTTTTTTAAATGAATTTTCATTCTCTGTATATATTTTTTTTAGAATCTCCTTATTATTCCCTTTTCAAAAATGTGTAATATGTCTAAGGTGTCTTGCTGCTACTGACATTGTCAGATCATTTAAATTGTGTGTGTATGTGATACTGGCTTTGGTATCTTTATGTATCCAGACACCCGAGAAATTTGACAAAAACCCTGCCCTAAGAGGCAATGTGTTAGAAAGAGAGACGAATAACGTTTCACTTCATAGTGGGAATGCATTGCTTCTTATTGCAGGGTTCTTGTCAAATTTTTCGTGTATCTTTAAACATAAAGGTATAAAACCTAATCAATATATTTGAAACACTAAGCCATTTTTTCTAAAAAACCAATATGTTTTTCTTCAGTAACATTTCTGGACGATGTGGTGAATGCGCCCCGTATTCTTATAATTCCACTGCAAATTCATCGCGTCATCTAACAGAAAAGGCAGAACAAGGTCTGCCGGGCCAGCTAGTATATTTATAATTAGCAAGACAACACCCATTTTGTGAAAGTATAATATACAGGGTCTTTGTCTTATCGTGTATAAATACAGTGTCCTCACAAATGTTTATGTTTTATGTAAAACTGTTTGTTCTTAAACAGCCATGTCAAACTTAAAGTCACTGGTGGGCCAAAAGCATGAAGTGTTTGTGAACGATGTTGTCTCCACGTTTGAGAACTGTGAGTGTCTTCTTTATGCAGATGACTTAAAATTTTTTCGTGTTGTTAATACTGTTGAAGATTGCGAACTTATACAAAGTGACATTAATAATTTTTATTCATGGTGCCGCAATAACTTTCTAACTCTGAATACGACAAAATGTAAATTTATGAGTTTTTCCTCGTAAAGAGCCACTTAAACCATTATTTTAGTGCACACGTAAATAACATCATACCAATGATTTAGTAAACCATTTATTTTAAACCATTTATTTTAGAATATTTAAAAGCCACTATATGCTGTTGATTAGAGAGCACATTTTAAAAATATTCTTGATTATACAGAGAGGTGTTACAAAAAATAGTGGCGCATAAAAGTTGAATTTTTTTAAAATGGAACACCCTATATTTTTTTACATTTTTGGAACACTCTTTGCCTAGTCTACAGACTCCTAGAATATTATCTCTCTTTTTTTAATAGTTTCGGAGAAAAAAGGTAAAATCGAAGAAAAAAAAAATTATAGTCTACATTTAAAATATTTATAAAAATTAGATAAAACATCTTAAAAGCTAAGGTAACCTAGTAGCTTACTGCAAAAGGTTTATAGTTATTCTGCTACGAGTATTATAAGTCTTACTTATACAGGGTGACCCAAATTCCATGTCAAACGTTGCAAAATAAAAAATTATTTTTCTCCATTTTTTCAAATGGAACACCCTATATATTTTTTTTCTGTCAGGTACAGAATTAACAGATCAACATTTTTTATTATTACACTTATCTCAAAATTCCTGAAGGTTTTTGAAATATTCTTAAAAAACTAATGTTGTACTTTGTTTTTCAGTACGATAATTGAATAAACTCACTAGTAATGTGGAAAAATGGAACACCCTATATATATTTTTTTCTGTCCGATACAGAATTAACAGATCAACATTTATTATTATTACTTATCTCAAAATTCCTGAAGGTTTTTGAAATATTCTTAAAAAACTAATGTTGTACTTTGTTTTTCAGTACGATAATTGAATAACCTCACTAGTAATGTTCATACCTTCGCGATTTTAAATATTAGATAGGTCAGCGTAGTTCTAGCTATGGGGAAAAACCTAAAATCCTAACATTTTTTCTAATTACGTTTGCTGCATAAAATTTAAATTACTGCCAAGAGTTAAGGCTCGACTTAAGGTGTAACAGCTTTATTTAACATTATTAACAAATATCTAATTATTGCTAAAATTAATTTTTACTTAGAACATATGTTCGATATGTCTTCCATTCTCTTCGAGGCATAAACGAAGACGGGTATGAAAAGATCTTCCTACTATTCTTAATACTTCGGGCGTAATACTTTGAAATGCGGTTCTAATCCGTTGCTGCATATTTTCGGGAGTTGTTGGAGGTTTGTTGTAAACAATTTCCTTAACGTAGCCCCATAGAAAAAAATCTAATTTCGTTAGATCAGGCGACCGGGGCGGCCACGCACTTGCTCCCTGTCTTCCAATCCATCGATCTGGAAAATTATTATTTAAATGATCCCTAACTGGCAACGAAAAATGTGCTGGAGCACCATCTTGTTGCAACCACATTGTATTTCTCAGATTAACCGGCAAATTTTCGCACAAATTTGGCAAGTGATTTTCTAGGAAGTCGAGATACATGGCTCCAGTTAAATGTCCATTAAAAAAATGGGGACCAATAACATGTTCACCAATAATTCCCCCCCACACATTAACTGACCATCTGTGTTGTAGATCAAGCTGCCTAAAAATTCTTGGATTATGGTCGGCGTAGTAATGGTAGTTATGACGATTTACAAATCCATTCTTATGAAATGTGGCCTCATCAGAGAATAAAACTTTATCAAAAAAATCAAAGCTTAACCTAATTTTAGCTTGTGCCCAATTACAAAAGTCAACACGTTTCTCAAAATCTGCTGGAAGGAGTTCTTGATGCAACTGAATATGATATGCATGAAATTTATGGCTCTTTAAAATTCGCTGAACAGTTCTTTCGCTTACTCCTACGGCATCCCCGACTGCTTTTTGGCTAACAGAAGGATTTTCCGTGACAGCTAATAGCACAGCTAATTCATTTTCTTCCGTTCGAACGGGCCTATTTCTAACTGGTCTTGTATAATTTACATTTCCCGTTGCCATAAATCTCTCTAATAAGTTCGTCATGCTCCTTCTGTCTGGGTGCCTTCGTTCTGGATAATTTTGCGCATAAATCCTACTGGCCAAAAAGGCATTTCTATGCGATTCTCCTAACACAAAAACCATATCAACCAGTTCTTCGCGGGTGTACTCCATGACGATAGAACGTTCAAATAAAACTTCTAAACAGTGACGCAAACAAACGAAAAATGAACTACGTAGAAGGTAAAGACCACTATATGAAAAATCCGATAATTATTTCAATTTGTAAAACTTAAAAAACGAATAAGTAAATTGCCGATATGTTTTAGTTGTTTGACAGTTTCTAGACAATTTGTTTTTCATGGCCTACTTAAATTCTAGTTAATAATTTGGGCAACACTTGTCAATAATATTAAATAAAGGTTAAGGCCGTTTTACATGCTGCAAGTTTCTTGCAGCAAGGGGTTGCACCTGCAAGATATTGCGCGCAATTTGTCTTGCAGACTGTAAAGCGGCAGTTGTATTTCAATTGCAAGTGTCAGCGTATGCCTTTGTGCAAGTCTCTTGCAACTTGTAGGAAGACCTGCAGCATGTAAAACGTCTTTACGGCTTAACTCTTGGCAGTAATTCAAATTTTATGCGGTAAACGTAATTACAAAAAATGTTGGGATTTTAGGTTTTTTCCCATAGCTATAACTACGCTGACCTATTTATTATTCAAAATCGCGAAGGTGCTTACTTATGAACATTACTAGTGAGGTTATTCAATTACCGTACTGAAAAACAAAGTACAACATTAGTTTTTTAAGAATATTTCAAAAACCTTCAGGAATTTTGAGATAAGTGTAATAATAAAAAATGTTGATCTGTTAATTCTGTATCGGACAGAAAAAAAATATATATAGGGTGTTCCATTTTTCCACATTACTATTGAGTTTATTCAATTATCGTACTGAAAAACAAAGTACAACATTAGTTTTTTAAGAATATTTCAAAAACCTTCAGGAATTTTGAGATAAGTGTAATAATGAAAAATGTTGATCTGTTAATTCTGTACCGGACAGAAAAAAAATATATAGGGTGTTCCATTTGAAAAAATGGATAAAAATTATTTTTTATTTTGCAGCGTTTGACATGGAATTTGGGTCACCCTGTATAAGTAAGACTTATAATACTCATAGCAGAATAACTATAAACCTTTTGCAGTAAGCTACTAGGTTACCTTAGCTTTTAAGATGTTTTATCTAATTTTTATAAATATTTTAAATGTAGACTATAATTTTTTTTTTCTTCGATTTTACCTTTTTTCTCCGAAACTATTAAAAAAAGAGAGATACTATTCTAGGAGTCTGTAGACTAGGTAAAGAGTGTTTCAAAAATGTAAAAAAATATAGGGTGTTCCATTTAAAAAAATACAACTCTTATGCGCCACTATTTTTTGTAACACCCTGTATAATCAAGAATATTTTTAAAATGTGCTCTCTAATCAACATATAGCTTTTAAATATAAAATAAATGGTTAAGGTATAATTTAAATATTTTTTCTAAATCAAACGACTCTCTTGGTTGGTTTGGTATGAACTTCGATATCGCCATTTACTTTAAATGGAATGATATAGATAACTTCTATAACTCGTAACAGACATCTGTTTTATGAAAGACCACACCGTACAAATTATGGCTTTAGAGGAGTAACTGACCGCCTGGTAAAAACCTACAATGATTTCTATACTAACTGTGATATATTCGGCTGTTCCTTTGCAAATTTTAAAAATATTATCTTAAACACTTAAATTTTTTTTTCTCATTAATTTATTATTGGTATTAACTATGCGGTATCGTTTATATATGTTAATGCATTGTTCTGGTTTATGCATATTGGGTCATCATCGTCCAGATTTATAGTATATTAATTTTATACAGTGTGTATCAGCCAAATGGAATAAATTCGATAATAAATAAATGGGGGCGTGTTCGGAAAAACGCTTGGACCCGTCGATTGGAATTTTTAGTTGCTCATTTTCTCCAATAAAAACTTTTTATACAGGGTGTGTCCTGTAACAGTGGTCAATGCCAACTTTCTGATTTCAAATGCAACACCCCGGATATTATTTAATTGTTGGATTCTTTAGGAGATTCTAAACATATTTTACGTTCATTGTCCTATACCTATCTTCAACTATATATTAAGTGTTTTCAAATTTATTTTTATTTTATTTATTTCGAATTTATTATTATTCATGAAAGTGGCTCTGGTTACTGAACTATTTATTTGATTACAAAAATTCGCTACAATACACTCAATACTTATTTACCATTTAGGTCTTCATATTAAGAATGTAAGCAAAAACCATTTTAGCGTTCCTTTTTATTGATATGGAACAAAAAGAGCCAGTTTTGTTTACTTTTAAGTTTTGTTTACTTTTGTGTAAAATGCCTGGCCTTTCTCTTTGCAAGACAGTAGTTGTCAGTGTCAGTGTCATAGTCTTTTGAATTTCGTTAACTGCATAATACCTAATATCAGAAAAATGGTTCATTTGACAGAAATGCATAAAATAACAATTCTACAAATGATTGGTTATGGAGATAACACACGAACACAAGTGGAAGTTGCTCGCTTATTCCATGACAAATTTCCAAATTTGTCGCATATATCCCAAGGGACAATTAGTAAAATAGAAAAGCAGTTTCGCGAGCTTGGACATGTAAGGCAGATAAAAAAAGCAGCTGCCAATTCAATAAATGATGATACTAAATTGGATATTATGCTTGAG
The DNA here is from genome assembly GCA_030620095.1 of Kuschelorhynchus macadamiae. NCBI lineage: Eukaryota > Metazoa > Arthropoda > Insecta > Coleoptera > Curculionidae > Kuschelorhynchus > Kuschelorhynchus macadamiae. The sequence goes on from JAUTXW010004774.1 coordinate 323,129, forward strand.
TTTGAGGAAAACCCACATATTTCTAGTCGACAAGCCGCCGCAATGTTTGATATTAGCCATTCGTCGATTATTCGAACATTAAAAGAAAATAAAATGCATCCCTATAAAGTGATACCAACTCAGGAGCTCATGGAAGACGATTATGATAGGAGAACTTATTTTTGTGAACAAATGATGGCTATGTTAGATAACAATGTTATTCAATTAGAACATGTTTTGTTTTCGGATGAGTGCACCTTTACACTTCACGGTCATGTAAATCGTCAAAATTGGCGCTATTGGTCTAGGGAAAATCCTCACTGGATCAGCGAAGAACATACTCAATATCCTGAAAAGGTTAATGTTTGGGCAGGAATTGTTAGGGATCATATCATAGGCCCCTTTTTCATTGACGGCAATTTGAATGGCGATAATTATTTAGCACTGCTCCAAAATAATGTCGTGCCAACTTTGACAAATTTGTATCCGGATCCAGCAAACCCACAAGTTCCAGCGAATATGATATGGTTTCAGCAAGATGGAGCACCGCCCCATTACCAAAATAATGTCCGGCAGTACCTCAACGGAATATTTCCAAATCGGTGGATAGGGAGACGAGGATCGATAGAATGGCCAGCGCGATCTCCTGATCTGACGCCATTAGACTTTTTTTTATGGGGACATATTAAAAATGTTGTATACAAAACTAAACCCCTCGACTTAGCTGACTTAAGAAGACGAATAACGCTTGCGATTAGATCGGTCACGCCTGAGATGCTAAATAACGTTAGAAGAAATTTCTATTTAAGATTAGGAATTTGCCAAGACGTTCGCGGCGAGCATATTCAACAGTTCCTAAATTAACTTTTTACTTTTGTTTATACATTATGAAGAAATAAATAATTTAATTTTTTTAATCTTAATTTTTGCAATAAATTTGAAAACACTTAATATTGCCGAAATAGTTGAACATAGGTATAGGACATTGAACATAAAATATGTTTAGAATCTCCTAAAGAATCCAAAAATTAAATAATATCCAGGGTGTTGCATTTGAAATAAGAAAGTTGGCATTGACCACTGTTACAGGACCCACCCTGTATAAAAAGTTTTTATTGGAGAAAATGAGCAACTAAAAATACCAATCGACGGGTCCAAGCGTTTTTCCAAACACGCCCCCATTTATTTATTATCGAATTTATTCCATTTGGCTGATACACACTGTATGTATATTGACTAACTGAACTGTTTTGTATGTTTTTGTTTTATATTTAGTTTCTGTTCAAACGTTTTATGACATGTAATACCATTTGGAGTTTGTTGCTCTGTAGTGTATGATTTGATAAATAAATAAATCACGTAAAAATGCGGAAAACTGACGCTGATTAATGCCTCGTGACCTTATGAAGTTTACAATTTTTTTCACTGACTTTAAAACACTTTCCAACTAGATTACTTTTGAGCATAAAACTTCTTGGTGGATTATGGTGGTTTCGCGATCAACTCCCACAGTACGTAGCTCGCTTGAAGGACAGATTAATTTTCTTGCTTTGGACGTGTAAACATAAGCTGCTGATCTTTCATCCGTGATTTTAGCTTATTTAACTTTTCGTTTCTGACCATGCCTTTATACTTGTCAAACATAGTTTTATGAATATCATAGTGACGTTTTATATTATATAATTTTGGGACACCGACTGTACTGTTACAAATCAAACAAATAATTTTTTCTTTCACTTCACAGCAAAGAAACTCTGATTCCCATTTTTCTTGAAAGATACGATGCTCATCTACAAGTTTCCTCTTACTTCCACTTGGTTTTGAAAGAGGCATGTTAAAAACTGTATCCGAAATAAATTATAACAAGTACTGTTAAGTGTTGTAACAGTAAGTGAGCAACTTAACTCGAAACTCTATCGCAAATGACTCATAACTGACTCAATACTGAACGACTGAACTCAATCGAACACGGCTTATATACGGATTGTGATTTCTCAAGTTCTTTCCAGAATGTTCAGATAGCGTCATCTGTGTTTTTTCGCGATAGAATTTCATGGAACAAGCCAGATAACGTTAGGTTTTAGGTTGAGTATGTGTTCTCCTAAACATAGATCGGCTGTCCCATTACAAAACACAGTAACTACAATTTTACCACAATGGAGAAAATTAGATTTTTCTAAAATTTTCAAGCCGCACTCAATTGTTAAAAAAATCAAAACAAAAACTGTACGGTTTGTTAGTTAAACCCTATTCAATCTTTTTAATACATCTTTGAGTACGTTATTCTGCCTTAGTACTAGGTCGGCAGTCTAAAAACTAATTATGCATAGATTTTTAAACAAAATAAAACAATTTGTTCTATATCAAAACACAGTAACTGCTTTTACTCTGTTTTAATTATCCTACTACCCAAAAAATGTTCTATTTTAAAAAACAGTAAGGGCTGTTACTGTGTTTTGCAAAAATAAACTAAAAAATACAATTCGTTAAAAAATCTTTATTTTCATAAAACAAAAAAAACACAAGGTAAAAAATAAGGTGGCTACTTAAAACAAAAAAGTATAATATTACTAAACTGACAGAACGAACGAAAACGAACTAACGAACTAAACAGGTACAAAAGTCTGGTAAGAAATAAAATAAGCAATCATCACCAGTTATCTATAAACCGGAATCTATGGCTTCCATTTGTTCGTTATCGACTAAGTCTAAAGAAGTTTCTGATTCTGGTAGGGTGTGCCAAAAGTGCTTCCTGTTTTCAGGCATTAATGGCACTAAGTCTTTTAAAATAAGTGCCTTTTTGCCAGATGCGATTCCACGAATATTTAAAGTTTGGGGTATAAAAGTATTTGGACAGTGTTTTTTTTGTAAAAAATCTAACTCCGTATACTCGCCATCGAAATCTGTTTTATATTTTATACAATTACTCCCACGTCTAAAACAAACTTCTACCACGTTTCCTAATAAAAAACCCTTTAAAGGGTCCTCTGGTTTCTTCGTTGTACGCTTTTTATTTTGCCACAAGTGAAACTCTTTTAATTCGAGAATGTCTAATTTTTTTCTCGAGTTTTGTACAAGATCAACCAGTTCCTTAAAATCATAGATATTTCTGTTTCTTAATATTTTTTGTTCAATATTTCCGTGAATTCCATCGGCACTCATGTGGGTATGGCCCTTTGTAAGATATTTTATAACGATTTCATGTGGTCCAGCCGAACGATTAACCTCAGTAATCAGGGAGGTATATAGAACCCAATTTTTATTCTGGGATGTGCAGTTGTCTGCCCAGAACACAAAATGAGAGACGTCTCTTTCTTTTTTTATTACTTCTAATAAAGCGTCAACAATAGCTTCAGCTTTACGTCCGCCTAAAGCTTCGTGCCAGAGAACGCAGTAGCTTTTATTTTTAGATTCTTTATTTAAAGTAGCAAATGTAAGATTAAAGGCTACAAGTCGGCTAGTAAAAATTGCACTTTTACTTTGAGGCATAATGGGCAAAATTATCACCTTTTGTAAATCCATAGAATATATGCGTTTCGTAAGTATTGCTGTTTCTTCAGAGTTCTTTTTATATTCTCGATTTGACTTTTCAGCTTTAGCACGGTGGGAATTTAGCTGATCTTGAATATTACCCTCTTCATTATTTTCCAACATGTTTTTTAACGTTTTGCACTCTTCACATATATCTGATTTGGGTTGGCAAAGTGAAATGTTCATTTCTTTTAAGACTTGTCTATATACTTCAATTTTACAAACGGATGGATGCTTTGATACAAAATCATCATACATTTTCTTATATGTCAACTCTTTCGATAAATACCTAACATTAGGAGCATTCTTTCTTCTATAGTGACTTACAGATGGCTTAAATGATTCAATATGGTTCTTTATTATTTCTCGATTTGATTGCCTACGGCAGCCACTTCTACGTTCCTTAACCTGATCTCCACATGGACCTTGTTTAACTACTTGAATTAATTCTGTTATGACCGAATCGTTGGTATACCTAGAGTATTTAAAAAAGTACACCTGCATACCTCTAATTCTGTAGAATCTTCTAGTGGTAAAGTAAAACGCCTTGATTCGGACCTCCTACGTTTTGCTGACTGGGTTCTGCGTTTAATAGGAACTAGCTTTACATGTTTATATAACCATTTTCGCCTACATGTGTAGTCTAAGTTCCAGTATTTGATCCAAATTTTCTTTCGATGGTCTTCTGTTAAATTCTTGCACATCCTGCGACACTTCCCTTTACAAAGGTCTCTCATAGGATGCTTTTCCATATCCCTCTCCGTTTTTTCTTTTCCCTTTAGTCTTTTTGTTTTCTTCCCTTCTGCTCCGCATTTCTCTTCGTTAATTATGTCTCTCTCAGCATTACTAACCTAAAAATAATATAATATAAATCCACACAAACAAACAAAACAAATAATAAATAAATTTATTTAATTTATAGAGATATTTTTGGAAACTTACCACCGAAGCAGCAGCTTCTGTATTTTCCATTGTGGATTTGGCGAATTAGCCGTAACATTTTTGTTTTCCTTGATTACATCCTAAAAAAGTTGTTTAATTTCATTTTATCACATCTTTTAAAGCCCCAAACCATAATATAAATAATAAAACTTTTTTGGACAACGTTTGATTTCAAAGTAGGCTAAAAACTTACCACTAAAACAGCTTCTTTAGCTTCCAGACTTGCAGAGAATGATTTTTTTAGAGTCTTAACGTTTTTATTCTCATTGCTTGCATCCTAAAAAATATTTAAAATAATTATATATCTAAGTAAGGTTTTTTAAAACTCCGAAGCAATAAAATAAATAAAGTAAATTTAAAAAAATTCTTACTTTTACTTCCGATTTTGAAGCAACAACAACTTTATTAAGTGAAAATGAATAATTTCTCTCTTTTAAAACAGACCGTTGAATTGGAATGCCTGTGTAGGTATTTATTTTTCTCTTTTTCGCTTGAATCTTGATTTGATCATTATCTTCGTTATCGCTAGATGATTCTGATGATGGACAGTAATTCTTATCCTGGTCGCTATCATCGACCGGGCTTTCTATTCGATTGAATTTTAAAAACTCAATTTCCCGTGAAAAAGAATCGTTTGAACCGTAGACATTTTTTAACCTTTTTAAATATATTTCTTTTTGACTTTCACTTTCGTAATTCAATAAAAAAAATGACGATGTTTCAAACTTTACTTGTGGAAAAAGAGGAAGCTCATCGATTTTCTAAAAAAATAAAAGGATTGACAATAAAATGTACTGACATGATATTTTCCTAATATTTAACTTACCTTCGTTGAATACGAGCGTGCCGAAGAAACAATATTCTTCGTACGCGTACTACATCGCGGCATATTTATCTCACGGGGCAGCATACTCTCACTTTGGTATCCAGACTTAAACTAATTGAAACACGCATCGACCGCGGTGACCCGGCGGTGTGTTTGCAGTTACATGGTAATTATTATGGTGGGGGTAGCACATTCTTTGCAAATTAAAGCCAATTCCTCAAATCAAAACACAGTAACTACAAAAATCACATCAAAACCCAGCAACTACATTGCAGTTACATGGTTTTGATCTGGGTTTTGTTATTTACTGTGTTTTGTTATGGGAGAAGACTTGTTCAATTGTCAATTACTGTGTTTTGCGTATACCGTATCTTCCTTATTTATGAACCGATGTTAGATTTAAAAATACCAAAAGATAGGGCAAAACCCCGTAACTTCAAAATAATAAAAAAACTCGATTTTCACGAAAGTGTCGCTTACTGTGTTTTGTAATGGGACAGCAGAGATGGCACTATGTCCAATTGTGCATTTTATTATACCAATCGTTATTGCAGCGGCGCGCGCTTTCAAAAACGGTTTTCAACTTGTTCGCGGGCCGCATTATCTGGCTGTTTTCAAAACTGATTTGGGCCGCAGAAAAATGCACACTGGGCCGCATGTTTGACATGGCTGTTCTAAAATGACTTTTATAAAGGTTAAGAGGGTAGTGAATTTATAACCAATAATCCTTCTTAATTTATTTACTTTTAATGCTACAAAAAAAAAATTAAAAACATGACCTTCTAAGATTTTTGGTATAATTTTCATACAGGTATTGGAAAGTATGAAATCATTCTTACAATTAGACTGTGTCAAAATAAAATCGCTTTCCAACGTTTCTCCTTCGATTGCACCAGGCATCTTCAGGGATCTTTACTTCACCCAAATTGTGTTCACCTAACCGTGATTCGGTGTAACGATCGGTTTCCATGTATAATGTAGACTGTATCTCTTAATTGTTAGAATGCTTATAAATTTCAATAGATTCTCTGATTTTGCGTTTATAGAATCTCGAGACCAATAGAAGAACTTTGATTTCTTTCCAGTAGAATGTCGTTTAGATACAGCAGATTGTACAATTTGTTTCTTTCTAATATATCTTTGATGTTGCTTAAACCTAGTTGATATGTCCAGGTTCTCCAATATAGACATCACCACAGGAACCAACAATTGCTTACACCCCTTGCGTTTGGAAAGTAATAATGCCCTTTGGCGATAGGAAGCATTGTCTAATTTTCTTGTGTGTGTTGAAGATTGTACGTACGTTGGACCTTACAATCTTGTCTGTGGCTCCGTGTATAAATGGAAGCACTACATTTCCTATCGATAATTCCTTATTAGTATCATTTTGTGGTGTAGGATTATTATATTTTCTAATCGATCGTCTACTATCCTCAGTAAAAATCTATTTCCGATTGTAAAGAATTGTGGTCACAAACCAAAGAATTAATAACTAATTGCATCTGTGCCGGATGATGATGTGAATTTGCATTTAGGTGTCTGTTCGTATGTGTTGGTTTTGAATATACAGGAAACATCTCCTTTGTTTTGTACAAGAGCGTCTATAAAAGAAATCAGGATTCCATTTCCATTATACATCTTTTATTAGATTGTTGCTTAATCAGATTAAGAGATCCTCTGGACCATGAGGCCATATTACAAAAGTGTCGCCTACATCGTACGTATCTGGAAACCACTCTAAGGCCTCAAAAGTTTTCATGAAGTTGCCACAGGTAACAGCGGAGATCCATTCCATGTTCATATAAAGTTCCTTGAAAAACAAAATATGTTGATGTGAGATATGTCTCAGTCAGATCTAAAAGTGAGTTGTCAAGATTATTATGTTGAAATATGTCTGATATTATTGAAATTGAATCATTAATAGGTACATTCGTATATAGCGATTCTATATCGAAACTGACTCCAGATGTCTTATGGTTCTAATTGGATTGGTTTTAATTTCACTGCAAAATGTATTTTTAATATATAAATACGTTTTTCCTGTAACTTATTAAGAATATTTGATAGGTAGTTACCAATTTATGGGTTGATTATCGGTCTCTCCGTTTTGTTTGTCGGGTCTGTTTGGATTACTCTAACCTCTAGGTGTTATCGTCGAAAAGTAGTTATATTTTTTCCATGTAATCTGTTTTATCTGGTATTTCTCTTGTCCGCTAGAAGAACCAAAATTCTCTTGTAAAAGTTTTGATCGCCGTTTTTTCTACGACTGGGTGATTTCACTTAGATGGCTTAGAATTTTTGATGGTCTTCCCTGTTTCATAGCTTATTACCACAACTTCTTTTGCTAGAAGTCTTCTGATGGGAAAATTAGAGAATCTATTGAAATATATAAGCATCCTAACAATTTTAATAGGTTAGATGCAGTCTATATAATGTATGGAAACCCATCGAGTCATGGCCATGCTGAAGTATAGATCCCTGAAGAAGCCTCGTACAATTTAAGGCGAAACGTTGGAAAGTAATTCCATTTTGACATGATCAAATCTCAAGAACCACGATTTCTTAATTGATCACAGCCTTGAAAGCTTGAGTTTTGTACTAGGTTTCATACCTTTATCTTTAAAGACATCCGAAGAATTTGAGAAAAGCCCTGAGACGTCATGCCTTTCCGTTGATTCTACGTTTTCCGGCTCTCTCTAACCCAAGGCCTTTTAAGTCAGGGATATTGGCATGATGATGGACATATAATATACAGGGGGTTTCTTTTCAAAATTTAGAAATTTTCTATCTACCTTGTGTACTATTAATTCTACATACACTGGTTAAAAAAAAGTCGGGGAACATTTTTTTGTACCTTCATAATATTTTATATGAAAGTGGTAGGCAGGCCAAACGAGTCATTTCTGGGAGACTTGTATTTTGTGTAATTAAAACAATGTTAAACACAAATCTAATCTTATAAACAACTCTAAGGATACGATTAACATTTAATAAAAAACAGAGATAAAGATAACACAGGGTAACAAAATGAAAACAAAAATTTGGTGCCGGAAATCTAACATCTGATTTTAGATGTTTTTAAAGTGCCGATTCCAAAAATGCCACCAGATTTTTTCTATCAGCTCTAGTTTTTGAGATACAGGTTACAGGTTAATTGATATTTTTTTCTGATAAAGGACAACAAATAAAGAGATAAATATGTACTTAATCGTCAAAATAGAAATTTCCCAGAATCTAATTAACCAAATGGATACCTGGAACTGTCCCTGACGCAATGTTCCTATACTAGGAACTACTCAATACACTGCTCTTAATAACTTTTATACTTTTAATTGCCTATGACCCGATCCTTCTATACCTGCTTGGCTGTACTCGATTTAGTGAGTTTTCCCAAGTAAAGTTGTGCTATCATTTTGTATAAATTTTGGTCGTTTTGTAGTATCAAGACACTAAACTGAAACAATGGCATCCACAAGCAGATGTACCTGAAAGAGAGCAGAAAAACGATTTCTGACTATGTGAAAAGAGCTTATCTTGCCTATTTTGGCGTTCATTTAGGAGATCAAGATAAATCTTGGGCCCCACATTTCATATGTATAACATGTGTTGAACATTTGCGACAGTCGATAACTGGGAAGAGGAAGTGTCTAAAGTTTGGTGTACCAATGGTTTGGAGAGAACCGCGAAACCATCATCTGCTATTTTTGTCTCGTTAATATTAAAGGCATAAATAGAAACAATAGACACAAATGGACATATACTGATCTAGATTCTGCAAGAAGGCCTGTAGCGCATTCGGAAGAAATACCCGTTCCATCATTCAGCAGTCTACCCGGACTGACAGAAGATGATACAGAAACATCAACGTCTGACGAAGTTCAAAGAATTCAATTAGAAAACTACAGCGAATTTGAAGCAGATTTAGCAACTCTGCAGTGTTTCAATCAAGAACTGAACGATCTTATAAGAGACCTGAATCTCTCAAAGGAATCCGCTGAATTACTTGCATCCAGATTAAAAGAAAAAATCTAGTTTGTCCAGGTACTAATATTACATTTTATCGTAAAAGAGATAAGGATCTGCTGCCTTTTTTCGGTCAGGAAAATGACTTGGTATTCTGTAACAATATAAAAGGGCTCTTAGAAAAAATGGGGTTGCCTGAATACACTCCAAATGATTGGCGCCTTTTTATTGACAGTTCAAAACGTAGTTTAAAATGTGTTCTTTTACATAACGGTAACAAATATGGCTCAATTCCTATTGGTAATTCTACTACCATGAAGGAAGAATATGAAACAATTGCATTAGTTTTGAGAAAAATTAAATACGAAGAACATCATTGGGCAATTTGTGTTGATTTAAAAATGGTTAACTTCCTCCTTGGATAGCAGAGTGGTTATACGCAATATCCTTGTTTTTTGTGCCTTTGGGACAGCGGAGCTAAAAATGAGCACTGGGTTAACAAAAATTGGCTCTCTAGAGATGTCAAAACGTGATCAACGAACCTTTGATTCCAAGAGAAAAAATCTTACTTCCGCCCTTGCATATGAAGCTAGGCCTAATGAAGCAATTTGTGAAGGCTTTAAATCGAGATGGAAATTGTTTTGGGTATTTGTCACGTAAATTTCCTGGCATTAGCACGGAAAAACTAAAAGCTGGTATATTTGATGGTCCTCAAATAAGGCAACTTGTTAAAGATCCACAATTCACCACATCAGTGAACGAGACTGAATCTAAACCTTGGTGTTCGTTTGTTCAAATAGTACAATATTTTCTTGGCAATCATAAAGCAGAGAATTACGTAGAATTAGTGGAAACTATGCTTTCAAATTTTAATATTCTCGGCTGTAACATGAGTATAAAAGTTTACTACCTCCACAGCCACCTAAACCAGAAAACTTAGGTGATTGTAGCGAAGAACAAGGGGAAAGATTCCATCAGGATATTAAAACTATGGAAGATCGTTATCAAGGATGATGGGATAGCCACATGATGGCGGACTACTGCTGGAGCCTTCAGCGAGACTGCCCTAGTAACTCCTAGAAAGTCGTATAAAAGAAAATTTTTATGTGATTAGTGACTAATGTAATTATGTAAATTAAGTTTTTGCAATAAATACTTAAATCCATGTGTCTCTATTTTTTTAACTGGCAATAGTAATATTATATATTATAACAGTTATAACGTAAAATATATAAGCAATTTGTTTTCAAAACTAGATCTGATAGACAAAATCTAAAAACTTTTTTACATTCTGCATCCAAAAATTACCCAGGAACAGTTAAAAAATCGCAGGCACCAAAATGTGTGTTGGCCTGTGTAATATATCCACGTTTGTTGCCAGCTTTATGTCCAGACCTCAACCCTATAGACAATCTATGGGGATATGTTAGAAGTGTACGACGACGCCAAAATGATCAAGGAAAGGGACAATATACCTCAGGAAGACACCCAAAGGCTATTGCGAAGCATGTTCGGAGGTACTAAGAAGTTGTTCGTGCTGATGGAGGACTGCCAATATTGTAAATGCGCGATACATTTATTCACTTCGTTTTTTGTATTTTTTTTAACTTGTTAATAATATTTTTACTTAGTTATTGAACTTGTTTTTATCATTTTAACGAGATAAAATACATATATCTTTTAGAAATGACTTGTTTGGCCTGCCTACCATTTTCATATAAAAAATTACGAGGGTACAAACAAAGATTCCCCTGATTTTTTTATATACACAAAATCGACATGACATACAGTAATAACGAACAGGTCATCACTATCCCCTTAATTTTGTATACGTCTCTAACAAGCCTACATAGAACATCAACCTTGTGTACATGGAACGTTAACCTTTTGTAGGCCAAATGCTGTAATTTTTTTTAAGAAGATATCCACTGCTTATTAGTCTTAAATTATATTAGGACAAAAATCCTTTATAAGGATACCAACGCAATAATTTTTTTTAATAATAAGATGGTGAAATGTTTTCTTGTTCCATTTCACAACTTCTTTCAGTTTTTTTTTGTTCTAATATTTTGTAATTTTTTTAGATTAAGTGAAAAATACTCTACAGGGGCCAATCTTATACTAGGGTAAAAATACTCGTAAAAATGTTTAGGCGGCGTTAGCTGAGGATTGGGTACGAGGTGCGACTGAAAACTAGTCTAGTCATGGGTAAACAGAATAGTAAGCTAAAACCCGAAGTCCTGGAGGATCTGAAGCAAAATACTGAATTTTCGGGTAAGTGAAGTAAATTTTATAATATAGGGCATTAAACGTAGAATCTTTACCATCCTTGGCTTCCGAAACACTTATTCTGTCTGAGTTTTCTTGAATTGAATTTTAGATCTAATATTTGATGATGACTTCGTTAATGTTTTAATTTCACCTTCTGATGTTCCCCTTGTAAATATTGACCCATATCATCCAGCGATTGAAGTGAATTAGAACATTAAATATGTTCCTCCAATTAAAAATTACAATCAAGTGAGTGTTTATCAGTTTCATCAAGCAAATTTCTCCAATTTAAATCTTTTTTATAAGCAGTATGACTGGTCTTTCTTATCGATAGAATCGGACATGGACAGAATGGTTGAGCGCTTTTATTCCAAAGTATTAATAGATATGTCCCCCAGGAAAATCGTTGTTGATAGTAAATATCCAAAAGGGTTTGACCCTCCTTTAAGAAAGCTTATTGGGCAAAAGAATCTCGTATACATGTCGATTATTTAGCATATTCTGACATACGACGTCAGGTTAAACTTCAAACCAATATGTGTTATCTTAAACATGTTTCACAAACTGAATTAATTATCCCAGAAAACATCAAATATTTTTGAACATTTGTACGTAACTTAAGAAGGGACTAGGAAATTATTGGTTCAAATAACATCGCAAATGCTTTTGCTACTCACTTTCAGTCCTGCTATTCTCACCACCCCAATTTGGATTTTAGTAAGATTGGTTCCATAAGTTGTTCGGGAAAATTACTATGAACGTATTGTTTTACCGAGGCAGAAATCTGTAATAAAATAAAGGACCTTGATCTCTCCAAGAAGGCTGATCCAGATGGAATTCCCACTATTCTATTGGTAAGATGTTGTCAGTCATTGTCTCAGCCTCTGTGTATAATCTTTCAGAGATCCTTGAATCTAGGTTCCTTTCCTGAAATTTGGAAGTTTTCTACTCTCATGTTAATCTTTAAATGTGGTGATAAAGGCGATATAAAGAGTTATAGAGGTATTTCTTTACTTTCACACGTACTACGAAAGCTATTTGAGGCAATTATCAACGATGATATCTTAGAATCATTAAAATACTACATTACGAGTATGAACATGCTTTCTATCGGGGTCGTGCAACGACTACAAATCTTGCATAATTTTAGAATTACTTAATGACATCGGTTGAGGCTGGCCAACAGACTGATATCATTTACACTGACTTATCTAAGGCTTTTGACAGTGTTTGCCATCAGCTTCTATTATGCAAATTGGTGTTTGTGGAAATTATCTGGAATGGATCAGAACATATTTGTTTAATCGTCGTCAGCAGGTCAACTTGCCTGATTGAGCTTCCAGGGAGGTTGTTGTAACCTCGGGTGTTCCTCAGGGTTCACATGTTGGACCAATTTTATTTTTACTCTTTATAAACGATATAGTGTCTTGTTTTAAAATGTCTAAATGCCTTTTATATGCAGACTCTAATCCTCTGCAGTCTGACATTAAAAAGCTCTCTTCTTACCTTAGTTTTGGACCAAATTTTTTTCAAATTTAATGGACAGTTATATAGGCAAAGGTCTGGGCTATGGGTTCCTGTTTGTCGCCATTTCTGAGTGAGATTTTCATGAACAATTTGGAAAACGGGATAATGAATAGTTATTTTGCCTCCTTCCTAACAGCATATAAAAGATACGTGGATGATATTTGCATTGTGTGGAATGGCAACAGAAATCAGTTGGAAGAGTTTTTACAATTCGTTAACTCGTTGCATCCTAAAATTGAGTTTACATTGGAAATGGAAGATGAGGAAAACTACCGTTTCTTGACCTTTTACTATCGCGGAAGCACAGTAGGATAGAGTTTGAGGTTTACCGGAAAACATCGTCCACGGATAATGTTATTCAGTATGCTTCAAACTCTCCTTACACGCATAAATTTGCCGCGTTCAACTCCTTTTTCTATCGGTTGTGTAATTTACCGTTGTCAAGGGAAGCGTTTAATAAGGAGCGTGATATTATAATGCAGATTGCTATGAATAACGGTTTTCCTTTGGAGTCCATCATCAAATTATATTATAAATTTATAAACAAGTACAAAATGTCCTATCTGTCATACAAATTTTTTCAAGTGCCTTACTTTTTTGGGAAGTATTTCTCTCTAATTGGCTAAATTTTTTTAAAATATTGAAAATGTCAATATTTCATCCAGTAAATACTCTCAAGAGACATTTAGTAAGGACAAAGGACACAACCGATAAATTGTCCAAACTGGGGTTTATGCACTAAATCGTAGCGAATGTTCCACGACCTATGTGGGACAAACAGGTCGAAAAATTTCCACAAGGGTGAGAGAACATTTAAGCCTTGTCAACAAATTCAGAAATACGGATGTAACTGAGACTGTTTCAGCTTTTGCCAATCATTTGAGTCAGGTCATGAATTTTCTATTTCTGACGTTGATGTTTTACATGAATGTTCGAAGGGGAAAAAGCTTGACCTTCTAGAAAAAATGGAAATAACCAAAGCTATAAAAAGTCCTATTCTCACTTGCGTTAACGATGTTTTTAATTTTGAACCAACCCTAATATTTAACAATTTAATGTAATAATAATTGTAGGCAACCTTCATTTCATTCATTAATTCATAGAGTGAGAGTTTTTGGTTGTTTTCTTCGACTAGTTCAGTGGTCTGTGGGTAATTACTTCGAAGTCTCACTCAGGCGATCCGGGTTCGATCCCGCCTGGAGACATGAATCTTTTTTAATACTTTTTTAATGTTTTATTTTGTTTATTCACGTGAGACTTAACCTCATTTTAATGTCAATCAAATATGTATAAGTAGTTGTTTGTTATGTTGTGCTTTAGAGTGTTTTATTCTATTTGTAAGTTATTGTTTTAGGATTTGTGAGTGTGATTATTTACTAAGGTTCTCTCTGTTGTTTCTAGGTCTGATGATGCTCGAAAGGGCGATACACGTAAAGTTATAATTTAATGAGACCGAGACTTGGAGTCATTTTCTATGTTTGTTATTAAAATGCTCATCAAATGGTGCCACACTAATTATCTGCTGCTTCTAAATGTAAAGTGCTTCATTTCCATAAACGTATTAATCCCATACATTTCACCTACCTCATAGATGCTGTACATCTTGAAGTTGTTACTTCTTTCACCGATCTGGGTGTTATTTTTTATGAAAATATAACTTTTAATCTGCATATTGATAGCATTATACTTAAGGGTTTTAGATTGCTGGGCTTTCTAAAACAATATACAAAGTATGTGACTGACACTAAAGCAGTTGAGTTTCTTTATAACTCATTGGTTAGGAGCGTTTTGGAATACTGTTCTGCAATATGGAGTCCTTCGTATCAGTGTCACATTGACAGAATGGAAAAAGTACAAAATAGATTACCTCTTATATAAATTTAATTTTTCCATATCAAGGTCTGACATATAATACAAGTCCTGTTCTGTTCTCAGTGCCATTTTGGAACAATAATGACCTGTTTAATATGTACATTAATGACTATAACAAATTAATGTATAGCAGATCTATGGAGAAGAGCTTATTAATAATAATGGTTGATTTATATACTCGTTTTTTTGATACCCTGGAATCATTTATGTTTAATAAGACATGTTTGATGCTGGGTGACTTTGGTATTCCAGGTTACGTTGAAGAGCGAGCGTCCAGCGACATTCTTGTTACTTTTCGGAGTTTTTTGATTTTTAATACTATGCAGCAAATAAATGATAATGCGAATAATGTTATTCTGGACTTTGTGATTTCTACATTTGAGAATGCCTCAGTTGTTGTTGACAGTGATCCTCTGTTGCCTCTTGATCCACACCATCCTGGATTGGTTATAGAATTGCCCAACAAATTACCCAGAAATTATTGCAAACAGGTTTCAAATAGTAAATATAACTTTAAAAAAGCTGACTATTTAAAAATATACAATCTGTTTAGGAATCAAGATTGGGATGGTTTAAAAACTTTTAATGATGTTAATTTAGCTGTGAATTATTTTTACAAAATAGTATTTGATATATTTGGAAAGTGTATTCCACTGGCGACACAAATAGATAGAAAATATCCTGTTTGGTTCAATAGTCAAATTATTAAGCAAATTAAACTTAAAGAAAAATATCTAAAAAAACTTAAAAAGTCAATCAAATTTCTGGAGAACCAAATATTATTCTTCTAGGAGACTTATCAAAACCATGGTTAAATCAACTCATGATGAATACATAAACAAAGTTCAGATTAGTTTAAAGGAAAATCCTAAATTTTTTTGGTCTTATGTAAAATCTCAAAAAGAAAGTCCACAGATTATGGACGAGATGATCTATAATGATGAACATGTTAGATGCACAAAGGATGATGGATTTACTCCATTCTTTGGATCAATTTTTGTGGATGATATTGAACCTGCATGTGAGATGTCTGGAATTATGTCACATTTTTGTGAAAATGTCATAAATAGCCGGGAAATTTGGTATGCCTGTAAAAAAATGAAGGGTAATAGGTCAATTTGGGTGGATGGAGTACCAGGGTATATAATAAAGGGTTGTGGGGAGCTCTTGTTGGAACCACTGAGTCTGATTTTTAATCTTGTTCTAAGAACTTCGGTGTATCCTAGTAAATGGAAAGTTAGTAAGGTAATTCCAATATATAAAAGTGGGCCTAGAGATCAAATTAAAAACTACCGACCCATTAGTATAATTTGATGGGTCTCAAAAGTATTTGAAATAATAATATTTAATAGAATTTATCAGGAAAATGTGCATAGAATAAATTACACGCAACATGGATTTTTACCTAGAAAGTCTACCTTTACAAATTTATCCACTTTCACACAATATGTCTATGAGTCATTAAAACGCAGAGCACAAGTTGATGTTATATATACTTATATGGAAAAGGCTTTTGATAAGGTTAGGCATTGCATTCTAATTAGGGCACTGAAAAAAAATTGATGTGACGGAAAACCTTATCAAATTGATACAATCTTATTAGGTAGGACGTGAACAGTATGTGGAAGTCAAGGGGTGCAAATCGATTACTTATAAAAGCACTTCTGGAGTTCCTCAAGGACATCATCTTTAATGTTAAATGACATCACCAGTGTTATTGAAAGTTCAAG
Organism: Kuschelorhynchus macadamiae; assembly: GCA_030620095.1. NCBI lineage: Eukaryota > Metazoa > Arthropoda > Insecta > Coleoptera > Curculionidae > Kuschelorhynchus > Kuschelorhynchus macadamiae. The sequence goes on from JAUTXW010004774.1 coordinate 339,770, forward strand.
AGCATTGTTCTTTGATGATTTTAAACTTTATCGAGAAATTAAGACTGATACTGACTGTGATACTTTACAAAATGACTTAAAAAATGTGATACAATGGTGTGAACATAATAGTTTTAAACTGAATGTGGATAAATGTGCTTGCATGTCTTTTTCCCTTAATCGCGATGTATACCACAACAACTATACAATTAGTGATATTAATCTAAAGCGTGTGAATGAACAATGTGACCTAGGAGTCGTTTTTAATAATAGCATGACATTTGAGCAACACAATCTAACAAGGATCCAGGAGTGCAACCGCATCTTGGGATTAATTACCAGAAACACAAAGAGTTTTGGGCGTGATGTGTGTTTTACTTTATTTGATTCATTGGTTCTGTCAAGGTTGGAATATTCCTCTATTACTTGGTCCTCCAATTATGAGCTTTGGATAAAACATATAGAGAGTGTACAGAGAAAGTTTTTAAAGTACATGTATTTTAAGAGGTTTAACGTATATCCTCAGAGAGGATGTGATCGGGACCACCTTTTGAGGATTTTTGGTAGGATGTCTTTGGAGGTCTGTCGTATTAGAATTTGTCTGTTCACATTATTTAAAATATTGAAAGGCGGCATTGAACAGCCAGACTTACTTGGTCAGCTTCCATTTGCTATTCATCGAAATAACACTAAACATAAAAAAGTATTTTATCTTGATTTTCCGAGGACTAATATTGTGTAAAATGTGTTATTATTTCAATAAGTATGCTAATGACATAGACGCTGATACCACAAGTTTCAGTCAGTTCAAGAAAAAGATTGATCTGAGATTAAATAGTGTAAATAATTCATAAATGTTGTGTATTATTCTGTTTTTTTTTTCTGTTTTTCTGTTATTTGGTTGTTATGTGTTAGAATCACTGCAGTTCAAGGTTTCTTGTTTGTTTCTTATTTTCTCATAATACTATTGGGCTTAAATTTAGTAGTATAAGGACATTTTTACTCAAATAATTGCTGTAATGTTAGTTGTAAGTTAGTTTAAGTGTCTGTAATTGGCATAAGCTGTAGATACTTTTATGAAATAAATAAAGGCAAGCACTTGAATAAAGACAAGAGATCTTCTTTCTGTCCTGCAAACCCTAGAGTTTCGAAGAAAGAAGGCACTTCTTATTTTTCTACGCAAATTGGTCAACGGAGGGTTTGACTGTGAAATATTGCTGGAGTCGGTTTCATTTTTGGCCCCTATTAGGAGAACGAGACAATCTCAACTATTTTTCGAAAGATAATTATGGGCTTAGCGCATTTCTTGACCGGCTAGTATGCAACTACAATCGCCACTTTCCGGAGTATGACATTTTTAAGCTCAGCACTTTGCAGCTGAAAATAAAGCGGATTGGTTTTGGGATGTTTTCTGTCTGTCCTTGTTCACGTAGATTCTGTATAATTTTATGATATTTATGTATTATGTTACTTTTGGTATATCCTTTTTTTATTTACTTGTTTTTCCCGGGGTTATTTGACTTGGTACTTTTTTGACGTTATTTACGAATTCGTACCATTTGGAATGTTTAGCATTCTGTAGTTTACCTACACCTAACAGAAAGATTGTTAATAATAAAAATAAAATATCGACCTCTACTGAGAAACGCTTGCAAACCAGATCTTAATTGCTTTATTGGGAGTAAAATTCCACCTGATCGTTATGAGCCCGGCAACTTCATGACCATTTATCGTGTGTCGGACTATACAAGACCCACAGAAGCTTCATTTGCCACATAAAAACGTAGGGTATTATTTTATGAGAGTTTTTCATATTTTTATATAGTAAAACATCTAATTAATAAATTAATACCCCATTTATTTGTCCCCACTTGCAAATTATTACCGTGTTTCTATTTCGGGCGTTATGTGTTAATTCTGGAATATTAATATATTCAATTTATTTTCCCCGATAAGCTGGTTGTTGTTCCACGAAATGAAAGCAATTAATTATGGAACATGACACCTTTACTGGTAAATGGCTTTATCCATTAATCAGGGGTATTTATTCCGACGATAAAATATGGCCGATTTTAAAATTTAATTCACAACATTTGGTTATGTTTTCCAGACACTATTTGTAAAACATGTGCTTTCTTCGCTAAAATCTGTTGGCATTAAACTTTTTGCAATAGTTTTGTTTTATCTTTGCTTACGTGTTATCCAGTGACGTATTTAGAATACCTTCCCGGAGGGGGCAAACAATTACAGTCAGCGATTAAAAAAAAGGCCCGTTGTTTTTGTTAATACAACATAAGTACAACTTCCCATTCTCCCATGAAATCACGGTCTGTCTGGGGTCATATGGGGATGCCCTGGTAACATGTTGGTAAAAATCTAGTATGGCGAAACTAAATCGTGGCCTAGTGAAATGTTAAAAAAAATATTACTAAAATACTACTTATTAAAATATTTAAAATGCAGCCCGAAAAAACTATTTATGGATTTATTTCAAATTGTATGCCATAACTAATTATGGTATTGTATTACAAGATGGCGGAACAAAATGGCAGCCAAATAAAATTTTTATAATCGTGAAAAAAAAACACCCTCTCAGGTTTTTACATAAATCTTCACGCTTTAGCTTCCAGATTGGCTTCTAATTTTAGTCAAAAATTAAGGGTCATATGAAAACATGACATTTTGTTGTGTTTTCCATACACTATTTGTAAAACATGTGCTTTCTTCGCTAAAATCTGTTGGCATTAAACTTTTTGCAATAGTTTTGTTTTATCTTTGCTTACGTGTTATCCAGTGGCGTATTTAGAATACCTTCCTGGAGGGGGCAAACGATTACAGTTAGCGACTAAAAAAAAGGCTCGTTGTTTTTGTTAATACAACATAAGTACAACTTCCCATTCTCCCATGAAATCACGGTCTGTCTGGGGTCATATGGGATGACCTGGTAACATGTTGGTAAAAATCTAGTATGGCGAAACTAAATCGTGGCCTAGTGAAATGTTAAAAAAAATATTACTAAAATACTACTTATTAAAATATTTAAAATGCAGCCCGAAAAAACTATTTATGGATTTATTTCAAATTGTATGCCATAACTAATTATGGTATTGTATTACAAGATGGCGGAACAAAATGGCAGCCAAATAAAATGTTTATAATCGTGAAAAAAAAACACCCTCTCAGGTTTTTACATAAATCTCCACGCTTTAGCTTCCAGATTGGCTTCTAATTTTAGTCAAAAATTAAGGGTCATATGAAAACATGACATTTTGTTGTGTTTTCCATACACTATTTGTAAAACATGTGCCTTCTTCGCTAAAATCTGTTGGCATTAAACTTTTTGCAATAGTTTTGTTTTATCTTTGCTTACGTGTTATCCAGTGGCGTATTTAGAATACCTTCCTGGAGGGGGCAAACGATTACAGTTAGCGACTAAAAAAAAGGCTCGTTGTTTTTGTTAATACAACATAAGTACAACTTCCCATTCTCCCATGAAATCACGGTCTCTCTGGGGTCATATGGGGATGACCTGGTAACATGTTGGTAAAAATCTAGTATGGCGAAACTAAATCGTGGCCTAGTGAAATGTTAAAAAAAATATTACTAAAATACTACTTATTAAAATATTTAAAATGCAGCCCGAAAAAACTATTTATGGATTTATTTCAAATTGTATGCCATAACTAATTATGGTATTGTATTACAAGATGGCGGAACAAAATGGCAGCCAAATAAAATGTTTAAAATCGTGAAAAAAAACCACCCTCTCAGGTTTTTACATAAATCTCCACGTTTTAGCTTCCAGATTGGCTTCTAATTTTAGTCAAAAATTAAGGGTCATATGAAAACATGACAATTTGTTATGTTTTCCATACACTATTTGTAAAACATGTGCTTTCTTCGCTAAAATCTTTTGGCATTAAACTTTTTGCAATAGTTTTGTTTTATCTTTGCTTACGTGTTATCCAGTGGCGTATTTAGAATACCTTCCCGGAGGGGGCAAACAATTACAGTCAGCGACTAAAAAAAAGGCCCGTTGTTTTTGTTAATACAACATAAGTACAACTTCCCATTCTCCCACGAAATCACGGTCTGTCTGGGGTCATATGGGGATGACCTGGTAACATGTTGGTAAAAATCTAGAATGGCGAAACTAAATCGTGGCCTAGTGAAATGTTAAAAAACTATTACTAAAAAACTACTTATTAAAATATTTAAAAACTCATCCTGAAAAAACTACTTTGTGGATTTATTTCAAATTGTATGACATAACTAATTATGGTATAGTAATACAAGATGGCGGAACAAAATGGCAGCCAAATAAAATGTTTATAATCGTGAAAAAAAAAACCACCCTCTCAGGTTTTTACATAAATCTCCACGTTTTAGCTTCCAGATTGGCTTCTAATTTTAGTCAAAAATTAAGGGTCATATGAAAACATGACATTTTGTTGTGTTTTCCATACACTATTTGTAAAACATGTGCTTTCTTCGCTAAAATCTGTTGGCATTAAACTTTTTGCAATAGTTTTGTTTTATCTTTGCTTACGTGTTATCCAGTGGCGTATTTAGAATACCTTCCTGGAGGGGCAAACAATTACAGTTAGCGACTAAAAAAAAGGCCCATTGTTTTTGTTAATACAACATAAGTACAACTTCCCATTCTCCCACGAAATCACGGTCTGTCTGGGGTCATATGGGGATGACCTGGTAACATGTTGGTAAAAATCTAGTATGGCAAAACCATATCGTGGCCTAGTGAAATGTTAAAAAAAATATTACTAAAAAACTACTTATTAAAATATTTAAAAATGCAGCCTAAAAAAACTACTTTATGGATTTATTTCAAATTGTATGCCATAACTAATTATGGTATAGTATTACAAGATGGCGGAACAAAATGGCAGCCAAATAAAATGTTTAAAATCGTGAAAAAAAACCACCCTCTCAGGTTTTTACATAAATCTCCACGCTTTAGCTTCCAGATCGGCTTCTAATTTTAGTCAAAAATTAAGGGTCATATGGGGATGATCTGGTAATATTTTGGTAGAAATCCAATATGCCGGAACAAAATGGCGGCCTAATAAAACCTTTAAAAAATTATTAGTAAAAAACGAATTATCCAATTTACCTAAAATTGTACACAAAAATGATATACATAGGAATGAACTCGTAACATTTTGGTATGATTCAAAGATTGCAAAACAAAATGGCGGCCTAATAAAATATTTTGAAAATCAGCATGAAAAAAACTATTTATTAGATTCATTTCAAATTCATTTATTTGTCAAGGTAGTAATTACAACATTATTTATATAAATTGATTACATAGCTAGCAGTTGACAAAAGCGCATTGCACAGCGATTATAAAAAACCGATGCCAATAGCCCAAGATAGGGCTAATGTTGTGCAAGCGCATTATATTTAATAAAAATAATTAGATATAAAATACTAAAAAATTACTAATAACATAGTTTTAGCCCATTAGAAAAAAATATATAAATTAATTACTAATAGATCCGCCCGCGTATCAGCATCACTTTAAAAGATTTGTTTTTGACAACTTTTTATGTATAAGTGACAGCAACAAAAAAAAAACACAGGAGGCATCCCAGACTACAATATATATAACATACACCTACATCGATGTTCACTGCATTTCTATTTCATTTATATACTGCATACAATTCCGCGTTGCTCAATCAAAAGTTTACATTTAATATGCTCTTTAAATTTATTATAAGAGAACTCTTTTACATTGTTAGGTAGCTCATTCCAAAGATTAACAGCAAGAAATGAGAATGATTTTTGCAATTTGAAAGTTCGGTGCTTAGGTATGCTAAATTTGGTAGGTAAGGCACTTGACCAGTTTTTAAAACTCTATATATAAAATTGTACATATGATATTTTCTACGATTCTTCATATTTAAAGCTGAGATATTATTTAAATATGGAGTTATATGATGTCTAAACGGAATATCGTAAGCAAACCGCATGCAAGAATTCTGTAATTTTTGTATCGTGTTTGCCATTTGTTGCCATAGTCCAACAAAGACAGTATTAAACTGTCACACAAGTAATATTTTGTTTTGGATGTTAGTAATCGTTTGAGGCCATAGATTTTTTTAAGACGCATATAGGCGATTTGAAACTTTTTTTAACATGCGAATCGAACTGTAAGGATGAGTCAAATATAATACCGAGGTTTTTGGCTTCATTCGTTACAATTATTGTTGTATTTTGGACTTTAAGGTTTAAATTTCTTTAATTGCCTGTTCGTTCGTTTTATTTGATCTAAAAATTAGAATATGTGATTTTTGAGCGTTCATTTTAAGATTATGTTCCTCAGCATATATGTATGTATATATATATATATATATATATATATATATATATATATATATATATATATATATAGGGTGATTCATGAGGAAATGTCAATACTTCAGGTACATATTCAGGACCAAAAAATAAACATAAAAGTCTATATAAATAAGTGTCCGCAAGGCCTTAGTTCTCGAGATACAGGGTGTTAAAGTTTTTATTTAATTTTCCTATTTTTTAAATAAAATCTATGCAAATAATGGAGTGAAAATTGATGAACGGGGGTTTTTTGGTATGACAAATTCGAATCTAATATTAGTATTGCTCTTACTTGTAGGGGGCGCCACCTACATGTCTTTCTACTTCTTCGAACAATCACAACTTTTTGGTACAGTCTTGTATTACATTTTTGAGCAAAACAAATTATTCCCTTGCCATTTCTACGTCAAAAAGATATACCTGTTAAAAGTGGATACGAGCAACCGTTTTCGAGATATTTGGATTTAAAACAATTTTGGCGCATGTAATTTTTTATCGCAAAATTTTAAAAGTTTGTTATTTTGTCCAAATTTAAACGCATCTTGGCACAAAAGCTTTGAAATGAAAGACTAAGACATTTTTAAGGTATTTAATTTTTATTAAAATTTTAATTTTTATTAAAATTGTTTTTAATAAAATCTAGGTTACGTTTTATAATTTTCAAAAATTCCACCATTTGCTTCTAAGCACATGTCAGCTCTATGGTGTATAGCTCGGGTTGCTCTGTGGATACATTCGGGCGCATTTCTTAGTGTCTGTGCTGCGTTTGTTATCCGATCCAATAATGCTTATCTTGTATTTACTTTAGTGGAATATACCAGTGATTTGAACCATCCCCAAAGACAATAGTCCAAAGGATTAAGGTCTGGCGATCTAGGTGGTCAATTAAACGTCCCTCCCCGACCAATCCATCGGTTTGGAAAGTTTTGGTTTACAAGTAAACTGTAGTGTGCAGGGGCTCCATCATGCTGCAAATACATGTTTTGTCTTACATTAAGGGGAACATCTTCTAATAGATTTCGCAAGTGATTTTCAAGAAAGTTTAAATATTTTTCTCCTATAAGACTACCGTCGATTATAAATGGCCCAAATAAATGACCATTTAACATTCCACACCACACATTAATGCTAAATTTATGTTGGAAATTATGTTCTACTGTAGCGTGAGGATTTTCATAAGACCACCGGTGTTCATTGTGAAGATTATTTATACCCTCACGCGTGAACTGTGCTTCATCAGTGAACAAAACATACCTATACAACCTTCGATCTTCATTAATCCAGTTACAGAATTGCATTTTCAACTCAAAATCACCCTCCTGCAAATGTTGAACCCGTTGTAAATGAAATGGGTATAAACAATTAATGTGAAGATTTCTCCAAGCAGACGATTGTTTAATTTGATAAGTATCTGCAATCCGCCTAGTGCTTATGCTTGGATCATTTTCGACGGCATTGAGTATAGCCTCTTCTACTTCAACGTTGGGTCCCGATTCCCTTTCAGATGCAATTTTCGCACTTGGAAACAACCCAGATTCTCCAGCAGTAGTGAAAACTTGTTGAAAAACTCTTCTATCTGGCACCCTTCTATCTGGAAAACGACGCTGGTCCTCCTCGACTGCTTGAATTGCGACCCCATTGCAGAAGCCATAAACGAATATCATATCTGCATATTCACGATGCGAGAATATCACAGGCATAATGACGAATTTAGATCTAAAGTTTCTTAAATGATTATTGTCAGATAATAAAACAGTGACAAAATTTGATCTTATTATTAACTGACATTACTATTGCTAAGTAACAGGAAAAGCGATGAGAACACCAACCAGCAATTGTTCTGTCAGGCAAGGCACACTTCTATTTTTTTACAATACATGCATACTTTATGTGAATTTGATAAAAAAAATCACATGCGCCGAAACTGTTTTAAATCCAAATATCTCGAAAACGGTTGCTCGTATCCACTTTTAACAGGTATACCTTTTTGACGTAGAAATGGCCAGGGAATAATTTGTTTTACTCAAAAATGTAATACAAGACTGTACCAAAAAGTTGTGATTGTTCGAAGGAGTAGAAAGACATGTAGGTGGCGCCCCCTACAAGTAAGAGCAATACTAATATTAGATTCGAATTTGTCATACCAAAAAACCCCCGTATATCAATTTTCACTCCATTATTTACATTATCACAGATTTTATTTAAAAAATAGGAAAATTAAATAAAAACTTTAAAACCCTGTATCTCGAGTACTAAGGCCTTGTGGACACTTATTTAAATAGACTTTTATGTTTATTTTTTGGTCCTGAATAGGTACCTGAAGTATTGACATTTCCTCATGAATCACCCTGTATATATATATATATATATATATATATATATATATATATATATATATTTTTTAAATCGGTATTAAATCGCTCTTGGGATATGTTGAGATTTTCTGTAGGAAAGGACATATATACCTGAGAATCATCCGCATATTGTTGTATTTTGGAATAGGTCAAAGAGCCGTTAATATCCGCTACATAGAGAGAAAACAGAAGTGGACCCAGTATTAAACCCTGCGGAACTCCAGCATATATTGAAATATATTCTGATTTTTTCATAATATCATTCTTTTCAGCTGCAACACATTGCATTCTATCTTTTAAACAATGTTCTAGAATTTTTGCGAAAAACCAAAATAGTGAAGTTTCGCTAACAATAATGTATGATTTATTGTGTCAAAAGTTCTACTAAAGTCCAACATTGCTAAAAGCGTGTTATGTCCATTGTCTCCATTAAACCTTATGATATTGACAATATTTGCAAGAGTCGTGGAAGTACTATGATGTTTGCGAATCCCGACTGACAGTCGGGAATTATTTTGTATTCATCTGCGTAGCTGTATATCTGGTTATAAATATGTTTTTCTATAATTCTAGATAGAACCGAAAGTATACTAACTGGTCTAAGATCTGAAAAGTTTTTAGGATCAGCAACTTTTGCCAACGGTTTTATTACGGCTTTTGTCCATATGTTGGGAAAGATATTTTCCCCTAAACAGCTGTTTATTATATTTATTAAAGGATTTAAACAGAAGGGAAGGCACAGTTTTAAATCTCTTATTGATAGCAGGTCCTCACCAACCGCATTAGTTTTAATTTTCATTTATATATTTTTATATATATATATATATATATATAAATATATATATATACAGGGTGAGTCGGGAGGATCGCCCCAAACTCCAGGAATGTGTTCTATGAAAGATACTGATTTAAAAAAACTCATATGTTCTTATTCGATTTTCATTTGTTTTCAACTATATATATATATATATATATATATATATATATATATATATATATATATATATATATATATATATATATATATTGTATATAAGGGGTCATCCAATAAGAATGTCCTATTTTTAACTGCGTATTGTGGCCAAATTCCTGGTGATAATGTTATCATATTTTGTATGTGTTTACAGTCAGTTCTAACAAATTATCATGGAGAGATACACGATTCCACAATTGTGACATTTTTTTTATCAAAATGGGTGTTCTATTCGTCAAACGTATCGCGCACTTCGTGAAATTTATGGTCAAGTTAATCGTCCAACAGAGCGCACGATTCGGCGTTTAATAACGAAATTTGAAAATACTGGGTCAGTTAGTGATCAGAGAGTGCCTGTTCGGCGACGTACTGTCCGTTCCATTGAAAACATCGAGGCCGTTCGTCAGAACGTGCGTAATAATCCATCGCAATCAATTTCTCGCCGAGCACAGGAACTAAACATTTCCTGGGGCACAACATGGCGAATTTTGCACATGGATCTAAAGCTTCATCCATACAAGATTGTCTTGACACAGGAATTAAAGCCAGCCGACCACAGATTGCGCCGTTTATTTGCTAATTGGGCTATGGAACAACTTCAAGACGACCCTGACATTGGTCGCAAAATCATTTTTAGCGACGAGGCCCATATCTGGATGAACGGTTATGTGAACAAGCAAAACTGCCGTTTTTGGTGTGAGGAGAATCCAAGAGAGCTTTATGAACGTCCTCTCCATCCCACTAAAGTAACAGTATGGTGCGCATTTTGGGCCGGGGAATTATTGGACCTTACTTTTTTCAAAATGAGGGAGGAGATACCGTAACTGTTAATGGTGAAAGATACCGGGCAATGATAACAGATTATTTCTATCGCAGACTGGATGACATGGATATAAGAAACTTTTGGTTCCAACAAGATGGCGCTACGAGTCATACTGCTCATGAAACAATCACTTTATTGAGGGAAAGATTTCAAGGTTGCTTAATTTCGCGTGGTGGTGATGTCGGCTGGCCACCAAGGTCCTGCGACTTAACACCCTTGGACTTTTTTTTATGGGGATATTTAAAGGCCCGAGTTTATGCCAATGCACCACGAACAACTGAGGATTTGAAGATGAACATTAGAAGAACTATCAATGAAATTCATCCAGCTTTATGTGAGACTGTTATCGAAAACATCTTATTTCATGCATAATGGTATATATTGAGCTTCAAAATAAAATATATATATATATATATATATATATATATATATATATATATATATATATATTATTTAAATCGGTATTATTTTTGTATCTCAGTGGAATTTATCAGTTTAAAATTTAGTTCCGTATTATTAGAATACCTATTCGAACTGTAAAATTGTATTTTCTCCCCAGATACAGAATCAGCCACTTTAGACCAGTCTCTGAAAAACATATTTAGTTCTGTTGGAAGCAATAGATCCTCGGGTATATCATTTTTATCAATTTTATTATGCGTTAAACCTAATTGTTTTGCGTTGTGCCAAAAATCTTTTCCTCCTCTTTGCGACACCTGGTTGTAATATGTAATTTTCTCTCTAGGATTGCATGTTTGGTGTAGTTTCTGAGTTGTCTATAGTAATTCATTTACCTGGGGTTTTATTTTTTTTGGTATTTTTTATGTGATTTATCTCTTAATTTAATTAAAAGTTTAATGTTTGGTGTTATCCATGGAGTAAACGACTTTTCGCGAATTTTTTTATGCTGCAGTGGTGCATATTTATTTATGAGATAAATAATAAAATTAGTGAACAACTTTACTTTTTTATCAATATTGTCAGTACGATAAATAATATCCCAGTCTAGATGCGATGCGTCATTATCAAATTCATTAAAATTTATATTCTGATAGTTTCTACATTTAATATATTTATAAGGTATTATTTTCTTAAGAAATTTAAAGACTGCATAAATTAAATTGTGATCGGTTACTGATTCAGACATCGGAACCGATTCTGAACTGTAATATTCACTATTGTTATTTGTTATTATTATATCAATAAGGCTTGAATTATTTGTATTTGTATTTATCCTAGTAGGGTCCGTAATATGTTTATTCAAATTGAAAGTGACAAGCAAATTCAAAAGTTTATTTTTATGTATGTTATCACCTAGAAAATCTATATTAATATCTCCTACAAACACCACTGTGTCAAAGAACAATACTGTTTGCCCAAAAACATCTTCCAAAGCATCATGAAAGGTATTCGCATCATAAGATGGAGACCTATATAGGTTAGTTATTAATATTTTTTTTTGTTTATTACAAGAGAAACGCTAATATATTCAATGCCGGTAGGCACGTCATCAAAAAAAATTCTAGAGAACTGTATAGTCTTTTTAATAAAAAAACCTACTCCACCACCTCTTCCATCCCTGTCCTGTCGTATAAGTCTATACCCAGGAACGCAAAAAATGAGCTGTCATGACTTGAGGTTAACCAGGTTTCGGACAAACCAAGAATATCAAACTGAAAATTATCAATTAGTCAGTTTCTCAAAGCCAGTATTCAAAGAGCGTACAGGGTGTCCGGATTTGGTTGCAAAAGCAGGGTATCTCGCTTATTTTTAAAGATAGAACCTTGCGGTTTTCACGAACCTGAGCTAATTTTTTGTGAAACTCATGAAGCCGTAAACAAAATTTTCATAGTCTTCTTCGTTTATGAGATACAGGGCGAAGTAGAAAATTTTGCATTTTGGGACCCCCCTCGTATCTCGGTTATCCTTTAACTTAACGCAATGGGAAAAATTGCTGCTTATGCAGTTTTTTACGCTGGATCCAGTGGCGTAGTCATATTTTTCATTAGAGTTGTTATTTTTTAGATATGACCCAAAGTTGTGTTTTTTTAAATGGGACACCCTGTGTATTTGTCCAGAAATTGGTTTGTCCTTTTAAAAGCTTCTCAAAAATATATAATAGTATGGGTCTATTTTAATAAACAACAACAAAAATCCTAATTTTTATACATATCATCCCAAATTTTGCAGTAGGCCATGCAAAACAATGCTGCCTTTTATTTAAAGTCGTTAACAATATCTACATCCTACAACAATAAATCAAAATAAATATGTAATTAAATCTATTTATCAAAATATATATTGATAATTTCGCACCAAAAAAGTACCACCTACCTAGATTTATGTAACACAAGAACAAAACAGTAATAAATTATTATGTAACAAGCCTTTCAGCAAAAATCAACTGTCGTATAAGAACTACAGTAACCAAGGAAATCAAAAGAACTGTTCAAACTGATTTCCATTTTGTTCTATGCATGCTTCGCACAATTTTCGTATTCCTTTTAAGGGAATTAAGCAAAATAACGGGATGATTTTGTAAATAGCGAAAATTTTCTCTTATTGCATTTCCTAAATCTTGGACATTATCATAGTGGTCTTTGTAAATTCTATTTTCCAGATATCCAGATAGATAGAAAGAAATCTAAAATCGACAAATGTGGGGACCTAGGGGGCCATCTTATAGGTCCATTTGTTCCGATCCATTGATTGGTAAAATTATTGTCCAGAAATAATCTCGTCATTCCAGAATTGTGTGCAGGAGCACCGTCCTGTTGAAAATAAATTTCGTCAATTTGCGCTAGAGGAACATCGTCAAGTAATTAAGGTATAGCGATTGGCTGTTAGATTTCCCTCAAATATATAAAATTTTATATGTGTTCCTAATATGAAGCAGGACACATTTAGACCAAACCTGCCCTGCTGTCTTCTGGGAAATATTTGGTGTTGATTTTCCTGGGACCAGAATCTACTATTGTGCCTATTGAGTATACCAGAATTACTGAAATGTGCTTCGTCTGACCATATAACCTTCCTTTCAAAATCTCTGACCATATCGCATCTTTCTCGAAACCAATTGCAGAAGACTACCCGACGCTCTGCATTCCCTGGCTGTAACTTTTCACTGGCCCTACAAGAGTTTGTAGGGTAAGCTTCTGCATTAGCCAAAACCGTAATTTCCTCAGCCTCCCGATTTTCTTTATTATATGTTTTCGTACGAGGTTTGATAAATGATCCGTTATTAAGTAAATTCTTTTTTATCCGATAAAAAGTGGATATATTAGGTTGCCTCCTTTCTGGATATCTAAATAAAAATTAAGCAATAGTATTTCAACATACCTAAAAATTAACTATTTACCTGTTAAAATACATCTCAGAAGCCGCTTCAACATTTTCATTACTTAATATAAAACAAGCTAACATATCGTACTTTTCATAATGTTCGAAAGTTTGGTTTTCTTCCATAATAATACAAATATATTTTTACACAATAAATAAATACAAAAAAACTAGCGCTATATTTTATATACGCGTACAAAATTGGGAAATGTCATTTGCTTCCATGAAAACAAAAGAAAACGGCATCGTTTTGCATGGCCTACTGCAAAATTTGGGATGATAATTATAAAAATTAGGATTTTTGTTGTTGTTTATTAAAATAGACCCATACTATTATATATTTTTGAGAAGCTTTTTTTCGCCCTGTATCTCATAAACGAAGAAGGCTTTGAAAATTGTTTACGGCTTCATGAGTTTCACAAAAAATTAACTCAGGTTCGAGAAAACCGCAAGGTTCTATCTTTAAAAATAAGCGAGATACCCTGCTTTTGCAACCACATCCGGATACCCTGTATATTTAAATGTGCAACAGTAAAACCTCCTGCTGGAGATTTATTATGTCTGGGGCCTCCTCCATACATTCATTCGGACGTTTAAATAAATGAACCTTACAATTTAACCTAACTAACAAAGATATACACAAACATAAAAACGATTTCATTATTCGATTCATTTCATTATTCATTTCAAATAAAATGTTTAAAAAATGTAGGTAAAAAAATCCTATTGGATTTATTTTAAATTATGTCCACAATTCAAGTGTGATATAGGTAAAATATTGGTAGGAATTCAGTAATAATATGACGGAACAAAATTGCTCCCAATAAAAATATTTAAAAACACTATATATATTTGTTACTAATAAGGATATTTACCGCTTTTTTTTCTTATGTTTATGAGACAAATTTCGTTTTAAAGTTTTGGACCTGAATTAATTTACACCCGGTAATTTAAAAACACCGACCATTAGGTTACAGTAAAAAATATTACACAAAAACATTATTTATAAAAAAATACAACTTATTTCAAGAATATCATTTTACATTATTTATTATTCAGTTACTATCTAAGAAGTGTGTTACTCCTGAAACCTGAAATCTTCAAAAAATTGCAATTCTTTATTATACTCCTCAAAACGGATTAATAATACTTGTAATCCAAAATTATTCTTAATGAAATAATCATGATTTAAATCAGTCTACCTAAATTCATACATTATTGAGGTTAATCAATCATTGATTCATTGCTCATCTAATCAACATTAATTATTATTAACTATGCTAGTGTGTATATGTAATATATATGTCAAGATATAATTAATACACTTGCAGACATGTATAATGTATTTAACAGTGATAAGATCAGCCAATTGGGAGTTCTTTGTTTGGTCTGATTATAATTTTAATTTTTATGTCGCCCGATATTTAGGGATAAATGTCAATATTGTCAAATCGAATTTTTTTTGTAAGACATTACAATGCGTCTAATAAAATACTGAATTATACTTCTGTTGGCAGTATGTAAGGACGTAGCCGATAAACGCATCGGACAAGTGGCCCTTCAGAAACGTACACTACAGAAAGCTAAACATTCCAAATGGTACGCATTCCCAAATAACGTCAAATAAATAAATAAAGAAGTCAGTAACTCTAAGAAAAATTGTGTCAGATAAGCAAACAAAAATTACCAATAAGAAATATTTTCAATTGAAATAAAATAATACATGAATAAAGATAAAACTACACAACTACATAAACAAAAACTAACATCAATATGGGCCAAAAAACATTACAAAACCAATCCGGTTAACTGCCTTTTCAGCTGCAAAGTGCTTAGTCTGAAAATATCATATTCTGAGAAGTGACGATTGTAATTGTGAACTAGTCGGGAAACAAATGCGCTAAACCCATAATTTGTACGGTGGTAACTTTCTAATACGCAGTAGAAACGGGACTGATCCAAGCAGCACTTCACAGTCAATCCCACCCATTCACCAATTTATGCAAAAAGACCAGAAGTGCCTTCTTTCTTCTAAATTTAAGGGTTTGAAGGCCGCAAAGAAGAGCTCTAGTATTAGATGACAGACCTTAATATGGGAAATGCAATTTATGTAAGAGGTATTTTGAAAACCTATGTTGCACCTTTTCAATTCTGTCGATGTGACACTGGTATGATGGACTCCATATTGTACAACAATATTCTAGAACACTGCGAACCAATGAGTTATAGAGACACCCAATTGCTTTGGTATCAGTTACGTGTTTCGTATGTCGCTTTATAAAACCCAGAAGTCTAACCCTTAAGTACAATGTTATCAGTATGTAGATTAAAAGTAAGATTTTCATCAAAAATAACACCTAGGTCCGTGAAAGAACTAACAAATTCAAATTCAAATTTAATATATTACAGCATTAAATTTAAAAAAATTTGCCAAAGTCAGTATGCAATATAAAATAGTTATTAGAATATAGGTCCATTAAAGACATAACACCTACATTATTACTTAATTTAATAAAATAAAATGTAAAAAAAAATAAAACAATCCTCAAATGTTAAAATTAAAATCTAAAAATTGACTAATGTCATAAAAAGCATTATCCAAAAGAATTCGCTTGATATTTGAGCTAAAACCTGGAGAAGGCAAGTTTTTCAAATGTCTTGGCAATTTATTATAAAGCAAGGGCCCATAATAGTTCACTGAGAGTCGGCTTCTCTGAAGCCGCAAAAAGTCCATTCTTATGTTGCCTCTCTCCCTTGTTGGGTAATTATGATAGACATTGTTAGTGGTATAGCAGTTGCTGTTCCTGTGAGTATACATAAGGCATTCATAAATGTATTTTGATGGTACAGTGAGTACTCTTAGTTCAATAAAGGTTTGCTTGACATCCTCCCTGTATCCCTTCTTTGCTATTACTCGAATAGCCTTACGCTGAAGAGCAAATACCCTTGCGGAATGACAGGAATGTCCCCAGGCCAGCAGTGCATAGGTTGCTACTGACTGAAATGTTGCATGGAATGCCTGCATCATTACTGTAAGTGGAAGCACCTTTACCAGACAACGCAGCAAATATGGGCTACTTGAGAGCCTCCGAGCTATATGTTCCAAGTGTCTTTCGAAAGTGAGTTTGAGATCATTGCAACGGTCTTCTCTGCATTCAGGGACAGGCGATTAGCTACAAACCAATCTGTTAGACTCCGCACATCTTGCTGGCTGACATCCAATAAGTTCTGCAGCTCCCCTCCATTTCTCGCCACAGTGGTGTCATCAGCAAAGAGCCACAATTTTGCTGTGGGCGCTGCAAGCTGCAAATCGTTTATATAAATCAAGAATAGAAGGGGACCCAGTACGGAACCCTGGGGGACACCATGTTTGACCTCAGCGCTGTCCGACAGATGCTCCCTGTAAAAAGTCCGCTGTTTCCTTCCCGCCAGATAACTGCCCAGCAGGTGAATGCTCAACTCTCCGACTCCATAATGTCGCAACTTGTCCAACAAGATCTCGTGAGACACACAATCAAAAGCCTTCGAGAGGTCGCAGAACGTAGCACTTACATACTGCTGCTCCTCGAAGACACTCACTAGATACTCCAGCATATCGGTTATGGCACCAGTGGTTGAGCTCTTCTGTCTAAAGCCAAACTGAAAGTTGGTCCTTTAAAATGATCTCATAAACCTTCGCGAAAATGGGAATCAAGGAGATGGGTCTATAGTTTGATGGGTTATTTTTCTCACCTTTCTTAAATACTGGAACTATTTTTGAGTGCTTTAAAGAAGCAGGGAGTATACCTTTTCTAATGCTAAAGTTTATTAATTTGGTTAAGAGTGATATTAGCTGGTTTTTAAGCTGTTTGATCATAGATGTATTCATGCCATATAAGTCTTTACTTGATTTATCCTTTAGTAAATTTACTGCATCTCTTACCTGTATAAAGCCTACTTCCCGAAAAGCAAATCTTGACTCCACTATATTATGTTGTTCTAAAAAGAAAAATATGATCCTCTTGTGTTGCTGGAAGTGATGCCAATACACTCTCTGCTACTCCTACAAAGAACTCGTTAAACTGGTTGGCACTCAGGGACTCATCCTAGGCAGAACCAGAGCTACTCTCTCTAAAGGAATTTATACTCTCCAAGAGGCCTTTACTGTGTTTGCTGAGTTTAATATGTGGTTGGTATACGCAAGCTTTTTGGTATTGGCCAGATGTTTTTTGTACTGCATTGCAAAATTTAATACATTAGTTTTTGTGTTTGGTGTTGGCCTCATTTCATGCAGTTCTTGTAATAGCTTTAAAGTTTCCCTCATATGCCTACACTCGTTATCAAACCAAATGATGTTTGTGCTATTAGGGCTGTTTTTTCTTTTAACTAATGGGAATGCATTGTTTATCTCCGAGAGTATGGTATGCAGGAAGGCATCAAAGACTTCGTCCACTTCACCTCCTTCAAACGATAGAAAATTCCAAGTCTGCTCCTCCAGGGTCAAATAGAGTTTACACATACCCACTCTGGTTATTGGTCTATACTCAGCATGTATTTCTTTCCACTGTTATGAGGATAGGTAGGGGGGGCAATGGGAGTTACTTTTTGTTTGCCTCTTTTAACGTCGGTTTTTTCCTTTTCGTTTTTTTCCTTTAGGGAGATTTCTAAGAAAGTTGCCTTTTCTCTCCATAGTTTGTTATTTTCTTCTAAAATTGAGTTTTTTTCCTCTAATTCATGAATTATCTTCTTGAGATACATAAGTTCATTTTCATATATATTGTCTTTGTCTTTGACCGACATCGAGTTGTTTTCACTGCCTGTTGTTTGGTGTACGCAAACAGCGGATTTTTTTGTTGCCGATTGTTTTATGCACGAAGGATGAAAGTTTTCGCAACATTGTATGCACTTTTCCGCACTTTCCAACTGTTTTTTACAATGGAAACATGCTAATTTCGGATTTTTCCCACTATTTTCCCTATCTGATTGAATACGCGTGCTGTCGCATACTGCTTAAGGGTTAGATTCCTTGTAGCAAAGACCACAGTAGTTAGGGCCACAGGTAGCAAAGGCTACGGCTTCTTTTAGTAGCTTCCGCCAATAGGGTGAAGTTAGGATGTCAGCTGTCAATTTAACTTTTCACTCTAATAAAGTTATATAATATTTATTTTAAAAGTGTTCCTTATTTATGAATCAGAGTTTCCTCCATTTCCACATTTTGCACTGTTTTTCGTATTTTAATACACTGCCCTGATTTACGTAATACGTTGCCGAAAATTGCACAATTCTGCGGGAACAATTCTCTTACTTGACATTTGACGGAAACACCACCCCGAACAACTTCAAGGTTTACATTATTTATGAAGTAGGTGGAGGGTATGGTATTAATACATTTGTGAAAACTTTACATTTCGAGATAATAAGAGAGAGATAATTAGTTCTGCACCATTTGACGAGCCTTTCCATATCAGACTGCAGAGGATTGGAGTCTGAGGAGACTGGTGAGAAGAATTTTAAGTCGTCTGCATATAAAAGACATTCGGAAAATTCGAAACAGGATATTAATCATTTATAAACAGCAGAAAGAGAAGTGAACCTACATACGAACCCTGCGGAACACCCGATGTCACAAGAAGAAGACTGAACCGCATATGTTGACTTGCTGGCGACGATTAAATAAATACGATTTGATCTACTCAAGATATTTTCCACAAAAACCAATTTGCTGTAATTTCCATAACAGAAGCTGATGGTAAACACTGTCAAAAACCTTAGATATGTCAGTGTAAATAACATCGATCTGCTTGCCAGCCTCAACCGATGTCACTAAGTAGTTTTGAAATATTGCAAGATTGGTAGTTGTTGAACGACCACGATAAAAACCATTTTGCATACTCGTAATATAGTGTTTTAAAGACTCAAATATATGATCGGTGATAATTGCCTCAAAGAGCTTTGGTATATGTGAAAGTAAAGAAATTCTGTAGTTCTTCACATCACTTTTATCACCAGATATGAAAATGGGCAGAAGGGTAGAAAACTTCCAAAATTCAGAAAAGGAACCCAGATTAATGGATCTCTGAAAAATTATACATAGAGGCTGAGACAATGACTCACAGCATCGTTGCAATAGAATGGTAGGAATTCCATCAGGGCCAGCCTTCTTGGAAGGATCAAGGTCCTTTAATTTATTAAAGATTTCTGCCTGTGTAAAACAATATGTTGATAGAAGTTAATAGAACGTTGTCTTAAATAAATGTTTATTGAATATATAACATGTTTAAAACCAAACATCATGCTTGATCAAGAAGTTTCACGTATAAGTATGTGTACGAAAAAGAAATAAATCAAACCTCTTGATTGGATACATTTTTCTACAATTTCTTGGGACAAAATGACTACTTTAAAAATTGTGGCTTGTTATTAAGGTAATTTTGATCCTTTTTCATTGAAACGCCACCGTTGAGGGGGTTTTCCGTAAACAAAAATATTTTAGATGAAAATCTGTTGGAGGACTCCACTATCTGCCAAAGACAAGTATATGACGCAATTTATCGTTGGTGTATTAAACGTTAATATTTCCTACAAAATGTGTTAAAAATGCTTATAAAACTTATCAATATGCTCTTGACAACGAAAATCGCCGAAAAGGGAAAGAAAAAGAAATTGACCTCGAAAAAAATAAGAGCCGAAAGTGAACTTTATCGTTTAGAAAATAAAAAGAAAAAACTAGAAAAGGAAGCAGCATCCATGGAACTGGAAATATCGTAAACTGAGACGAAAAATTTAAAATACTTATTTTCTATTTTTTTTATAATCCTTTTAAATTTAATTTTTAATAATGACATGTCGCAAGTATATATACATTTTTTGTTTGTAAATGCTTTGTGTAACTGCATTTTGTTTATTTAATTTTCAAATAGAACAGAATATCCTGTTAAAAATGTATACTTCTTCCGGTTATGCTCTATTACTATAGCGTAATATTTTATATTTTTTATACAATTACATTTAAGTTTAGTTTCATTAGTTTTGTTGTTTTTTTTTATAAGAAATATAAATTCTCAAAATATAACTTGGTATTTCCGTGAAATTGTCAGGGAAAACCTGGAAAAGTCAGTGAATTTGATAATTCAAAATTGTTAAGAACCCTGCTCTGATAAAATGTACAAAATAAAAGTGAAGATATCTTAATCAAAAACCCTCATGTTGATTTTTTTTCTAATAGGATATTTTCTGAGATAAATCCAAAACTATAGTTTTAAGATTTCCTGTCAAAAAAAAATCTGGATGCGTCCCGCGACCAAATTTATCATAATTACAACATTAATTTATTTTACACTCTGTATATATTGAACGTATATTATATATATTTTTAAATCCAATGATATTTTGTTTCAGATGCTGAAATTCAGGAATGGTATAAAGGTTTCCTAAAAGACTGTCCTAGCGGCCATCTATCGGTGGATGAATTTAAAAAGATATATGGTAACTTTTTTCCGTATGGAGATGCGAGTAAATTTGCCGAACATGTTTTTAGGTATGTATAATTACTAGTTCAATGCTTTTTTTACCATACAATAGTTATATATTTATTCAGAAACAATTTATTTTTAAATTATTATTTTATTAAACAATTATTTATTGTTGGTTATAACGTTTAAACGTGAAAGAAATTTACCATAGCGTAGAACAGCCATGTCAAATATGAGGCCCGCGGGCCGCATACGGCCCAGTGAGCATTTTTCTGCGGCCCAAATCACTTTTGAAAACAGCCAGATAATGAGGCCCGCGAACAAGTACAATTGTACATAGTGCCATCTATGTTTAGAAGGTTGAACTTCACATACTCAACCCAAAACCTAAAGCCAAACGTTATCTGGCTTGTTCCTTGAAATTTTATCGCGCAAAAACACAGATAAGCCGTATTCGATTGAGTTGTCGTTCAGTATTTAGTCAGTTATGAGTCATTTGCGATAGACTTTCGAGTTGAGTTGCTCACTTATTGTTACAACACTAAACAGTACTTATTATAATTTATTTCGGATACAGTTTTTAACATGTCTCTTTCAAAACCAAGTGGAAATAAGTAAGACTGATCGCGAAACACTCAAAACCATTTGTTGAAGGTGAATTTACAAAAGGGGGCCTTGTAAAGGCCGCAGAAATTGTAAGTCCTGGGAGCGTGAAGGCATTTCAAAATATATCCTTGTCCCGGAATACTGTCGCTGAAAGAGTTACTGAGTTGGCTGCCAATATAAGTGATCAGATAAAAACAAAATCAAACTATTTCATTGCATTTTCTATTGCCTGTGACGAAAGTACGGATGTGTGTGGTGTGGCGCAACTCGCTGTTTTTCTTCGTGCGGTTGATACAGATATCAATGTGTATGAAGAATTACTGGAATTAGTACCATTGCATCATACAACAACTGGGAAGGATATTTTCAAGGCTGTTTATGCTCCTTCAATGACTGGAGTAAAAAATGGCTTCGTTAAAATATTACAGACAAAGATCAGAGAAACGGGCAGTGACAAGCCAGATTTTCATCATATTCATTGGATAATCCACCAAGAAGTTTTATGCTCAAAAGTGATGAAGTTGGAAAGTGTTTTCAGTCAAGTCAGTCAAAAAAATTATAAACTTCATAAGGTCACGAGGCTTTAATGAGCGACAGTTTTCTGCATTTTTACATGATTTAGAAAGTGAGTACGCTGGTTTACCGTATTATGCAGAGGTGCGATGGCTTTCGTGTCCTATGGTACTCGACCGGTTTTGGAAACTCAAAGAAGAAATACGCGTTTTCATGGAAACAAAAGGAGAAGATATCAACTTATTATGCGATGTACAGGGTGTTCCAGCGAGGACTGAACAGGGACCTATTTTCGACCTTCCTTGTATTTTGGAAAAATTCAAAATAGCCAATCGATGTATTTTTTCATGTAGAATCCAAAAATGTCATCGAAAAAATATTTGAACCAGAAACAAAAGAGTTACGCTATGCATCAGGTGTTTTTTAGATGGAATGTATCGTTTTTTATACGATTTTTGGAAAGAGTGATTTTTTTTATGTCCGTTCTGATTAAAAGATTTGATTTTGCGATAGCTGTTTATATTCATTTTAATGTTTTACAAACTAAAATTTTAGCTTCACCTGTTTAAAATATACGATAGGTTGGTGTAGGTGATCAAGGTAAAATGACGTTTGAATGCTTTGTCAATAAAAAATTGACATTATTTTAATTATTGTCGAAGTCTTCGCCTAAAAAATATATATTTGACTCTGATCGAAATGAAATACTCTTTGGACGAGAGACTACAGATTGTTATGCTATTTTACAAGTGCCAAGAAAATGCAAGAGAAGCAAGAAGAAGATTTATTGCAAATTTTCATAGAAATATATCCATCAATACAATTCTAAGGATAAAAAACCTATTTGAGGAAAATAAAACTTGTACTGTACCTTTTTTACAAGATCTTTCATTTATGGTAGATATCTCAAAACACTTGTCGAACTTAAATACGAAATTGCAAGGACCACGTCAAGTTATTACAGATGTGCATTGTCATGTGAAAGCTTTCAAGTGTAAGATGATGTTATGGGAAAAACAGTTAGCGGAGGATAATCTGTCACATTTTCTGACTTGTAAGGCATATCAGGAAAGCACAAGTGTCTCAATATCATAGAAAATAAATTCAGAGAAAATGAGAAGCCTTCTGGCAGAATTTGAGAAGCGTTTTCAGGATTTTAAGACCCAAGAAAACCATTTTTCTTTATTTACTGGTCTTTTCACTATCGATATTGCTAAAGTTCCCACTCTCTTACAAATGGAAGTAATTGAGATTCAGTGTCAGACCCATTTAAAACAAAAATTTGATAGTGTTGGTACATTCGAATTTTATAAGTACTTGCCTGTTCAATACCAAGAAATGAGAAAATTTGCCTGTAAAATCCTGTCAATATTTGGAAGTACCTATAAGTGTGAACAACTATTTTCTTTGATGAAAGAAAACAAATCTCCCACGACATCACGATTGACGGACGCACACTTGGACGCAGTTTTAAAAGTTATTTCCGCCGATAAATTCGCGCCACAAATAGACAATTTAATTAAAGACAAAAGATGTCAAATATCTGGCAAAAGAAGTTAATGTTTGTAGTTTTTTGTAATGTCCTTTTTATTGGAAACTTAATAAACAGACTTGTCTTATAATAGTACTTTTTTTCAAGATTTCCAGTAGTTTGTCTTCTTTAAGATAAGGTTTTGCGGCCCACCTAGTCGATGGTCTTCATGCTTTTGGCCCACCAGTGACTTTGAGTTTGACATGGCTGGCGTAGAAATACTTCTTCTTTAAGAGATTTTACCTGTATCTTTTCGCACCATTGTAAATACTTTCAGGAATTACATCTTCGTCTATGTCTTGCATGTTGAGAAGCGAAACCGTCTTTTAAAAGCACGAAATTACAAATAACTAAGGAAACTAAATCACGCACAAACGCATAAATTGTTATTATTGCTTTTTGGTGTCATCGCAACCGGGACTTGTTTATTAACACTGTTGTTGAAACAATTGTAACTAAGGTTACTTAGCATTAAGCTAACTGGAATGATATGAGATTATAATACGATGTAAGTCAAAATTATAATATAAATAATGAGGTTAATTTTTGATTTCTTTGGGACATTAAAGAATTACACATCTAGATGAGAAATTGCTTTTCTTTTAAGCGGGTTTTTTAATAATTTAAAAAAAAATATCTAATACTTTTGATACAGCTGAAAAAAAAATGTCTTTTTCAAGCACTAGTGCGGAAAGTGTTTACTTTCCACACGCTCATAGAAATAAACTTTCATCCCCATTTTTTACATCTATTGGGGATAAATTTGGATAAATGCTGAAACACGTGTTTAATTATTTTTATTGAAGTGTATTTGTACTACATTTTAATAGAGAAATGATTATTTTTCCTCATACAAGCTTTCATTCCTTATGTTGCACCCTTAGCGCTTGAGTTTTCTCAAATACTTTCTTATTGCTTGCTTAGGTTTCAAAATACAAATAGTTTATTAGTGTCAAAAAATACAGATGCATGTACACAAGTCAATAAAAGTAATCAAATCTTGAGACTCTAGAACATAATAAAGTCATATTTAAATACAATTTTACATATTAAAAGTTAAGTCACACTGTCACATTAAATTTAATAAAATTTCAAGATACCTACTAGGCTAAAATGGCCATTTGAAAAGCATGGCCATCTTGTATCAAAGTCATACTGTTGATGTAACGGGTAGAGTTTTTTAAAACGAGGGTTGAAACAATTTTTTCAACGCCAGTGTTAAAAAATATAAAAAATAGTAGTTCTACTAAAAATTTTAAGTGGTCGTATTTCGAAGGATCTATACCTTTTCGTTTGAACACTTGTTATGTATAATACTATTACAATGCGTGAGTAAACTTTATTTGCTAAGAGGTGGCATTTTTTAAAGATTGTTTTTAAAACATTTTATACATGTTTTATAATTTAGGTAAAAGAAATATCTTATAAAAATATTTTCTAAAACAGTTATTTTAGCCTTTCAAATGCTGTTACAGATTGTTCTGAATAATTAGTTTTAAAATGTCTTTCAAAATTATCGTTTTACATATTTTGTATGTATTTCATATAATGTTAAAAATAATATATCAAGAAAATTTTATTAATTAAAAGTGCTCTGTTAAAAATTGTTTCTAGATGATTAGTTTAATTTTAAGATATTTAAAATTATTTTTTTAAATGTTTTGTATATATATTTAATAATTAGTTAAAAGTGTTATATTAAAAAAGCGTTTGGAACATATTTCTGAAGCATTTATCCGGACTATGTAGCAATAATATTTTACATATACTTTTAAAATGTGTGCTGTATATTAGTAATATATTAATACATCTAAAATATTTTTTAAAATCTTTTAAACACTGAAAATATCCATAATTTTCCTAGTAACATATAATATTAAGAAAGTACATTATGTTATTGTTATTTTATAAAAAGCGTAAATAATTTTTTAACCAGAAATGGTTTCCTCATTTTATATTTTGAAACATGATTAAATACACAGTTTTGTTTTCTAAAATATTTTTATTTTTATTATATTATTTATATTTTATGGATCTGAGAACTAATATAGTTATATTGTCTTATTTCAACAAAAAAAAATCCAGTTGAACAGTTTAATAAATATTTAAATCTTATCTGATCTCTAGAGTTCATTTGTATTAGCCCCCGTATCAGTCGCTCAGGAAGTAAAGTAAGTTCCTTCAATACGGGTCGGAACTTTGTCGAACGGGCTAGACAAGCCTGCCGACTGGGAAAAAGCCCGTGCCGCCTTGAACAAAAAACTTCCAGGGGAGTAATAAAATAAAAATGTAATGGTTTCTCCTAAGTTGCATATTGTGGGGAAGACGATGTCAGGCGGTGTTCGATTGTAAAATAATAATAGTAATAAATTTTAATATTTATTACTAGTATCCGACAGTTATTAATTTAAAAAAAAATTAAGGAAATTAATTTGATTTTTAAAAAATCCGTTCTATGGACGTGACTATTCGTACGAGATGGAGAAAAGTAAAATATCGCAGTCGAAAAGCATCACCATTTTTTACATTGTTTTATTTATAAATGGTATAATATTATATGTTTATAACAAGCATTGCTATGTCATAATGCAATAGCCGGGATTTTTCTAACGTTTACGAAAGGTAGTTCTGGTGTGCGAATACGTAAATATTTCCCTTCCGGTAATACAAAAGCATGTTACTTTTTGTTTTAAGTTTTTTTGTTGGTAAACTATAAAGTTATAACAGTGTAAGAAATGCGGTCTTAATATTATTTGTTTATAACAGAGTACATCCCGGTTGGTGTTCGAAAATGGACATAGTGTCTTAAGGACTTTCAATGCGATCCATGAGGTGCATAATTTAAACATAATTTTGACCATACAGGGTAGCTCACAAAACCGTAGCAAACCAATCTTTCTATTTTTAATAAGACACAGAGTATATTCGTTTTATTTTATTAAGCTTATTTAAAGGCCAATTCGAAAACACCATATTTTTTGGTTTAGCTTATACAGGGTGCTAAAGAGTACACATTCTGAAGTATGCATGGACAGCTTGGAAACCAATGAAACCATGTATAAGTAAATATAGGATAAAATATGATATTAACCAACCGTTTTTCGAATAAACTTTCCAAAATACAACAAATGCACTGGGTGTCTGATTAAAAAAGAAAAGAAGTTTGGTTTGCTATGGCTTTGTGAATTGTGAGCTGAAGTGTATGATCAAAGCTATGCTAAGACCATGTATCTTATGAATGACACTTTATTCTATTTTGTACATCAACTGAGATATTCCTTAGTCAAAATTTCTTGGGACACCCGGTATATTCACCATTTCAAGTTGATGTGGTTTGAATTTTGCTGATAGACATTTTTTTCAAATTGGACTTAAGTGGCATATGTAGTGTTTCACAAGACTCTTGCAAATTTCTTGTCCTTGCTGCAAGAACAAGACAAAACTCTTTTACATTTATTATTTTCCTTGTCCCTTATTATTTACCAAAGTGTTATGATTCAAATCTGAATACCCCAAAAACCATAAAAAGGCATATTACGGAATTATTAACCAAAAAATTGTTGTTTTTTTATCAATTAATCCCTCACTTCACCCCCTTCTTCTCAACCGATTTTGCTAATACCATATGGATTACTACCTATATACCAAATTTAAACTCAATAACACAATTATTCCTTTGAAATTTATCACAAAGTAACAGACAGACAGAAAATAGATTTCGCCGAAATTATGTTTTTACACTTTTTGGGTCGTTTTAAATCAATTTAGCGAAAAAAAAAATTTCTTTTTGCCGATATTATAGTTTTCCATCTCTTAGAGATATAGAAGTAATAATTTAACGGTCATTTTGTTTCGCCATCATAAATTCGTTTCACAATTTTAACAGTTAACTTCTAAACCAAAATCAATTCTTACCTAAATATTTTATTAGGTCGCCATTTTGTTAGGCCATCTTGGATTCGTACCAAAATTCTACCTGTCGATTACTGCGTAACACTTTGTGCAAAATTTGAGGTGTAGTTTTTTAGTAATATTTTTTTAACAATTTACTAGGCCGCCATTTTTACAGCCATTTTGGATTTTCACCAAAATGTTACCAGATTATCTCATAAAAAAAAATAAACTTGACAGCTGCTTTTTTCGTCACTTGATAGAGTGTATTCATTTTTATTTCCGATTACCTGGAAGTAACCAATACGGTTTTTCTATGCTTCACGGCACTAGACAAAGGAGCACCCTTTTGCTGAACCATATTCAGTGACATAAAAATTGGTTTAAGAAGTTTTAAAAAATCTTCAGCCATTCGTTTGATATGAATATTTCATTTTTTTTTGAAAAATCACTGAATCAATGTCATCTTTGTGTTCTTCACAAACTTGCAGCAGTTTTGGCCAGTCAGTGCTGATATAAATTTCTAAGCAGTCAGAACCTTCTGTTGTCAAAGCTGCTCATATTATAGGCTCGTTTTGTTTAATTATTTCGTTTTAACAGGGCTGACGATAACTAAAATCTTTGAAGTGATTGTTAGCCTGGTCTTCACATTTTAATAGCCTTAGGGACCTCGGTACAGTGGCGGCGCGTGGTTAAATAACTTGGGGGTGCACAACCTTAGAATAGAACATGAGTGCCGTTGGTAAATCGGCGGAAGCGAAACGTTTTTTGGGTGCCACGCCCAAAAGACTTTCATTCATGAAATCATACAAGTTAAATAAACTTATAAGAATTTAAGAATTAAGTAACTTACCTCTCTGAGTACATCGGTCTGGCCAAACAATAATTGTTTTTATATTTTACAAACACGTTTTGTATTGAAAATGAAGTCTTCTATCCTTTTTTGAGACAAATTCTTCAATAACCAATTCATTAAAATTTGGAATTTCTTGAATCATTTGTTTCTCAATAGATAACATTGCGAGAGCAGTTAGTCTATTCTGGCCCATTGTACTTCTAAGAAAAGTTTTTATGCGATTCAATGTGGAAAAACAACGTTCCGCTTCTGCGGTTGTCATTGGCATTGTAACAATCGCCTGTAACACTGAAAATGTTTCTGAGAAATCTATTTGCAAATTATTTTCAATTAAAAATTTAAGCAAGTGGACTGCTCCGGAAACTTCTCTAAAATCTGCTCTTCTGTATATTATTTCTAATTCTGTCTTTAATTTATTTTTATTTAAAAATGGAAAGTTTTGAATTGCTGAATCTAAATGTAGTATAGGAAAATTTGCTGAATGTTTCAAAATTTTCCACCGAAAATAAGTGAGCTATTTCCAAATGGCCTGTGAACGAAAACCTTCTTTTTATTTCTGCAATTATGGTGTCACACACTTCTTTAGCTTGCACAGTCGTGGAAACATAAGAATTTCTCTCATCCGTCTTCCTTCTTTTTCTAGCTTGACTTTCATCAATGTCTACTAACCCGATTTCTCTAATAGTATGTATGTTATCTCTCTCCTTTTGAATATTTTTTTCGAACTCAGTAATACATCGTTTTACAGTAACGGAATCAGTAGCCCTTTTTTGCAGCTGTGAATATAAAATATCAACATGGGGCATTACACGATGAAACACTGTCAACCAAAAAACAAATTTAGAGTCATTCAATAATCTGAAAATAGCACCCACCTTTCTAATGGTATCAGATTGTTTGGAGGTGGATTGTATTTTTTCCATACACTCTAAAAGTGCTTCTCTGTTTTCGTATACAGTGTTAACTGTTCTAATTTTAAAATTCCATCTTGTAGCAGATGCTCTAGGAACCCTATTTCCAACCACTTCATCTAATATTGCAACTCTTTGTGGAGAATTCGAAAAAAAACTGGTAAGGTCACTCAAATCGGAAAAAATATGCGTACATTTGTATTTATGCTTGTTGCCTGCGATATTATCAAATTTAGTTGATGAGCATAACAATGGATATAATGCGCATATTTAAATTTATCTTTAATACGTTTTTGCACACCACCATGGGCGCCACTCATGACACTTGCTCCGTCATAACTTTGGGAAATCAATTGTTCAGAATTTTTTAAAACATAATTAAGAGCCTCCTCTATGCAGCCAGCTAAGGCAACAGTATCATGTTCATTTGGTTTTACAAATGTCCAAAATCGTTCAACGGGGGTGCCGTTTGCTAAAGTATAACGGTAAACTATAACCATTTGAAAAATATTCGAAATATCACTTGTTTCGTCACTCATAACAGACAAAAAATTTGCAGCGGCAATTTCTTTTTTTATATATGCCTGACTCACGGAAAGCATACATTCTAATAAATCATTTTGAATGTCTTTTGACGTGCCTTTAAACACGGTAGCTTGCTGCAAATGATCCCTCAGTGCTAAATCCAATTCGGCAGAAAAATTTATGAGGCCTCTAAATATACCAGGGTTTAATGAATCTTGTTGTTCATCGTGTCCACGGAGAGCAAGCTCAAATGCGCCACAAAATTTAATACAATTTATAATTTTAGATAAGACATACCTATTATTCTTTACTTCGTCATTATGTTTTTGAATGCTTAATCGGTATTCACTATTTAATTGTTGCCGAATATCTTGTTTACCTAATAAATTAAATCCTAATTTAGCAGATAGATGTGACTTTGAATTTTGATGCTTTTTAATTTTTTCGGATAAATGTACTAAATCTTTAACCCCGGATTTTGTCCATTCTGATGCCTCACCGCTTTCAAATAATAAACACGGAAAACAGTAAAGACTATTACTAATACTACACCCGCACAACCACTCGGTTTTTTCGTAAGTTTCTATTTTAAAAGTTCGTTTATAATCACGACTTTTGCGTTCAGTTACACTGGTAATTAACAAATTTGGTTTTGGACGACCGACACTTTTAATTTTTATTTTTTCTTTTAAAGATAACTAGGAAAATTTAATTGTCTTTAAATATTGCACGCTAATGCAATCAAGGTTTGATAATTCCGTCATTCTTGCAATCGCAAAATGAAAACAACCTTATCGTACCGCAAAGCGCTAATTCTAATGTGCAATGCTTTCAGGTGCTCGGGAGCTATCGGACGTCGCCTGATTGTCGCGGGGAACAAAGAGTGCGGGGGCAGGTTTCCACCAATTAGATTTAATATTCGGGCGAGCAGTGAACGAAGTCGCTGCGGCAGGATGGATGGATCCGATGATAGGCCCGCTTCGATATTGAATACGTACTCATAGGCGTCCAGGTCCAGCGTCAAAGTCTACAGAAATATTTATTCTGCAAACTTTGGCTTTGTTTAGTGCTTATTATTGATGATTCATGACATTGCTGCTAGTTAAGAAATTCGTCGATCAATTTACATCGTATATTTTAATGTCTGGTCTTTGGGTCATGTTCTTTGACGGCATGGTTTTTAAATTATTATTTTATGATAATATTGTTTAAAGAAAATTAACATTTAAATATGTTTGTTTAAAAAATTTGGGAGTGCACGTGCACATGTGCACTTATTGAGGAGCCACCACTGC
This sequence comes from Kuschelorhynchus macadamiae, assembly GCA_030620095.1. Taxonomy (NCBI): domain Eukaryota; kingdom Metazoa; phylum Arthropoda; class Insecta; order Coleoptera; family Curculionidae; genus Kuschelorhynchus; species Kuschelorhynchus macadamiae. Next base: position 371,180 of record JAUTXW010004774.1, read on the forward strand.
CTCGGTATGATCAATTGCCCTAAAAATGCAATTTATAGCAAAAATTGCTCTTGCGAGTTGCTTTGTCTAGTTTTTTCTTGACACGTTCTTACAACAAAGGAGGGCAAGGAGGTTAAACTACAGCTGCCTTCACTAGCTTTTACATCTTAAGTATCCGCCGGCGTTAAGTTACAGCACTTCATTACTGACTGGGGGCAGTTGTTTTTTAGCTGAAGTTAAAATCCAAACGCTTTGTATTTCGGTATATTTTTATATTATTTAATGTTGGTTACTTATCGCGTTTTAATTAATTTAATTTCAGTAGTTGATTACGCAATTAATGATACAGTCCATCTATCTCCTAAGCTCTTAGTATAATCGTAAGATTATTCTACACTGTCCGACGTTTCGCCTTCGATTGCAGTAGACGTCCTCAGCGATCTCTACTGTACCTGATCTGAACATTGAATCATTTTTTATCTAATACCTTTATCTGATTTAGAACGTTCGATGCAAACGGAGACGGCACAATTGACTTCCGGGAGTTCCTCTGCGCGCTGTCAGTCACATCGCGGGGGAAACTGGAACAGAAACTCAAATGGGCTTTTTCCATGTACGACCTAGACGGAAACGGTTACATATCCAGGCAGGAAATGTTAGAAATCGTTACGGTAAGGAAAGTTACTTTGATCGGAGGCTAAATAGGTTTTTCCATATATATATATATATATATATATATATATATATATATATATATATATATATATATATATATATATAAAGTGGGCCAAAAAAATGCCCAAATTTTTTGGTTTTTAATATATTTTTTTATTTATTATTATTATCTAATAAAACTGTTGAGTATATTCACAAATATATTGATTATATAGAACGAAATATTCAAAATTATTGAGATTCGGTTTTTTTATTGTACAGGGTGATGTAAAAGATGAATTTTGTTTAAAATGCTCGCAATAAAATATTATGAGGATAAGCATAAGTAACATCTTAAAGCCTTATACCTTAGCAACAAAACTGTTGTTTACATTAAATAATGTTAACAATATTTGTATTTAAAACTAAAAAACATAAAATACAATTAGTTCATACTCTTTTCGACTTACCTTATCAAACTTGAATGATATTTTTCCGGGAAAATCGCTAAGTTATGTCAATTTTGTCACTTGAAAATTAAAGATGACTTACGAATTCTTGTCAGTGATCTTGAAGGAAAGGGAAAGGGAAGGAAATAATCACTATAAACACATTATTCACATTGATTGTTGATCTTATCAAGGTGGGTATTTTTGCGAGTAGAAAACAGCTCATTGTCATGGAATTTTGCCGCTCTTGTGAACTAGTCAAGTAAAAATATTAAATTAATTAGCTTTACTACTTCCTTGATTAATTGCATTTAAAGTAAACATTTTTATCCTATTTCTGGATGTCACAAAAGACGTCGGAATTAGTTCCATTTAAACCTTTATAAAAGAACATTCTTAAAGTCCCAAATTCTTGCCAGATCCATCTATTTTATTATGGGAACGAATAAAATTGGTCCTTCAAGAAGTTCAGTTGCAGCCACACTCTCATTTATCATTTATATAAATGTTGTGTCTTATGGGGATCCATCTGTTTTTTCGTAGACAGCAGAGTCGGTGTAACTAATGGTCCAAATAGGAGCCAGATTAAAAATGGAATTTCAGAAACACAATTGAAGGCATTAATTTATTGCAAAAAAATCTATTTTTTTGTTTATTTTAATGGCCTTATGCTGTCGCATCGTTAATTTGCCAATTTTGTTAGATCTTAGCAAATTAAAGGCAGATCTAATAATGTCCTTAACTTTTTATAGTATTGTGACCAGATTGTTATAAAAATATTAAAAACGTGTTATTAATTCTCTCCCAAATATTTTCCGCCTACCGACAAATATCGACAGATTGTTGGCAGCATGCAAAGCGCTTCAGATGAGACCCGTCATTCGAGCTGCGAGGTTCGAGCGTTGCGTTACAGAACAGAGCCGGATTGGCGAAAATGAGTACGTTACTGTGTGCTGCTGTTATAAATTACAGTTAATTTAGAGCTTCTAATTGTTATATAGTCGAAAGCAGTGTTATCGTGCGGGTCATACGATTTATCAACGACAAACTTTTGAAGTTTGTTTTTCTTTTATTACGTGTAATCATATCCTCCGCGTAAAATCAGGAAGATGAATTAGATAGACCTATGATATTTTCATATAAAAAAAGAGGATAAACATATAAATACCAGCAGTTGCAAAAATCTTTGAGCGATGTCACTTCAAAGTCAGATTGACAAGTCAGTGACAAAATGAGTAATAGAAAACAATTTTCGGGTTTTTTGCATTCACAAGCGAAAAAAATGGTATTAAATCTAATAAAATATTACGAAAATGAAAATTCACTGGCCAATATCCAGGAGACAGTAGCAAAAGGTCTGAGAATCGGTATAAGGACTGTGCAGAAAATTGTGCATGAAAAAAAGCATAATTTATTATCGAAGAAGATTAAGAAATGTACACGAAAAAATCAAAGACAGAAGACTTAAGTGACAATGTAAAAATGGATGTTCGCAACGCAATTTACGATTTATACACATCAAAAACTAATATAACCGTTCAAGTTTTAAAAGAAGCTTTAAAAAATCGAGTCATATTGGAAATTGGACTAAAATCGTTGTCAAAATTAATAAAAATGTTGGATTTTCGATATAAAAAGGACTGCCACATATAGCAATCCGAATCCAGTTTTTTAGAAATACACGGAAAATGTTAATTCAAAATTTAGAAAAGTGGTATTTTTCGACTTGGATATTTTCTAATGAAAGTGGTTCGAAATTTTGGCAGGACGAGTCTGTAAAAAGTGTCAATAGAAAAAAGGGATGTGGGGCGGGAAAACGGTTCATCATTTTGCATGCAAGTTCTTCAACAGGATTTTTCCCAAGTGCAAGTTTACTGTTTTCTTCAACATCCAAAAGTATGGACTACCATGATAATATGAACTGTGAACTGTTTGAAAAGTGGTTAAAGGAACAACTGATTCCAAATTTAGATGCTCCATCTTTAAGCATTCTGGACAATGCATCTTATCATTCAAGAATCTTAAATAAACAACCTACTTCATCCTGGAAGAAAAGTTATATTTATGACTGGCTAATTAAACAAAAACAAAATCCTTTACCCAATATGCTGAAACTAGAACTTCTTTTAATGGCAAAATCCATTAAAAAACCAACAATATATGCCGTAAATGAAATAATACGGGAAAATGGACATGAGGTTTTACGACTGCCGCCATACCATTGCCAGTTTAACGCAATAGAATTACTATGGGCTGGGGCAAAATCATATTACGAAAAACACGTATTCGATGGCCTTACATCAGACAAAGTGCAAATTGTTTGGCAAGATTCATTGAATTATATTACGCTGAAGTACTGGAAGAAATCTGTGGAACATACGGAGAAATTACTATGGGATTGGTGGAATCGAGAACGAGTTCGAGATGTCGAAATAGCACCATTGATCATTGCGTCATTTGAGGACGACTCAGAAGATGAGGACTTTTTAAGTGATGATGATATTTTTTAGTCTATAATATTAAAAAGTTTCTGAAGGATTATGTTAGTCTTTGACGTGTATAAATCATAACTTGCATTATGAATATCCATTTTTGCATTGTAACTTAAGTCTTTTGCCTTTGGATTTTTTCGTATACATTTCTTAATCTTCTTCGGAAGTAAATTATGTTTTTTTTTCATGTACAAGTTTCTGTACATTCCTTAAACCGATTCTCAGAGCTTTTGCCACTGGCTCCTGGATATTAGCCAGTGAATTTTAATGTAAAAATTTTTTTATTAGATTTGACACCATTTTGTTTGCTTACTTTTTTAGTACATTTGTAATTTTGTAGGCCATAAATAAATAATTATAGAATACTTGTCCCAATTTTAAAGCCTGTTTAAAATAAGTAAATTTTTTTATTAATTATAAAACAAAATTTGATATATAAAAATCGGTAAAATCGCTTTACCAGAAACTCGGGGCTATCGAAAAAAAAAAAAATATATATATATATATATATAATGTATTTTCGTTCCGGGTGTACATCCGTTCACTACTGTCGTTCTGAAAAGAACAGTTTTGCTGACGTTTCGCCAAAATCACATTTGGCATTTTCGAATTTTTTTAATTTCTCCTACTTATGTAGGACCCCCTGTACAACGCCGACAAATTTTGTTCACGTTGAAAGTCAACCCATACTAATATATAATATATATATATATATATATATATATATATATATATATATATATATATATATATATATATATATATATATATATATATATATAGATACATAATAATCCTATATCAGAAAGCCAACGGCCCACGTTTGAAAAAAGACACTGCAATTCATAATTTTTTACAAAATGGCGGATATTAGAAAAACTATCAGATTTAGACATAGAACATGTTATATAGAATTACGAGGAGAATCTAAATATGCAAAAATATACAGAGTGTTCCATAAGAAAAAACACAACTTTGCTTCGCTACAGATTTTTTAGATACCCTGTATAAATGAAAATAATTTTAGGTTATGTAGCCCGTATTGTTCTACAACTTTTGCATTTAACTTTTTTTATATCGCTATCCGTTATCAAAATATCAATCGAGAACGCACTATTGAGACACACTGTATATATATATATATATATATATATGTATAGCCTGTATTTTTCGCATGCATCTTAATTTTAGACCGAAATTTGAAGAAATCGGATAAGTCGTTATTTAGCTATGCCGCGAACAGACAGACTAACGGACAGACATACCTACAGACAGACGGAATTGAGAAAACATGTTTTCCAGCATCTACGGACCATTAAACGTAAAGATCTTGAAAAATCTCACGAGGAAAGTAATAACTAATTTTCTTGTGTTTTTAACAAAAGTGTATAATATTTTTGCAAAATAAATTTTTTTGTTATCACAATACAAAAAAAAACAAGTTCTTCGCACAGGGGTGGCCCGCATTTAAATAAATGACACTGCATAAGTGGTTAGATTTTTAGGTCAAGCGGGGCTAATAATTTTTGGTGATTGATAAAAAAGTCTCCGTGGCTGTATAAAAAGAACATATCCTTATTGTTCCACTGATTCGAACCGCTTTCCGACTTTATTAAGGCGCTTGTCATTTTGTGTATTTTTGTTTTTGCCAACCAAAAAATTTTAACCAAATACATATTTAGCGAATTTTCTTATTTAATTCCTCGGCATTTAATATATAAAATAATATTAAGTGGCTATCTTAATAATATTGCGTAATATAAAAAAACTATTTTCTTTCTCCCTGTATATTTGTAAATAGCCCATCGAGATTTAATAGCTCGATAAAAAAATCACACAACATGTTGGTATTCACTGTGTTTTTTGATTTGATTTATAATGTTGGTGACCTTTGGACCCGCACGATAAGACCGCATCTGACTATACAATATGTTTCTGTTTAATATTTTGACGTCACCTAAAGGTAACGTAACCAATATACAGGGTGCCATTTAAAAAAAAACATAATATTGTTAATAACTCAAAAATGGTAGGTGATAAAAAAATCTGACTACTTCACTGGATTCTACGTAATAAACTGCGTAATAAACAGTTTTTCCCTTTTTGATATCTCAAACGGTAAGCGAGCTACGAGGGGGGTCCCAAAAATGCAGTATTTTCAAAATCACCCTGTATCTCAGAAACGAAGCGGGCTGGGAAATTTTTGTTTACGGCATCTTTAGTTACACAAAAATCGAGCACAGTGTTGCGAAAACCGCAAGTCGATCGAAAGCATCGAAATTTGGACATCCTGTACTACTTCAAAAATTTAATTCTTATATTAAAAAACATCTGGCAAATCCACGAGATACTTGCGATTGTTACTTCTCTTCCATCGGAAGCCAATTTCTCTTACCCATTTTCGCAGAAAATTAATAGAAAAGTTGAAATAATTGGACATATCATAATTTAGTTTCAGATGGAGAGACTTTATGGTAATATGTTATTTTTGGGCATACATGCGTTAAATGCTATTCGGGATGTTACTTTTTAAGTAGTCGGCTATCTTGATATCTTCTTTATTTCTTGTTGATGACAATTCTTTGAATCTTTTGTCCGTTTTTAGTCCATTTTTTCTTAAATTAAATATCGATCTTGAACTTACTTTCATTACGGAAGCTGTTCTTTCCACCACATTCTGGAGGTCCAAGGCAATTCCTGTAACTATTTGTTTCTCTAGCTCAAAAATAAAACCTAATATATTGAGAATAATAAGCTGGCTTTGCTTACTTATTCGTCTATTTTCAATTTTTTTCAGCATTTTCAATATTGACTTTGTTTTTGACGCATAGATAAACTATTTTAACGTTTCGAAATGTCACACTTAAGGATTAAGACACCCTGTACCGAAAAAAATATTGTAAGAAAAATCTGCTCGCGTTCATTTTGACGAAATTTTTTTTATAATATGTAGTAATTTCTTTTTCACCTTGTATATTAAAATATTGTTTTCACTAGGCGATATACAAAATGGTCGGCACCGTCATGAAGATGCCCGAAGACGAGAGCACTCCCGAGAAGCGCACCGACAAAATTTTCCGACAGATGGACAAGAACAAGGACGGCAAGCTCAGCCTCGAAGAGTTCATAGAGGGCGCCAAAAGCGACCCCTCCATCGTCCGGCTGTTGCAGTGCGATCCGCAGGCGCAGTAGGTTTAGTCCCCGTTTTAAAAATTTACAGTTTGGAGTTTGATTTACTTATCTCTCCTTGTCCTCTCTTCTCAGTCTTCTCACCCCCTCCTTAAAAAAAAATCAAAACTGGTATAATAGGTAGGTTAAGAAATTTCTGACTCTACAACGTCCCCTCCTCCTCCTTTTCCTCCTCCGCTAGGCAAACAAAAGACTATATGTGTTGTGCTGATTATATATAAGAAACATTATCCTTTAACTGAGGTCTATTTTGAGCGTGCGCAGGAAGATATAAAGGACAATCATCCTTCGGGCGTGCACGTAAGGTTAACAACGTTGGTTGTTGTCACTGTGGACCTCTTAATATGGTGTATTTTTTTGGGAATATGGTCGTCCGGTTAAGTTTTATTGAACCGGTCGTACTGGTAAAGATGTTTTGCTGTCTTCATGTGATTGAGATGCAGTTTTAAAGTCAGACTGAAATTTATTGATTTCTGCATTTTTTTTTTTTATTATATGTTTTCTTGTGTTTTTTCATCCGATTGTGGACCGCTATAAACTACTGATCAATTGCTATAACTATTACTTTGAGTTATTTCTCCAACTGTAGAAAATATTATTTTTTAAATAACAATGGTAATTTAACATAAAAAATTAGGGAATTAACATTTCTTTTACCGTAATAAAAAATTACTGAAATAGCGAAAATTTATTGTAATTTGCCTTATTCATTATGAGAAATTAAGCTTAAATTTAAGAATGTATGTGTTTTCTTACTTAAAAGTAGGTTATATTAAAACCGTTGAGCCCAAAATTGGTTTAAAAGGCGCAAATAAATTGTATTTTTTATGCTTTAAATTGCTGGTAGTAAAAATCTGAAGTTTATATTTTGAGATTTTGATATTTAACAAGTAATATGTCAGGTTGTCCCTGTGGACTCTGGGTGTGTGTATTAGTCGTGGGCGTGACCTCAGGTGTCTAGTCCTACAAATCTATTTTCGATCCTATTTTACTATTATCATAACCTTGAGGGCTATTTTTGGTTAACAAACGTCCGCTAGTCCGATATATCTGATTACGAATATACCGGGTGACACAAAACGTAGGGTACATCCTCTAACTTTTTTACCTTTCTGGATATCGCTTTGAAACTTAGGTACTTTTAGTAACTTATTAAGATGCATATTTTGACAGATAATTGCATTATACATCACTTCCGGTTTAACCTTAATAAATTAAATGTTTCTGTGTAAAATTCCCTTTCCAATGATGTATCACAAATTATATTTTTGTTCCAAAATGGCGGCACTAAAATCGGTTTTCTGAAAAACGTTATTTTCACCATATAGCATATTAAACAAAAGACAGTGTCATGCTTTCGAGGTGACCTGATTAAAATGAAATTTTTTAGGTTAGAAAAAGTATGAAAGCATATTATTGTGTTTTTTTCAAAATATGACGTTTTTTCGAAAAAAAAGTCTCCTTTTTATATGAATTTTCTGTCAAAATTTAAATTGAACCTGGAATATTTTATTTATCCGTTTAATTTCATGTTAAATTACATTTCCAATAATGTGCCACAAGTTAATCCTTTTGCAAATGATGGGTAAATAAATCTAACATAGTTTAACTAATAAAAATGGTAAATTTTGATTTTGTAGTTTCCGCGATAAAAAATTATGTAGCTCGGAGGAAAAATCGAAACATTATTGTAATTTAACTACAAAAGGATTAACTTGTGGCACATTATTGGAAATGTAATTTAACCAGAAATTAAACGGATAAATAAAATATACAAGGTCCAATTTAAGTTTTGCCAGAAAATTTACATTAAAAGTAGTCATTTTAATTTTTTTTTTCGAAAAGGCGTAATACTTTGAAAAAAACATAACATGCTTTCATTGTTTTTCTAACCTAAATTAATCAGGTCACCTCAAAAATTTGACATTGTCTTTTGTTTTATATGTTATATAGTGAAAATAACGTTTTTCAGAAAACCGGTTTTATTGCCGCCATTTTTGAAGAAAAATATAACTTGTGATACATCACTGGAAAGGGAATTTTGCACAGAATACGACTATGAAATAAATATACAGGGTTCCCTTTAATATATTGAAGTTTAGGATGTATAATAAAAATTATCTGTCAAAATATGCACTTTATTATGTTACTAAAAGTACCTGAGTTTTAAAACGATACCTGAAAAGGTAAAAATATTCTTGCGTGTACTTTATCTGTAAAAATCTCATTTAAAAAGAAATTAGCTATTTAAAAATTAGGAATACTAGACAGCTGCAAAGATATTGCTCTGAAATAAATTAGCACATTAAAAGTTACAAAAAACGAATCGTATTGAAATTTACATCTATTAATCAAATAAAAACGGTTCAAAACACAATAAATAATCACCATAATGTTAAAATACAACGTCGCTATCAAAAATATGTAAAAAATATGATACTGGGATATTACTAATCGCAAAACTTCGATTTTTGTTTAAATAAAATTAATAACCACTATTCATTATAAAACGGAGATGTGGTCACTTCACAGTAACTGCCTGGGCACATGCCTTGAACCACGTGTATATTTTCTTCGATTTTTCGGTAACTCAGGCAAATACAAATCGTCAAATATCTCTGTAAATTTTATTATCATCCTAGGCCAAAGCCAGCTATCATTTTGCCTCGTATATGCATCGGTACCTATCGATTTTTTACCGATGTGCTCTTTTTTATTTAAATCGAATTTTCACCCATTTGCTGAGTAGTTAGAGGGAAAGGTTATTAGAGCTTTTTTGTAGGCAAATAAATGCTCAATCCGCGGGTCTGGAAATAATTTCGATTACTATTCGCAGTAAGCGGCAAAATGAGGTTAAAGTTGGAATTTAAGTTATCAATTTTAAAACATTGCAGTGATTTAACCGTTAAAGCTATAAACTCGAAATATGGTCACTGTCTACCTAAAAATATTGTTTCATAAAAAAATACCCTACGGACTTAGGTATATTAGTTTTCTTATAATACAAGATAATGTTAAAAAATGTACCCATTCTTGAGAACTTTGGTTCATCTCGTTAGTGCACCCCCTGTATATAATCAAGGACCCTTCCTAAATAGTCCATTTTGTGTAGCATTTTAAGCACTTCCCAGTGCCGTAATTTGTTTTCTGACCACATGCCTAATTTTTATAAAAAAAATTATTTTTTATTATTTTCAAAAAATTTCAGTTTTTCCTAAAAATTTCTATTTTCTCGCAATTTTTCCGACAGTGATACATTTAGGTTTTTGTTCTCCTAGATATTGCCTATGAAAATCGTCTGTTGAAAAATTTCGAGAGGATTCACCCACTTTGGGATATAACCGCGCCAAAATACCCTTTTTTCGAACGAAAAAAAATCGTAAAATCGTCAAAAGAAATCGAAACCCATCTAAAAACAATAGGGTTTTGTAAGACCAGAAAAACTATCATTCCTGAAAGTTTCGTCAGAATAAAATTACATCTAGGTTGACTTTTATGGTAAATTTTGCGGTACCATTTCTTCGGTATCGAAGGTGGTACAGAAAAATGTTTCAGACAAATCTCGAGATCCACGTCTCCTCTAAAAATACATACCAAATTCAATGTTGTATCTCTAACAGTTTCCGACAACAACGGCCTCAAAGCGGAAGTTTGTTAACGAATGAAAAATATGAGTGATTGGCAAAGTTTGATAATACAAAAGCTTATAATAAAAACAACGCGAGTTGCGTACAGTAGGGTCTTGTAAACAGTTATAGCCAGAGAATTTGACAGCCATCATACTGAAATAGACTAGTGTAAATTACAAAAATAAATTGTTTATTATACACTAGTTCTTATTTTTTATTAGCATTTTAGTTTAATGTTAAGTTATGTTTCTAATGCTTTCCAACTACTGCTTACAAGTCATCTTGAGTACAGCAGAACATATTCCCAAAATATCTTCGCCAGAATCGTGTGATTTGATGAGGAAATCTGCGCGTTTTCGTTCAACCCTGTGCGAAACGTAATGTTTTCCTCGTATTTTAGTTTTTTATGGACAACTATGATTATATTAAAACTAATATTTGTAGGTATTAATGGTTAAGCTGAATTTAAGGCAGCATTTTCTCCTTACTTAGATTCATAACGCGAGCATAGAAAGTTAAAACATATCCTAAGGGCTAACAGTAACAGTCCAGTCCTGTAATCCAGTCGAATTGGCATTAAGACAGGAAAAAAATTGTAGACAGCTGATTTTTTTGGCCTAAAATTTCCGAAAGACAATATGTTGGTTCAAAATACAAGAGTTCTAACCACACTGCACCACAACTTGTTACGTTCTGAACGCGTGTTTCGCTAAACAAGTTAGCATCATCAGCAGATAAAGTAACTTATCCTAACCGAGAACTATTTATAGGTAAATGTGGTCACACTTGGTTGCACCCGACTATTTATAGGATTTATAGTAAGCAAGTCTTTATTTAGTGCTTTTTACCACATTTAACTATTTCTATACTCTCAAATGCATTCAATAATATATTATTGGATACATTTTTAATTAACTTAAGATTATTTATTCCTATTTGGTGATTGTTTTCCAAAACATAGGGTACCACTTTTCTGTGTGCCGTATATTAAATGTGTGGGTTTTTTAAAACGAATGTTTATGGACCGTTTAGTTTGCCCAACATATTTTAGATCGTAGTCATTAGAGCTAATTTCATAGATGCCACTCCTTTCCTTCAAGTCGACTTTGTCTTTAGGGTTTGCAAGGAGATTTTTCAAACTGTTCTCCGTTTTGTAGTACTCTAAAATTTACGTTTTTAAACACTTTTTCTAGACCCGTCGTATATCTGGGATCATATGGAATTACTATGAACGTATTGGGAACTTCAGGTCCTTGAAGAGTATTGGCATGTTTTAATATTTTCTTATGCTTATGTCTATTTACTAATTTGTGTACAGGGTGGCCATTTTATGGTGATCTTATCTAGAAAACGGTAATAGTTACCACAAAAAGTTAAATACAAAAGTTGTTTGGATTCAATTAAATTTTTATATTATTTCACTACTGCTTATACAGGGTGTTTCGTTTTGACGTGACACATGTCAACTTTCTTAATTTAAATGGGATACCCTATATATTATTACATATTTTGATTCTACTGTTAATTTGCAAAAGTTTTTATAATAATATCTATATTTGAATTCTTTATCGTTTTTGAGTAAATTGAGTTTTTAGATTTTTTTTTTTAAATTTAAATTTTTTACCTATAAAACTTTAATAAATATCCTAAACATACATTACTAAGGGTTCAATTCAACGAGTTTCCATGATGGTCTTACCAATTAATATACAGGGTGTTAAAAATGAAGAGCAAAACAAACAGAACTTTAAATGTAAAAATCTCCTATTTTTCAAATGGAACACCCTATATATTTTTATTTCTTCTGATTCAGCGTTCAATTACCTATCATTACTCATATATATGTCCTGTACCTAAAATGAACAGTTTCGATTTTATTAGCCGTTTTCTGATTTGACTATTTTTTTTTAATATTTAATAAAATAAAAATGTCGTAAACTAAGCCTAATTCTCATTTCCTTAACACATATAGCGACTATAAATAATTTAAGAAAATACAAATAAAAGTGAAATATTATGTAATTTATGTTCTTATTATTTAATGTTTACGAAAATAAGGGAGAGACAAAAAAAATATCTTGTGCCACACGGTATAACTAATAACTAACTGAGTATTAAACATGATTAAAACAGATTATAAAAAATTTTCAATATGGCCACCGTCCATTGCGATACATGAAGTGTAAATAGCCTCCATTTTTCGAATAGCGTTCCTTACCGAATTAGATGCATTAAAATTATTGATCTCTTCCCTGATTTTTATTTTTAACTCATTTCTATTATTAGATCTATTTTTATAAACTTTATTTTTTAGTACACCACACAAAAAGAAGTCTAAAGGGCTTAAATCAGGGCTTCGTGGTGGCCAGGATAATATTAAACCATGTCTTCCTATCCACAATGGCAAATGTTGATTAAGAAAATTTACTACCGGTGCAACCGTGTGTTAAAGGGCGCTATCCTGCTGAAAAATGATATTTTCTCGAATATTTGCTGGCAAGTCGTTGATAAGGGGCATGATTTCATTCCTAAGCAGCTCCAAGTATCTTTCGCCATTTAACGACCTGTCAAAAAATATTGGTCCGATAATACGGTCGCAAATAATTCCGCACCACACATTTACGGTTTGACGGCCTTGTTTTTCAATTGCTTTTATTAGATATTTATTAGTTTGAGACTAGTAATGAATGTTTTTCCGATTAAAAATACCCGCCGTATTAAATGAGGCTTCATCAGTCCAAAGCTCTTTTGAAAAAAACACATTTTCGAACTGATGCCGGTCCATAATATCACAACAAAAAGTCAATCTTTCATTAAAGTCTAATTGTCATAATAATTGAGTTGGAAGAAATTTATAAGGATAATAACCATTCACCTGCAGTGTTTTTTGAATACTTCCTCTACTGACACCTGCAATGTCTCTGTCAGCATCTCTTTGGGATCTTTCATCATCTTCCTCGAAATAAAGTAAAATCTCCAGTTGTTTTTCCTCAGTGAGGACAAAATTGGGACGATTTTTCTTAGAGTTTTTAAGGACCATTTTCCAAATCACGCACAATGCGAAAAAATATAGTACTGGAGGGAACTCGATTATTAGGATATTCCCTCGAATATTCTGTAAGGGCTAACCCTGGACTTTTATTATTTTTTATGAAACAGTTGTATAATTTCAAACGTTCATCTAAACTATATAAAGCCATTTTTTAACAAATTTCGGAGCAAAAATTTGACAAAAACGACAAACAGAGCAAATGTCAACTTAAGTCAACAATTGCATTAGGTTATTTCCTAAGCCTATCTTGATTTTTTTAGTTTCTGATCTCATTTACTGACAAAATTCCGGGAAAAATCAGAAAACGGCTAATAAAATCGAAACTGTTCATTTTAGGTACAGGACATATATATGAGTAATGATAGGTAATTGGACGCTGAATCAGATGAAATAAAAATATACAGGGTGTTCCATTTGAAAAGCAGGAGATTTTTACATTTAAAGTTCTGTTTGTTTTGCTCATCATTTTTAACACCCTGTATATTAATTGGTAAGACCAGCATGGAAACTCGATGAATTGAACCCTTAGTAATGTATGTTTGTGTGTAATTTTTTTTTTAAAAAAATGTGTTTTTTAAAAAAAAATCTAAAAACTCAATTTACTCAAAAGCGATAAAGAATTCAAATATAGATGTTATTATAAAAACTTTCGCAAATTAACAGTAGAATCGAAACATGTAATAATATATAGGATGTCCCATTTAAACTAAGAAAGTTGACATGGGTCACGTCAAAACGAAACACCCTGTATAAACAAAAGTGAAATAAAATAAAAATTTAATTGAATCCAAACAACTTTTGTATTTAACTTTTTGTTGTAACTATTACCGTTTTCTAGATAAGGTACTGTATCACCATAAAATGGCCACCCTGTACAAAATTATCAATATAACTATTACTTTTAGCTATATTTTGAATCCGATTCATGGTTCTTTATTTAATGGAAAATTGACTAACCTAATAACTAGTTATTAGAAATAACGATAAATTAGAATTTGATATTTATAGGAAATTTACTGATGATACTGATAGGCATATAACATCCGCCTCATTTCATTGCCCTTAACACAAAATGGCAGCATTTCATTTCTTAACTCACAGGTTAGTCAATTTTCTATTAAGTAAATAACGTTTTAAGAATGAAATGAATCGGATTCAAAATATAGCTAAAAGTAATGGATATTATGATAAATTTGTACATAAATTAGTAAATAGACATAAGCATAAGAAAAGTTAAAAGATGCCACTACTCTTCAAGCAACTGAGGCTCCCAAGTTCATAGTAATCCCATATGACCCCAGATATACGAGAGGTCTAGAAAAAGTATTTAAAAACGTTGGTTTTAGAGTAGCCTACAAAAGGGAGAACAGTTTGAAAAATCTTCTTGGAAACCCTAAAGACAAAGTCGACTTGAAGGAGAGGAGTGGCATCTATAAAATTAGCTGTACTGACTGCGATCTAAAATATGTTGGCCAAACTAAACGCTCCATAAACATTCGTTTTAAAAAACACATGGCACATTTAAGATACGGAAGAACAGAAAAGTCAAACGTTGTCCCTACATGCTTTGGAAAACAATCACCAAATAGGAATAAATAATCTTAAGTTAATTAAAAATGTATCCAATAATAGATTATTGAATGCATTTGAGAGTATAGAAACAATGAAATGTGGTAAGAAAGCACTAAATAAAGACACAGGCCCTATTCCCCTCTATGGCTTACTTGACAACGTGTGACCACATTTACCTATACATAGTCTCTGTGAGGATAAGTTACTTTAGTTTATATCATTTGCTGATGATGCTAACTTGGTTAGCGAAACACGCGTCCAGAACGTAACTAGTTGTGGTGTAGTGTGGTTAGAACTTTTGTATTTTAATCTATCTTCCACCACAGGTTCCAGTCTTAGGACGATATGTTGGTTTTAATACTGAGGTGTCATCTATCACTGATGATCAAGATAATTTTTCTTTGCCTGATAAATACAGATATTTGCTTTCAATTCTTACTGCCAGCCATTATTATTCTTTCTTTTTAAACGATATGTTACCTTAAAAAGCTGAAATCCGTCATATCGCGATTTAACTAGTAAAAAAGCAAAGTTTTTAAGAGTGTTAGTAATATTGGATTCTTACTAGTTGTATTTAGTTATAGCCGAATAAAATGACAATTTCAGTATTTTTCTGAGTTTTTTAGATAAAACCCGTTCTTACTAAGCATGTAATAGTAAAACTGCTATCTATAATCTAATCTATCTATACTACGAATAGTTTTTAATATACAGGGTGTTAAAGTTTGCCTAAAACTTATATAAAATACATAGGGAAGATAGGACGACACCAATTAGTTTTTTCTACATATTTAACGTATAATAGTACGTCCCAAAATAAGAAAAAAGTTTTATATGAATATAGAACCAAAAAGCCTTCAGTTACGAGATATAGGGCGAACACCCTTTACAATACAACGTTGAAACTCTTGACCAATCAAAGCGATGTAAGCATTCCAGAATATACTAGCTCGTATTCGTACGACTTAGCATTCAGTAAGGACCGGTTATGCGTTAGACACTTCGCGATGTTACTAGCAAGAATTACTAACACCCTTAGAAACTTCGCATTTTTACTATTTAGATCGCGTTATTACGGATTTCGGATATTTACGGTAACAGATACATTATTCTTGAAATGGCTTATGCAAAAACTGATTTTCAGGATAAGTGTTAAATTATTTGGTTTTTAAATATAATCCAGATACTCAGAACAATTCTCTTATGGCATTTTGCTCTAAAACTAAACTTATAGGTAGTGTTCTCTTCAGGCAATTTTAGATTTACTAAGTTTTTGGCAACCCTGTACAATATTTTTTACAAAATGAAAAATAAAAAAGTTTCCATTTGTTAAGAACTTTTCAGGACACACATATTTACAGCCTTGCCGGTTTTATAGTTTTTCCTATAGAGCTCTTAACTTTATTTTTTTTAAATGCAATACTATGATTGTTTTTCGCCTATAATGTTCACCAAACCAAAGTGTTTTCATTCCTAAAATATCAAATTTTTTATATGTAAATTTTAAAATATATTGCAAGTCCGCATTTTCATTCAAAAGAACCGGAACGGTCAAATATCTCGATAACGGATTAATATATCGTTATAAAATTTGCCATAGGGAGGTTATCAACAGTGCCGGATCTAAAAATAATATTTACAGCGTTGCCGGTTTTATAGTTTTTCTGATATAGCTCTTAACTTTATTTTTTTGAATGCAATATTATGATATAATGTTTTTCGCTTATAATGTTGACAGAATCAAGGTGTTTTTAATCCTAGAATAACAAATTTTTCTTCTGGAAATTTTAAAAGATATGATAAGTCCGCATTTTCATTCAGAAGAACCTGAATGGTGAAATATTTCGGTAACGGATTAAAATATCGTTATAAAATTTGGTATCGGGGTATTATCTAGTGCCAGATCTTAAATATTATTCGCAACGTTGTCAGTTTTCAATAGAGCTGAGAACTTTATTTTTTAAATGAATTACGATGATAGTTTTTTGCTTATGATGTTTTGTGTGATGCAAAGCGTTTTCAATCCTAGAACATCATTTTTTTTTCGGGAAATTTTGGAAGATATGTCAAAACCGCAATCCAAATATCGGGGAATTAATAATAGTGTCAGATCTAAAAATAATATTTACAGCGTTGCCAGTTTTATCGTAAATAGAACTCTTAACATTTTTTTAAAAGGAATCCTATGATAGTTTTTTGTTTATACTATTGACCAAAGCCAAGAGTTTTCAATTCTAGAAAACCAAATTTTTAAAAGATATGCAGGATCATATTTTCATTCTTAATAACCGGTAAAATACTTCGAACGTCTAAAATATTTCGGCATCGGATTAACATATCGTTATGAAATTTGCTATAGCAAAAGTTATCAATAGTGCCGGATGGAAAAATAACATTTGCGACGTTGTCAGTTTTATAGTTTTTCCGATAGAATTCTTAACTTTGTTAGAACCATGAAGTATAAAATATCAAGTGGCTTTTTGGAAATAGCTAATGAACAATTATTATTGTTGTCAACCATCTGTCATAACATTGTGAAAATTATTTTTAGATCTGGCACTATTGATAATCCGTTAGCGAGATATCTGACCGTTCCGGTTCTTTTCAATGAAAATATGGTCTTACCTTATCTTTTAAAAATTTCACAAGAAAAATTTGTCGTTCTAGGATTGAAAGCATTTAGGTTTGGTCAACAATATGAGCAAAAAACTATCACAACATTGTATTTAAAAAAAATTAGTTGATAAGTTTATCGAAAAAAAACTATAAAACTGGCAACATTGTGAAAGTTATTTTTAAATATGACACTATTAATAATCTTCCTATACCAACTTTAAAAATATTCGACCGTGCCGATTCTTTTGCATGAAAATTCGGACTTGTCATATCTTTTAAAATTTCCAGAAGAAAAATTTAATATTCTAGGATTGAAAACACTTTGGTTTGGTCAACATTATAAGCGAAAAACAATCATAGTATTGTATTTAAAAAAATAAAATTGAGAGCTCTATCGGAAAAACTATAAAACTGGCAACGTTGTAAATATTATTTTTAGATCGGGCCCTATTGATAACGTGCCTATAGCAAATTTTCTAACGATATGTTAGTCCGTTATCGAGATATTTGACCGTTCCGGTTCTTTCGAGTGAAAATGCAGACTTGTCATATCTTATAAAATTACCAGACGAAAATTTTGATATTCTAGGATCGAAAATACTTTAGTTTGATCAACATTATAAGTGAAAGACAATCATAGTTTCGCATTTAAAAAAAATTAAGTTAAGATCTCTATCGAAAAAACAATAAAACCGACAACGCTGTAAATATTATTTTTATGTCCGGCACCATTAATAACCTCCCAATTCCAAATTTCATAACGTTACGTTAATCTGTTACCAAGAGATTTGACCATTCCGGTTCTTTTGGGAAACCCTGTATATATATATATATATATATATATATATATATATATATATATATATATATATATATATATATATATATATATACGTTTCATAGGTTTCCTAAAGAAAAAAGTTGTGGTTAAAATGCTGCCTTAACCCCTTCTCTTGAATGTAAAAATTTTTAAAGATTTCTGCTAAAATAAAAAAAATCGAAATACTAAAATACGAATAGATAAAGTATTGCATATAACTATTTACTCCATTTGAAATGATATTTCCCAGAATATACTATAATTATATTCGATAATGTATCATGTAAGTGTTAATGTTTTCAAATTTTTAAATGTGATTCCAGAAGCGCGAAAAGATTCGTGTCAAAATTTATAGAAACCACACAGAGCTAGTTTGCTTTTTAACTTTGATAAAAAGAAATAAAATTTTCATTCAGGATTTTTATACCCCAACATCATATTGTGTTGCTGTGGGATAATATTCCTGATGATGCTGTGTGGAATAAAAGACGAAATGTAAATTTAAAAAATATTTATATGGAAGTTGTAGGGACTGCTGAGAGCTACAACCTAATATTGTTTTCGATTATACAGGGTTGAGGATAAGTTTGCCACAAACCAAAACATTTTTTTTAATAGAACACCCAGTATATTTTTTATTTTCAGATTACTCCCTTTTTGTCCATTCACCTAATATACGGTTTGCGCGGTCTATACAGATTCATTCAAGATTTATGGCTACTTTTCGAAAATATCAGAGGCACATTTAACGACCTATATATCTTTTAATGCGTTAGCAATGCAAAAACTTCCAAATGCGGTCTTCTGTAAAATGCAGTGTCTCTCTTTAGTATTCTATAGTAACGGTATACAGGGTAAACACAAATCTTGGATGCAAATATTTATTATATTTTCAGATTCCTCCCTTTTAGGCCATTCAACCAATATAGGTTTTGTGGGGTCTATACAGAGTGGTTCAAGAGTTATGGCCACTTTTCGAAAATATTATAGGTACATTTGACGTTAAGACACCACCTATTTTGACTAGTTGTGCCAGTAAAATGAGGTTTTTCAATAGCG
The DNA here is from genome assembly GCA_030620095.1 of Kuschelorhynchus macadamiae. Lineage (NCBI taxonomy): Eukaryota > Metazoa > Arthropoda > Insecta > Coleoptera > Curculionidae > Kuschelorhynchus > Kuschelorhynchus macadamiae. Next base: position 390,691 of record JAUTXW010004774.1, read on the forward strand.
TTATAATGAAAATTATGCCTATTGACATTTCTATATTTGTGGAATGTTGTTTGGTCAGTAAATAACACAAAACAATCAGCAAATCTTGGCTCTCATTAAATTTGCTATTGTGCCCAGTGACAAAAATCTAATGGGCCTTATGTTTACATATGAAATTAAACTGTCAAAAATACAAATTTGAATTGTCAAATACTGCTGGTGATTGAGTTTTGTACTAAAAACTAATTACAGTTTCTACTGTAAGGTGCAAAGTTCAGTTTTAATATAGATAAAAAAATGATCGTTATCATTTATGTGTTAGGAGAAAGTGAAAATACTTGTTTGTTAGCAGCAAGAACATATCACAAAAAATATCCTGATAGAAGACAACCACACAGAAGCGCTTTGAAAGGCTTTTGGAATAGTTTGATGAGACGAAAAATGTAGAATACATGAAAACTGATTGAGCCAAACCTTTTTTAAATGAGGAGAACGTGTTAGCTTAGTCTGCACAGATATCTCCAGTTTTTAAGGGAAGATTTTAGAAGATTATTATACCAAATCCCTATTAATATCCTTGATCAAATATGGATTATGCATACCAGTGCCAGAAGGATCGATTGCGTGGCCGCCTAGATCGCCTGACTTGACGAACATTGACTTTTTTCTTTAGGGCTTTGTTAAAAATGTGGTCTATCGAACACTTCCGACTACGACAGAAAATATGAAGGAAAGAATAATAATATTAATATTAATACATTACGAGATTTTAGATTTTGAAATTGGTTTAAATTTTTGTGTCAAACAAAACGGTTGTCATTTCGAACATCTAATTAAGTAGCTTTTGCTGCTTTATACAATTTATTACTTAGTAAGGTTTTTTTATTGTTATTATTTTTTTTATTTTTACATTCTAATAACTAGGGTGGACAACTTGTCAACTCGTTTAAACTAGTTGTTAAATTATCCTAGCTTTCGTAACTAGTTTAAAATAAGTTTGGCTCGATCAGCTTTCGTTTATTCTACATTTACTGTCTAATCAGACCGTTGCATAATCTTTCAAAAGCTTCCAGACCACCAGTTTTTATTATAGATCATTAAATCATTCTAATACTATCTATCATTTGTATTTGTGAAATTTTTGGATTAATTTTTTTTTATTAGTGATAATTTTTATTTTTTGAAGTTTTAAACTTCTTGACCCGTCCATACTGGTATTGATATATTAAAAAAAAAAAAATAGATTCTGAAAGAAGAACACTTTGCAATATTTTGCCGTAGTAAATTGAGATATCCACCTCTAATATTTTCGAAAAGTGGTCATAAATTTTTAACGACTCTGTATATACCCCCCAAACTCCCAAAAATGATGGAGTGGCATTATCGCCTCCCCCTGCATCACAATATGCAGAGGTGGCAGCCCGTGGTAAAAATGTAATCGTTGAGTCAGAGAGTGGTAAAAACGTAATCAATAAATAATACTTTATTTATAACATACAATGAAGCAGAAGCAGCAACGGGTAGAAAACAAAACAAACAAGCAAATAAAATTAGTTTTATTGTCATCAGAAAAACATGTCATTGACAAAGCAACCTTAAAAATAGAAAAAATTAAAAGGCTTAAAAAAACATATAAATAAAATACTAATTTAAATCTATCTCATGTAAAATTAAAAGTAAGAATGGATGATTTATCACAGTTAAAACTTAAGTAATTAAAAGCACACCATTCTTTCACCCTCTCCAAATTCTCACAAATGGTATTCATTAGAGCGCTGTGATCAGTTCCTCTCCAGAAAGCAGTTGTATCATCTGCAAATATAGTAAAAGTCCCCCGAATATCCAGAAAAGCAAGATCATTAAGGTACAACAAAAATAGGATTGGGCCCAGTACAGAGCCTTGTCGAACACCATCACTGATATGTAGGATATTTGATCTTCCTTTTGAAGCCCTAACAAACTGTCTTCTTCCTGATAGTTATGACTGAAACCATTGTAATGAAGTTCCCTTAAAACCACAGTGCTCCGATTTCGAAGTCGACTTACCCCTTTGAAAATCAAAACTGACACTTTGTCAGAATTTTATATCTGTCCAGAAAAGAAAGCACTTTCCGAGTGTTGTAAGTAACGAAATAGGGCGAAAATTTGAAGGATCCTCTCTTGAATATAGGTACAACCTCTGGGATCTTCAGAAAAAAAGGAAAATTGTCGCAAAAGGAATGGTTAATTGCTTCCCCTAGCACGTTTAGTCTCTCATAGGGTAGACTCTCAACAATTCTGACAGATATATCACCAAATCCAGAGGAGTTCTTATTTTTTATTTATATATAATAAACTTAATTCATAACCATCAACATTTGATTGATCAATAAAAGCTATTTAAAATGATGATTTATCACATGCAACATTCACGCCCAGCATTTAGATTACATGTTCTAAGCAGAAATTAAAATAAGCACAGGTTTAAAAAATTGAGATATTAAAATATGTCCATTTTAACTTCGTTTGCACTGCCTGGCTTGTGGTTTCGTTAAATCTTGACCGAATTATTTGCGGAATAATTTTAAATATCATAGAATTCTTTATTAGTATGTATGTGAAAACGTAATCGTTCCATATACGTGTCTTTAACTCTCATTTTTTCCTTATGCGGCGAAGCGATCGCATCTAATCCCAGCTACCTACGCCTCTGTGCTGAAAATCCGTCATTTGTGTATTATATATACTCGGCTAGTATAATCAAGTTTTGATTATCAATTTAATCGAACGCCTACGTTTCGACAAAAGTATGTATCATCCTCAATTTTAAAAATGCTAATGTAAACCTGATGATGTCACATCCGCATCGAAACTTAGGCAGCTGCTGCACTATAAATATGCTTTTCTTAAAAGATACCATTCTTTAGTTGATCAGAAAGATGCAGAGAACAAGGGCAAGTAAAATATGTCACTGTTGGGTTATAATTAGTTTGATATGATACAGGGTGAGTGAAACGGACAGCAAGGACTTGTTTAGTCATTTTTTTATTAAAATTTTTCATTGTGTAATAGAGGGAGGCTGCTTTTGTTTGGCCACTGTTTATACTAGATTTACCAAGAAAAAAAATTGCGATATGAATTTACACCAATTGATCTTAGTCTGTACCTGTGTTATATGTCATAATATTCTGAAATGAGTCTAGAGTGATCTACATCAAAGATTTCTAGTAAAGTTTTAAAAAATCGCTGAATAGCTAGAATATGCTAAGAAGAAAAAAGAATTGACAGTAGGAAAATAACAAATAAGCATCTAAATGGAACACCCTGTATATATCCGACACCTAAAATGGGTACTCCATTTAAAGTGTTATACAAAGCAATATTTAACAAACTGCTTATTCAAACAAAATGAAATTTGTTTTGTAGCCAGAAAGCCCTGGGAGTCACCATTTGACATTATAGGCAACTTTGTAACCCTTCACACTATTGAGGGGTAGGGGTAAGTTTTAAATTTTAAACGGAAAGGTACGATTTTCTTTTCAGATTCGTAATCCCCATAAAAAAACCATGTTATAATCAAAATATAACTTAATGTCAATGTCAGTATTTATTAAATTCAACAAATCGGGAAAATACTAATACCTATTTATTTTTTATTAGGTATTTTAATAAATTATTGATATTTTAAAACCATTATAATTTGCATTTTGATTTGTCAAATGATTTCAGTCTTTTAAAGTTAGTTTTTAATTTTAAAAAATGAATGAATTCAAGTGCCACGTAGAAACGTTGTTAATTCTCAGAAAATGTTGAAAAAACTACCCCAATGTTTCTTAACTTTCGCGGAAAGATTCCCCCAGTCAGGAGTCGTCAGACTGGTCAACTTTCATAAAAAAAGCGCAATCAATAAAAGACCAAAACAAATGAAGATGTAGCAGGAGTTTTGGGAACATTCGTTCCAGAGAACTAGCTTTCAGAATATTGCACGATTTTAGTTTCGACCCCCCCCCCCTAGACCAAAAGCTGTACAGACAAAATTTTGAGAAACGGGTAGACTTTTGTCACAGGTTGCGACGATAGATTAGTGCAGACACCCCATTGAAAAAAAAATTTTTTTCTGACCAAGCTATCTTTACAAACTATGATCAGTCAATCGACACATTATGCAATATGCAAGATGGAACGCCACCACATTACTGTCTAGATGCCCGTAATATTCTCTAAAAAAAATGGCCTGCTTGATTCCCAGACTTGACTCCCCTTGACTTTTTCTTATTGGGTTTTATCAAAGAAAAAGCTACTATTGAAGACATAAAGCAAAGGATTAGACTAGACGCACAATTCAAGAAATCATCCCAGGTTTGATGTTAAGAGTTTGAAACTTATTTCGAAAAAAAAAATTTAGCAAATATTTAGAGCAAATGTTAAAATTAAATATTATTTTTTCAGTTTATAGTATTTATAGATGAGGGCTTATTAATATTAATGTCAAATAGCGTCGCGCAGTGTTATGAGGGGGCAACCTCCCAAATTTCATTTTAATTGAATAAGCGGTTTCTTAAATATTTCCTTATAACATTTTAATGGACTACCCTGTATATGTGTACTTTTTCATATAATTTTCAAAATTCTGTAATTTAAAATTTTGATGTGCTTTTTGCATTTTTAAATCGCAGTTTCTCTAGATATTGACTGAATAAGCTATTTCTTTAGTATACCGGGTGTTAAAAAAATGCATGTGGAAATTATGTGTCAAGTTTAAATATTTCGGATTGTTTCTATTTGTTTGTAAATTGTTTTCGGCGTTATTTTGGATTATTTATCAAATTATTATATCATTATATCTTGTGATGTTTTTCCCCTTCTAATCCAAAAAAAAAAATCTTAAGAAGACCCCATTTGATATACACGGTATCCCATATAAGAATGCACACTACAGGGATCTCCTAAACCAGAAGAGTTACAAAGATGATTAAATTAGAAAAAAATTTCGCCTTGTTAGACCCTACAATGTCATGTTTCGAATTCTAAAAAAATCCGATTACTTCCGAAGATATTTGGGAAAAACCGAATTTTCCCGATTTTATTTTTATTTTTTTCAGACTCTATTTGAAAAGATATGTCAATACGAATTACACATTCGCATTGCTGCTTTTCCTGCTCTACAAGTTGATGATATTAGATTTTCCATCTGACGTTTCGCTTCTTAGAAACGATCTTCTACTTTGTTTTTTTAAATAGTCAAAAAAATTGGTTTTACTCCTAAAAAACTCTAATTTCAATTCTAAATCCAACGACATATAGCTCCTTATATTTATCCGACTTTTCGGAAGGAAAAAAACCATCATCAATGTTTTTTGATGATGATTACGAAGGAACGAAACGTCTGATCAAAAATCTAATTACGTCATCATGTAGAGGAGAAATAATTGCGAAAATGTATGTTTAAAATTTCAAAAATTCCTAGTTTGCAAGATGGCGTTATTAAATTTTTGATTCTACGTTTTGGCTTTTCTTGACCATCATCAGCTTTTTTTTTAATAATCCGAAAAGAATTTTTTAGCACATTTAAATTGTCCTTGATATTCTGAATTCAACGACGTATCACGAATATTTGCTTTTTTGGATTATTTATCAAATTATTATATCATTATATCTTGTGATGTTTTTCCCCTTCTAATCCAAAAAAAAAAATCTTAAGAAGACCCCATTTGATATACACGGTATCCCAAGTTGATGATAAGAATGCACACTACAGGGATCTCCTAAACCAGAAGAGTTACAAAGATGATTAAATTAGAAAAAAAAATTTCGCCTTGTTGGACCCTACAATGTCATGTTTCGAATTCTCAACGACGTATCACGAATATTTGCTTTTTTGGATTATTTATCAAATTATTATATCATTATATCTTGTGATGTTTTTCCCCTTCTAATCCAAAAAAAAAAATCCGATTACTTCCGAAGATATTTAAACCAGAAGAGTTACAAAGATGATTAAATTAGAAAAAAATTTCGCCTTGTTGGAAAACCGAATAAAAAAATCCGATTACTTCCGATTTTGGGAAAAACCGAATTTTCCCGATTTTATTTTTATTTTTTTCAGACTCTATTTGAAAAGATATGTCAATACGAATTACACATTCGCATTGCTGCTTTTCCTGCTCTACAAGTTGATGATATTAGATTTTCCATCTGATGTTTCGCTTCTTTTAAACCATCTTCTACTTTGTTTTTTCAAAAAGTCAAAAAAATTGGTTTTACTCCTAAAAAACTCTAATTTCAATTCTAAATCCAACGACATCAAAAAGTACTCCCTCATTCTCTAATAGCTCCTTATATTTATCCGACTTTTCGGAAGGAAAAAAACCATCATCAATGTTTTTTGATGATGATTACGAAGGAACGAAACGTCTGATCAAAAATCTAATTACGTCATCATGTAGAGGAGAAATAATTGCGAAAATGTATGTTTAAAATTTCAAAAATTCCTAGTTTGCAAGATGGCGTTATTAAATTTTTGAATCTACGTTTTGGCTTTTCTTGACCATCATCAGCTTTTTTTTTAATAATCCGAAAAGAATTTTTTAGCACATTTAAATTGTCCTTGATATTCTGAATTCAACGACGTATCACGAATATTTGCTTATTTAACCTAAAACCTATTATTAGTGCTAGTAAGCAAAATATCAAAAAACAAAATATTTTATTTTACTACACACTACTTACACTAAGAAAAAATTCATTGAAACAACTTTTTTCATCTGATGTTCAAAAAGTACTCCCTCATTCTCTAAGCGAACATAGCAACGGTAAACAATTTCATTCATTACGAATAGTAGGCTTTGAAAGGCAATTTTTTAAATAAATGACGATGATCTGTCAGTATTGCCTGATAAATCGAAATTTTACGTAAGGAAGTATATTTAGTTCGAAAATTACAGATTAAATTTAAACTTGTTCTTGTCTTGTGATAGTGTGGATGTTTTTTAACGATGGCACATTTTTCAAATGAAAAAAAATTGGACATGTTATGTTATATTGAAAGCCATAAAAAATGTTATGAGGCTGAAACACAATATTTGCTCGAATATCAACGTCAACCTAATAGATCCTCTTTCAAAAGACTTCCCACAAATCTAAAGGAACATGGCGCATTTCAAAAACCAGTGTTGCATAGCAATAATGTATGAAGGTGTTTTAAATTCTAGTTCTTGAATACTGATATAGAAGATATTCTTGACAACATTCCTCTGGCGGAAAACAATATTTGGTTCCAGCAGGATGAGGCGCCTCCCCATAATTCTCGAAACAACATGGAATATCTAACCGAACGTTTCCATAATAAATTCATCGCCACCAATGGCTCCATAAAATGGCCTGCATGATCTCCCGACATCACTCCGTTGGATTTTTTCTTGACGATGAAGTCTATTGGAAAACGTACGAAAATATAGGACAACTTGGAGCCGAGGTTCAAGCCGATATTACAAGGATAACTTCAAGGATCCTAGAAAATGTAATGAATGAAATTGTTTACCGTTGCTGTTTGTTTAGAGAATGAGAGAGGACTTTTTGAAAATAAGATTCTCAATGAATTTTTTCCTAGTATATAAAATTAAATATTTTTTTTTTGATGATATTTTTCTTACGTGCACTGATCAGAGATTTTGGGTTAAAAAGGCGCAAATATTCTTAATATGATACGTCTTTGAATTCAAAATATCAAGGGCAATTTAAATGTGCTAAAATAAAATTTTCGGATTATTTAAAAAAAGTTGATGATGGTCGAGAAAAACGAAAACGTAGAATCAAAAATTTAATGACGCCATCTTGCAAACTAGGAATTCTTGAAATTTTAAACGCACATTTTTGCAATTATTCTGATTTTAATAACGTAGACAGATCACAATAAAATTAGCAAATCCTATGCAATTTTTCTTCCTTACATGATGACGTAATTAGATTTTTGATCACACGTTTCATTCCTTCGTAATCATCACCAAATAACATTGATAATGGTATTTTCTTCCGAAACATTGGCTAAATGTAACCAGCGATATGTCACTGAATTTAGAATTGAAATTAGAATTTTTTAGGGATAAAACAATTTTTTTCGGCTATTTAAAAAAAGAAAGTTGATGATGGTTGGTAAGAAACGAAACGTCAGATTGAAAATCTAATAGCATCAAGTTGCAGAGCAGGAAAAGTAGCAATAAAATTAAGAAATTTGTCTTTTCATATCTTTTCAAATAGAGTCAGAAAAAAATAAACACCGGGAAAATTCGGTTTTGTCAAAATATCTTCGGAAGTAATCGGATTTTTCTCTAATTTGATCATCTTTGTATCTCTTCTGATTTACGAGATCCCTGTAGTGTGCATTCTTATATGGGACACCGTGTATTTATATTTTTTCTCTGCAATTAAAATATATACAGTCCAACAAAATTAAGGGCAGGGGATGGGCACAAGAGAAGCAATAACAGCTACACATATACTGAATTGCAATTTATATATATCTTATGCTTCATTGATTATGAAAAGGCATTTGACCGAGTAGAACACCACAAGCTCATGCAAATATACTCTTGACATATCAGAAAGATATTACTTGTATTGAAAATTTATATATGTTGAATGGGAAAATGGTCTTTCAAACAACATCTGGATCCGAAGAGGAGTAAGACAGGGATGCGTCTTGTCTCCACTCTTATTTAACCTGTACTCGGAAGCCATCTGCCGAGAAGCACTGGATGATGTCAATATGGGCATTAAAGTCAATGGAGTATGGATTAACAACATTAGATACGCCGATGACACGGTCTTAATCGCCGATAAGTTGGAAGACTTACAACGACTAGTCAATTTAGTGGGGGAACATAGCGCATCAATGGGCATGAATCTAAATGTAAGGAAGACAAAATTCATGATCATTAGACTTAACACAATTTAGTTATAAAAAAGACTGGACATCGGATAACGAAATGAAATATCTAAAGTCCCATATTAACTTAAATTGTTACATATTTTTTGATATGTTTATGAACGCAGAATAATTGTGCGAAAATAAGACAGGTTTTTTGTTAACTTCTTCTGTAAATGGATGTCACATAGACGTAGGTATCTGGACGATAGCAGCATCAAAATGTTCAGTAATATTTTTTACGACAGAAAACACAAACAGACATCGCGTACTTTTATCGTATGTGTCAACAAGTTCAAAAACAATGGCCTAAAATGCTATAGAGTCTTAGCCTTTTTAAAAGTAACGATAGTACTCATTCTGCCATTAGGTGCATACAGAACGGCCAAAAATTTGGCAATTTATATATATGATTGTTATTATTTTATGAAATATATATTATAAATTCCACTAAATATATCGCGTCAGAATGAACAAACCATACATCGACTATGAAAATACATATTTTTTGATATTTGAACGCAGAATAATTTCGAAAATAATACAGGTTTTTTGAAAACTTCTATATATATATATATATATATATATATATATATATATATATATATATATATATATATATATATATATATATATATATATATATATGTATATATATATATATATATATATATATATATATATATATATATATATATATATATATATATATATATATATATATATATATATATATATATATTATATATATATATATATGTGTCAGAATGAACAAAAAAGACTATGAAAATACTAGAATTTGCTATTTCAGAGACTTTCTTAGACTATAAAATTTATATATATATATATATATATATATATATATATATATATATATATATATATACATACATACATATATATATATATTGACATCTGTAAAAATATGACGTAATCGACATTTTTTTTAATGGTAACATATGGCATGTGAAACATCATTTGAAAGCTCTTATTTCACTCAGTTAGATTTTAGTGAGATTCTATTGCGCCATTTCAAAATGGCGACCGTTCAATTGTGCGTGGAACAAAAGTATGGACTACCCCTAATAATTTGGTAGTCTGTAGGTTTTATGGAAAATGCTCGAACACGGTAATTTAGTTTTTTAGTTTTCTACATTCTGATAACATTTATTAGTTTTTTTTATTGACATCTGTCAAAAATATGACGTAGTCGATTTTTTTTTAGTTGCATCATATGGCATGGGATACATCATTTGAAAGCTCTGGTTTCACTCAGTATGTTCCTAGATTTTAGGCCCATTCGGTCGTGCCGTTTAAAAATGGCGCTTGCGTAATTATTTGACATTTGTCATAATTTTGACAGATGTCAATAAAAAAAACATACATTTTATCAGAATGTGGGAAACTAAAAAACTATATTGTCGTATTCGAGCATTTTCCATAAAACCTACAGACTACCAAATTATTAGGGGTAGTCCATACTTTTTTTCCATACTATATATATATATATATATATATATATATATATATATATATATATATATATATATATATATATATATATATATATATATATATATATATATATATATATATATATATATATATATATATATATATATACATATATATATATATATATATATATATATATATATATATATATATATATATATATATATATAGTTTGGTGAATGGTGAATAATATGCCGTTGACAAACTTGGAAAATTCCGAATACTTTTTAGTTTTTTTTTTACTAGTTTAGTTTTATATATTTTTATTCCTTTTAGCATTTAAAGAGATATTACAAAATAAATTGTACATATTTATAGCCAATTTTCCTCCTCTACGATATGTTGCACTCAGATTTAAAATCCGACGTTTCGTCTTCCAGTTCTCATCATTAATTTAATTTTTTTAAATACGGACCTGGATTTTCTATTTCATTTTTAAGAAGCCCTTAATCTCCCAGAACCAATGATGTAATGCATTCATACATTTAAAGTTTTAAAAACTATCCTTTGAAAATTTGGCAAGATTCTGGTTGTCTGTCTCTCTCTAACGCATGATTTCTTACGGGAAAATCTTAAATATTCTGATCAAACATTAATGTTAATGCATGGTTGGAGCTCACACGCTTATAGTGATATTTTTTTAACTTAAAAAAAGGAGAAATATTCGTAAAAATACCCTAGTCAAAACAGAATAGTTTGTTAAAAATTAACACTTTCATTTGACTACCCTAGTCAAATACCAGTTCTCCGACTTCCTGTCTGCGAAATGGTGTCGGCCAGCAATCGCAGAATATCAATTACAATCGTAAACTGTGGCAGATGAGTCCTCGAAGACGAAACGTCGGATTTTAAATTTGAGTGCTCCATTTTGCAGAGGAGGAAAAGTCACTATAAAGATGTAAAATTTATTTTGTAATATCTTTTCAAATGCAGTCCGAAAAAAATAAAAAGGAAAATGACGATTTTCGGTTTTTTACGGATATCTTCGGGAGTAGTCGGAATTTTTCGAGTTTGACAACGACATAATATTCGACATTGAGTTGCCAAACTTCGCCCTGATTTAACCAACCTCGTATCTCTTACGGTTTTTGAGATGCATTTGCATTTAATACAGGGGCTTACAAGAAAAATGCCGAACTTTTGTCCTATACTGTATAAGACTACCCAGAGTTACAAAGCTCGGAATAAAATCAACTCAAACCACAACTTTGCTAAAACTTTCAGCTTATTAGGAAGCAATAATGATTATTTTAACACTTAAGTAAGAGCCCAAAATTTATGCAAATAAAGGCATTTAATGTTACGAGGAGAAACGAGACACAATTTTAGAAGATTTTCGTAATCGCGGAGCCTTTCCAGTTACGAAGTTTAATGACTATATATAACGGTTTTCGAAAAAATAGCGTTTCTAGTCAAGCAAAAAAAATATTTTCCGTAACTTCTTTCTATGGCTCAAGGTTTTTGTTGCCCCCGTAGAGTGCTCTTACCAGGCATCATCGATGAATAGGTGGTTTCATAGGCTTTTGATAAAAAGCTGAAATGGTACCTTTTGACATATTTCTATAGAATATAATGTAAAAGTCAATTTTCGAAAGAATACGTTTTTTTTTCTTGTGGAAATATTTAATTATTATTCCTAAGGCCTGTGAATATTAAGCTCAGTTTTAGATACTGGTGTGGATTTAGTAGTTAAAAAGCCGTAACTTTTTATTCTTAGATAATCGACTGGAAATTGATTGAGAAATATCTTTTTTTTTTGCTAGTTGTCCTAAAAAGGATGTTTAAATTTGAAGTTTTATATCAAAATTCGAATCTAACTACCAGAGTATTTTCACTAAAGCTTGAAATGTTACCGATTTTTTTTTTCAAAGGTGATCTGCTAGCTCGGCATGTACGACAGCGCATGTCTACAATGCGACAGCTGCTGAAGTGTCCTCTGCGTGATCCATTTTTCATTCAATTTAGAATTTGATTTCTTTTCACCACGTACAGGGTTATTCATTATAAATGGACACCATTCTTAACGTAACTCTTATTTTTTTAAAAAAGAGAGCTGAATTTTTCAATCAAATCAATCTGAAATCGTCTGAATTTTTTTAATTATAAGTAATGAAATTATTATACATGGTGACCCATGGGCAAACGTCAAAATAAGGTTACTTTTTAAAATGGAACACTCTGTATATTATTATATTTTTGGATTTTCAGGCAGTTCTAGATGTTTCATATTAATTTTCTATAGCTATCTTCAACAACTGAATATCCGCTATTTAGACATTTTGACTAGCTATAAAAGCATCGACGTCTTGTCAATCGATAGCTTGTTAATAACCAGGACAGGAAAGTGAAAACCATTTCCCTTGATCTCTTAATAAGACTTTTTATCAAAATTGTCGACTTTCAATTGTCAATATTTCCTAAACGGTTCAAGATAACTATCAAATATTATTTATGAAACATATCTGGATTTTTTCCAGGAAATCCAAAAATGCAATAATATATAGGGTATATTAACGTTGAAAGTAATGGTATCAAAACTAAACTAACATTTAACAGTATTTCACGAAATTGATTTCATTCCACTAATCTAAATAAAGTCAGATTTATTTACGAGGAATTATTGAACTAAGTGTTCAACATGATCTATACATTCGTTACCGTTTCTCTATTGCAGTTAAAATGATTCCTTGTTTTTTTCCATTTAATATTTCTATTTCTTCCTTCTTCCCTAATCTTATTTACCGTCAGTTGCATTTCATCCTTAAATTTAGTTTTTAAAAACCCCTAAAGAAAAGTAATCCAGAACAGATAAATCTGGGCTGTTCGGTGGCCAAATCTTTAATCATCAAAATTTTCATTCAAGTATGGTGTAAGGGCCACAACATTGGAGGGAGGAGAGGTACCAACGGGTTGCTTAATACACACAGTCTACCTCTTGAATATTTATATTTGTTACATTCCCTTGCTATTTTCGTTTTCGTTGTCGGTAAAAAAAGATATTAAAACATTGTCCTTCATCCTTGACATTTTCCAGCAACAAATTTGTTATCTCCTCTCGCCTGCAAACCCAATAATCAATGCTACTTTCACAATTAAATATTTTTTGTCATCCGCTTCTAGAACGAATGTTGTAATATTGGTTTTAGTTAATAGCCTTGACTTTTTTGATTGATATCCCTCAGATTTTCTTTTCAGGAACCTTTTGCACTTTGACAGGGCTGGCTGCGAAATCGAAACCTTTTGTTATGTTGAAAAAATGTTGGCTCAAGGGAAATGGTTTTCACTTTTCTATCCTAGTTTTTGTCAAGCTATCGATGATTTTATGTCTGTCTAAATAGAGAATTTTCAATTGTCAATATTACATTTAAAGATAGCTATAGAATAGTATATATGAGAAATATCTAGAATTTTCTGGAGAATCCAAAAGTGCATTAATATACAGAGGGTTCCGTTTAACCAAATAACCTAACCTAACATTTTCATTACTTTTAAAAACTTTCAGGTGATTTCCTACAACTTGGTAAAAAAATAACAACGATATAATGAATGAATGAATAACCCAGTAGATAAAAGATTATGCTCAATAAAATACACGAAAAGATCGTGAATGAATGAATATATATTAAAGAACTGGAAAAGAAACCTCAGAAAAAGAATGAGTGTTGAGGGATGTCTAAAATTTTCAAAAACTGAAAAACTTCTAAGAAAAAAACAAAAAGCTCCATAAAAAGGTAGACATTTTAAGCTTCCCAATGGTACTAAGTGTGAACTGTAGCCAGGGTTATCTAAGGATAAAGAGACAGACCAATAAACGATACTCGATGTAGAAGATTTTAGGTTGCAACATTTATCTGTGATTATGTTGAAAAAAATTTGGCTTCAATCTCAGACATTGTGTACAGTAATAAGGGTGGCGTATAGGCGAGTAAGTGACTGCTGTTTTGGTTGTTTGTTTAGAAAAATGTACGGTATACGCTAATATTCAACATCTCGTTTAAACTTTGATAAGAAAAACGTGTAATATACTGTCAATTTAAAACGGAAGCTGGCTGACATGGATAACAGCTAACTTGGAATATAAAACATTATTTTAGGCGAAAGTACCAAGACTAGTTTTAAAACAGTTGTTTTTTTTGTTTGTGCTATAAATTTGTTATAAAGAGTACACAGGTTTAACAAGTATTTTTCTAAGGGTCGCAATTCCTAAATTTACAGGGTTTCCCATAAACATAATTTAACAGCATATTGCTTACCCAAAAATATTGCTATAGACCGCAACTTGCCCCATATGAAGATTAATATTGACAGAGATATAAGGCGTCAAAGTTAAAATTTTGTTTTATGTGAATAACTTTCAAAATAAGTTTAATATTTAAATAAAAAATTGTATCTAGGGTTTATTTGATATGAGAAATTCAAATTTGATTTTAATAGGTCTCTGACTTGTAGGGGGCGCCACCTATATGCGATTTTAATCGTTAAAAAATGATAACTTTTTTGTTATTTATTTCAAGTACAAAAAACGTATTTCGATTTGAAATAATCGATACAAACTGATTTTGAATAGCAAAATTAAAAAAATGGGTCCCATAAAGCATTGTAATAAATTATGGCAAACAATTGTTGCTAAATTTAGTTGGTACTCTTGACGTTTTACATTACTTTGAATTAGTTCTTGCACGGCGTTTATATATATATATATATATATATATATATATATATATATATATATATATATATATATATATATATATATATAAACAATAATATATATATATATATATATATATATATATATATATATTATATGTATATATATATATATATATATATATATATATATATATATGTAACCCATTTGAAATGGTAATATCTCAGGAATTAACTACAATTTTTTTCAAATTTTGGTGATGTGTATGGATTTAAAATATGACTATTTTGACATATTTCAACTTTGAAATGGTACTATTTTTAAGAAAAAAGATATTCAAAAAATTTTTTTTTAAATTTCAAAGGCAGAAATCTTTTAAACCATTATCTTGATCAAAAAACATTTTTACAATTTTAACGATTTTTATTGAATTTTAGTAAAAAATTGCTTTAAGACATTTTTTAAATTTTTGTAATTTTAATAAAAATAATTAAGAACCAACAGCAAAACTGAGGAACTCGGAAAATATTTTAGAGTACGTCTTAGAACTATTTTGTTTTTTAAATTCGATAAAGTTGGTAAAAATAATTCAAAAAGTAAAATAGTGTTTTTTGGTCAAGACCATGGCTTAAGACATTTCTGCCTTTGAAATGAAAAAAAAATGCATTTTTTGAAAGCTCCTATTTCCCAAGGCTATTCACTTATTTTGTTGAAATTTGGCATAAGGGAGTTCTTGATGATGCTGATTAAAAATCTTGAATCAAAATTTCGTTTAAAAAATCCTTAATATCTTTTTCTTACAAATCATACCACTTTCCCCCTTCTAGGCTCGCACGCCAATGAGCAAAATAATCAAAGTTAAAATGTGAAATAAATATATATATATATATATATATATATATATATATATATATATATATATATATATATATATATATATGTATATGTATATATTGGAGTTATACTAAGGATAATACGAGGAATAAATCACGCTTAAAAAAACAGTTAAGTTAGTTTGCTGAAAAACTGAAAATCTGACAACATTGCGGTATGCACCAAAGGGTCGGGGGAATTTGGTAATGCCTAATCACCACATATGGTTCAGATCGGTTGAGTGGTTTTTGAGATATTTGACCGTTTCCAGACATCTGACTAACCCTATATATATATATATATATATATATATATATATATATATATATATATATATATATATATATATATATATATATATGGAAACAGCTACAGATAGGTATAGGGAAGTATACAGAAAACTTGCCCAGAAACGCGTGTAGTTTCAGAAAAAGTGAAAAAAATAAAGGGCATTTTATTTCAAATAGCGATGT
This sequence comes from Kuschelorhynchus macadamiae, assembly GCA_030620095.1. Lineage (NCBI taxonomy): Eukaryota > Metazoa > Arthropoda > Insecta > Coleoptera > Curculionidae > Kuschelorhynchus > Kuschelorhynchus macadamiae. Next base: position 407,084 of record JAUTXW010004774.1, read on the forward strand.
TGCCACCTGTTTTGGGTCCAGGGTCATTTATGGATGTAACCGAAATTTTTAAAAATATCCATCCATCCATTCTCCATAAACGCCTAAGGTTCCATCGATCGTAAATCACCCTATACATATGTATGTATATATATACTATATATATATATATATATATATATATATATATATATATATATATATATATATATATATTTAACATTAACATGCCACGTCACAACGATTTGTCTAATCAAGATATGCTAGATATTTGGAAGTCTATGCCAATCGAAGACGACCTAATCGCAAGTTGTTCGAACAATTGTTTGAATTGGTAGAAACAGATACCTTCGAGCCAAAACGTCATTTTATGAAACCTGTATCCGCACTACTTCACGCCCTACAATAATTGTTAACCAGCAAGACGAATTTTCTCAGTTCGTGTTCGAAAAATACAATATTATTCTAATAAAATTGGACTGGAGACATTAAGCGAAATTATGATAGCGAGAATACTTAGATTGCAAGAGAAAGTGGATTTGGCCATCTAGAAGTCCAGACCTCAACCCTTTGGATTTTTATTATTCGGGTCTTTGGAGAACAATTCAAAATGGAATGGTGTTAATGGTGTCCATAAAGTGCTAAGAACATGGGCTGAAGTTCATGAAAAAGCTTACGTAAAAAACCAAAATAAACAGTAGACAATTAATATCAATTTTTTAAATTGCTTTTTAGTTTCGTTTTCTCACTTTTTATAAAATGCTATATATTAGATTTGCTAAAACATTACATCGATTATTTTGACACCAAATATCTTCAGAATGATTGCTCGTAACAATTTTAACCAAGTTTACTTTTTTACGTACACATTTTAGGAAAAAAAAATATTTTTCTTAAAGAAAGGATTACAAGCAAGTATAAAAAGAGTTACGATTCTTTAAAAAGAGTAAACAAATAAGTAGGTGGCGCCCCCTACAAGTCAGAGACTAACTAACCTCAAATTTTAATTTCTTATGTCAAAAAACCCACAGATATCAATTTTTATCTAAATATACAAAAACTGTCAATTACATGAAACAAAAATTTAACTTCTGTCGCCTTAAATCTGCGTTAATATTAGATTAGGCAAACTGGGGTCTATAACAATATTATTGTTATGTACATATATGTATATTATTTCCTATTTCTTATGCGACACCCTGTATAATATGAGGATATTAGATGCCGTATAATTATAATGATTTTTGTAAAGCTGTGGCCAGACTAGGTGTCGAAAGTTACTTCCAAATGTCGGTTTCAATGTTTAAAATCCAAAAGTTGGATGTATTGTGAACGTGGAACAAAAGGTGTTGCACAGATACTTTCCAATATTGGATGGTTCGTTCCAATGCTGGAAGATATTAAATATTCGACACCATAATCTGGTTATAGTAAGTAAGTTTGAAACCCAAAACAGCAGCAGTTTGAATTGTGTCAAAAAAAGTAAACACCAAATATCGAATAATAGAGTAGGTAATATTAACATGATATTAAAACAGTGGCCTGGTGCACAAAACATACATTAACTTTTATATTGTAGGGGGCCCATAATGTTGATGGTGCCCCAAAAAAAAAAGTTGTAAAAAATCCGTTGAGTTATATAAGTATATATACTTTCAAAACATGTCTACGATCTTCCTTCATAATAACTGTGACGTGTTTGTTTTTTACCTCTCCTTATCTCTAATTATCTTTAAAATAAATGTAATAAATAATCAATAAAAATAAACATTGCTGGTTATTTCAATTAAGAATTCGTGTTTTATTGTGTAAATTCCTTCGACTCGTAAATCAGGTGTATACAGTGAGAGACATATAGAAAGTTGATATATTTTCTCCTCTTGGAAAAATCTTTTCTTATGTAGTTCTGTATTTAAACTGATTTCCTTGAGCAAAAAATTCCGTAAGTTGTCTGTCTGTTCGCGGCATAACTAAAGAACTACTTACCCGATGGACCTCAAAATTTTAGTCTGAAATTAAGACATTTGGGGATGACATGCCATGAAGGCCATGGATGATATTCAATATTTTGGTAAAAATTCACAAATACAAATTTAAGATGGCGAAACAAAATGGCAGTCGAATAAAATGTTTGTAATCGAGAAAAAATTATTCTCCCAGGATTTTACAGATTCTCACGTCATTTTAAGTTCCCTGGATGCCAAGAACATGTTTTCTCAATTTCGTCGACCTAGTGGAAATGTGAAAGAAATTACTAAAATACCAATAATTCAGTTTGCCTCAAATGTTGCACAAAATCAAATACCCTGGCATGCAAAAAAATAGTGACGAGTTAAATATTTAGGTTCTACCTTTTGAACGCCTTACCGCATTGTGTTGTGCTTTACATCAGTCGAAAGGAAATTTCGTAGACAGTAATTCTGCATTTCCGTTTTTGGCAACTTGTTTCACTGTTTTTATATACAGGGCGTAATATGAAACAATGTTTTTTTTGCAAATTTTTGAAACGCCCTGTAGATTAACGTAACTTCAGAAAATTAGTAAATCGTAGTTTATACTTTAGACCTATCTTTTAGGATTATTTTGGCTTCTGATTCGTTGCTCTATCTCTATTTTTAAAGGAAATACAATGTTTAACGTAAAACATTGCATTTTTACTATATTATCATGGGCGCCGGCAGAGGGGGGCAAGAGGGGGCAGTTGCCCCCCCCCTGGAAAATCATACAGTTAAAAGACAATGAGCAAAATTGCATAATACCGTTTTGTGTTCGACACAACACGCGGTATAGGAACTCCTTAATTAAGCGCGACATCACTAGTTACCGTCTAAACTTGAAACGCCGGGGCCGGGGAATCCCACGACACGACGGAGATTACCACGACTTGTAGATGTGATTTTTAACAGCCTAATAGTCTAATAGAAATTGCATCGTTCAATTCGGCATTGTTTTAGTTCTTCTGGAAGTAAGATTTTATTTAGATATACCTAGCTTGACTTTCAGTGTATTTCCAATACAATTTAGTTTGAGAATACGATTGCGAGGTGTAAATTTTTTGTTGGTAAGTTTATTTTAATTATTAGTATTTGTTTTTTTGATTGGAATTTTATCGTTAGGTGGTGGTTACTATATATACATAAATAATATTGACAATAGGATATTCGACCTCGAAGACCTCGTATTCGATCTTATTTATTGATTTGATTTAAAGAAGTGAGGTGTACCTACATTTTTTGGTAAGCCTATTTTGATTATTATTAGTATTGTTTTTCATTTGTATGTATTTTGTCGTTAGGTGGAAGGTGGTGGTTATTATTACCAATAGAATCAATAGAATATAATTTTAAAATGGATATTAGAAAGTTTTTAACTAAAACAAAAATACCTGTTTCTGGTTCTGAAAGCTCTAGTGATAATTGTGTGCAACAAACAGAAAAAAAAAATAAAATTAACAAACAAAATAAGTTTCGATAATGACACGCCATTGCCAGTACCAGAATAGATCAAACCCAAATTCGATAGCCAGCTCCAGCACTAGGTCTTCGTGTAGTACACAAATCAACAAATCACCGGAATCAGGTATTGGTGATTTTTGAAAAATATGATTTAGGACTTTTTATTTCGGCTGTCAACATAAGCGATATGACTAAATACAATCTTTTAGTCAATCCTTTTACGTTTTGGCGAAAGAAAAAGAGCATTTAGGATAGAATGGATGCAAAAATATACCTGGATGGTTTATTCAAAAGCCTTAAAAGGTGCTCTCTGTAAATATTGCGTAGTTTTTAAACCAGCCATCCATATAAAAAAAGAGTTTAATAAATACAAAGATTTACATGAATGTGCAGAATTACACGAAAAAAGCGAGTGGCATAAGAAATCTGTAGTTCAAGCAACAAATTTTATTAAAATTGTAACTGGAAAAGCCAGTGCCGTAGTAGAACAAATAAATATGCAGGAACAATTATTAGTTGAAAATAATAGAAAAAAACTGGTGCCTTTTATTTCATCCATATTATTTTGTGGAATGCACGATATAGCTCTTAGAGGAAAAGAATCACATGATGGAAATTTCGAAGATCTTCTTAAGTTTAGAGTGGAAAGCGGAGACGAAGTATTAGAACAACATCTGAACACCTGCAAAAAAAATGCCAAATATACTTCTCATATGTGTCAAAACGAAATAATAGGAATATGTGGTGAAGTTTTAAGAAACATGATGGTTAGTGAAGTAAATGACTGCAATGTGTTTTCCTTATTGGCGGATGAAACAGCAGATATTGCCGGGATTGAACAATTATCTATTGGAGTCAGATATATAGGTAAAAATAACATTGTAAAAGAAGAATTTCTTGGATTTGCCGAGTTAAAATCACAGACTGCACAATCATGCTGGAAGATATTAAATATAGCGGATACTCTACTAAATTATGCTAGGGAATGTGGTCTGAATTTAGACAAACTAGTAGGATTAGGGTTTGATGGTTGTTCTACTATGGCGGGGAAGGAAAATGGTGTTTAAAACCTAATAAGAAATATATATCCTAAGGCAACATTTTTTCATTGCGCATCTCATCGGCTAAATCTTGTTGTAAATGACCTTAATGCAGTACCACAAATTCAAAACAGTATAGCTGTAATTAAAGAAGTAATTAAATTTTTTAGAGAAAGTCCAAAGCGAAGGTCACTTGTTACCAATATTCCTCTTCTGTCAGAGACTAGGTGGTCAGCCAAATATAAATCAATAAGAATATCTTCTGAAAATTTTATTACTATAAAGGAAACTTTAGAAAATATTTCTTTGGATCTAAATTTCAATACCCAAACTAGACAAAAAGCCCACCAGTTATTTATTTCTACATCAGAACCAGTTTTTTTGATATGTCTGACGATAATTTCAAAATATTCTTCACAATTGGAACCAATTACAAATAGTTTGCACGGAGTGTCTATAAATCTTCTTTCTGTAAAAAAACATATTGACGTTTTATTAGGCATTAGGCAGAGCGGGAAAATTCAAATGTAGTTTTTTCAGAAATATTTAAAAAATGTCATGATTTCAAAAATATATTTGACATAAAATTTAAAATGCCCAGAATAACACAGCGTCAAACGATGAGAACAAATGTCTTAGCGGATTGACCTGAGGCATATTTTAGAATATCTATTTTTAATCCGTATTTAGATTCCCTGATCAGCTCATTAACAACGAGATTTTCCGAAGATACAACAACTGCTTTTTCGTTGGTAAATTTGCATCCATCAAAGATTTTAAATTTAAATGATGAAATCATAAAAAATATAATAGAGCAGTACAATATTGAAAATTTTGAGGCAGAATGTCTTACATGGAAGGATATGTGGAAAAATAAAAACATTCCCGATGACATAGACTTTTTTACATTATTCACAGAGGAATGCCAATTCTTCCGCGCAATTGCTAATGCAATACAAATATTTCTTTCTTTGCCACCTACGACTTGTTCAATTGAACGATCGTTCAGTACTCTAAGAAGAGTCAAAACTTGGCTACGGTCAACAATGGGAGAGAATCGTTTAGCCGGTTTATGTCTACTTAGTGTACATAGAAAAAAAATTGAAATCGATAAAACCAAATTTATCGAGACAGTACTTGATAAATTTGCTCAAGACCGAAGAAGGTTAAAATTAGTTTTTTTTTTAGCGTTGGTTTGTATTTTTATGTTAATATAATATTCATATAAATAAAAAACGATGTATCATTTGCTCCTTCACCTAAAATATTTTTGCCCCCCCCCTGAAATATTTTCTGCCGGCGCCCCTGTATATTATCCATACAAACTCACAAGTCTTTAAAAAGATCTAGTAGCCTTGGAAATTAAAACTGTCATTGCCATTTGTGTTTTGTTAGCTTGTCGTCAAATGTCAAACAAAGGTCAAATACTGAGTTCAATAAAATCTAGGTCTCTTAAATGCAACAATGTTTTTTACAAAAATGTAACGTTTTATTTAAGAGTAAATAAATAAAGATTAATTTCAAATACCAGCTCTAATTACCGATCGTGCACGCTTTGGCATACTTCTTATTAATAGTGCAAAAGTCTCTTGTGGAATACTATTCCACTCTTCTACAAGCGCCAGGGGCGTGCGGTGAAATTTTAAGAAACGGAAGCAATTTTTAAAAACTTACCTATTTGTAATGTAATTCGATTCTTCGATAATTTTTTGCAAATTCGTCAATGACGTCATCATAAAAACGTCGATGCTCCGACATATTTTGGAGAAGTTTATTTTCAATTGACAACAGCGATGTATGCGAAAGTCTCTCCTGCCCCGTTGAATTTCTCACGAAATTTTTTATACGTTTAAGTGTTAAAAAATTGCGTTCTACTGATGAATTGTGACAGGTATTGTGAATACTAATTCACACAATTTCGACACTTCGGTGTAGGCATCTTCCAGCTCCTTGTCTTTTAAAAATTGCATTAGTTTCTTAGCGTTGTTTTTTGTCCTAATGTCATCAGTTTCGTAAATCACTTTTAGTTCAGATCGCAGTAACACTCGGTCGAAGAACTGGCCATAATGAAGAAGAGATTTAAACGCATCTTCTGGAAAAGTTTTTCCTTTAAATGCATCAAAATTGCAGAGCTCGAGGAATTTAAAATCGTTTAAACCGTTAAATCTATAGTTTATTTGTTGCTGAATTTGATCGATTATTTCATAAAAGAGGCGTCTGTATGATGTTTGAACATCTCCCACCTTGTCTGTTCGAAGACGCTTGGCTTGTGGCTCTTCATTTAACGTCATCGTTTTCTCCCAAAATAGGTCAGTCATCTCTTTTTTGGCTTAACATGGACTTAAAATCATCAACTTTTTTTAGGCAAAAAGCAATATTATTTGTTTTAGTTTGTAATATATTAAAAACATTGTCCGAGAATGGAAATATTTCTGAAAATATGTTCAACAAATAATTAAAATTAAAATCTCGTTTCAAACAGTCCAAAAACCCCCTCGAACTATTTATTGCTTTTGAGTCCCACGTTTCATTAATTTCTATTATATTCTCAAATAGTTCAATCAGTGATTCACGATTTTCAGATACTGTTAACACAAGTCTTCCAATATAGTTCCACCTAGTAGGAGCTACTTTGGGCAATCGTTTGTGGACAATGGAGTCCAAAGCTTGTGTACGTTTTATTGACTTCGAAAAAAAAAAGAAGCCTCAATACTTCTGTCTGTTTTAACGTACCGTATTACTATAGATAATTGGCTAAAATTAGTAATATCAGTTGTTTGGTCCAGAACAATAGCAATGAACCGCGCCTCGCCAATCTCCTTAATTCTTTTTAGAATAATGGTTGCAACAGCGGAAATTAAATCATTCTGGATTCGATTCGACGTTCCGCGAAAAACGCTAGACTGCTCTAAATGATTTTTTAAGCAATCATCATATTTAGCCATTAAACTAAGTAAATCTTGAAAATTTCGTCTATTTGAAGAAACCCTTGTTTCGTTTTGACCTCTAAATCCCAATTCGTGCTGTCCGAGAAAACAAACAACATCGATAAGTCTTCTTTATATTTGCCTATTTTTATCGACTAGTTCATTGTGTTGGCGATGACTAATTTCCAACTGTTTATTAAGGGCGTGTTCAATTCTGGTCAATCTTTTCATTTTCAAAAAGTAAACATGGCCAACAAAATAATTTACTTATATTTTCACACCCTGTTAGCCATTTAAATTGTTCGTATTGTTTTTCCGGATAAAAATCTCTAATACAGTTTTTCATTTTTGTGGTTAAATTTTTCATAGGCGGTCTTGCCCTTCCTTTGGAAATTATTTGAAGCTTATCAGCGAATTTTAATGTTGAAAATCCTTTTAGTATTAAGACACACACCACACATTCACACACACTCTTCTTACTAAATTCTCCAACATTTTCAACGTTATTACCGACAGCCGAAGTTGATGGTATTTGCATATCCACGTCCGTATTATTGTCTTCCATATCGCACCATGCTGGACGCGACGCGACGTACGTATCATACAACACACGGATAGCCATTCAAACAAAGAACCTACTTCAACCATAGCTTCCGTCCCCACTTAAAGCAAGCGACTGAAATGCAAAAATCGCAACCAGCCGGTGGAAAGTTCAATAACCTCTGGGCTCGATTCACAGAAAATCAAGCATACAGGACTTGGCTGCAGAGAAGCTAGCGGCCCGCATAGGTTCTATTCGATTTCTATTGTGGCTCGGTCGTAGTCAAGGCCGCATTTATTATGGGTTTGATAATTAAGATAATATTTTAGCATTTTTAATATAAACTAAATTAATGGTTTCCTATTTCAAAAATTACATTTTGGAAGATGTTTTGTATTTTTTTCCCTTGCTTCCATGGACTGCGCGCCCCTGACAAGCGCCATGCCAAGTTCTTTAAATTCTGTGGCATACGAGGTCGTTTTCTTAAGCACTGCCCCAGTTGGTCATATAAATGTTCTATTGGGTGTAAGTCGGGGCTTCTCGCAGGCCATGGTAAACGTTATTATTATGAATTAACCAAGTTACAATACTTGTAAAGGCCGTTTTACACGCTGCAATTCTTTCTTGCAAGTTGCAATAGTCTTGAAGAAAAGCATGCGTAGTGGCAAGACATTTGTACCTTTTGTCAAACTGCGCATGTCTTTGTTCAAGACTATTGCATATTGCAAAGAATTGCAGCATGTAAATCGGACGTAACGTGGGGTCGCCCGTTGTCATGCTTAAAAGTAAGGTGGGCAAACGGAATAACATACTGCTCTAATGCGTCTATATATCCCTATTTATTATATAGTATTTAAATAATTTCTTGGTAGCACAAAAAGTTCCGTACGCTCATCTATAGAAATCCTTCCCCAAACTTTCTGTCTTCCATCAGATGATTTCAAACAGAAGCGTGACTCGACGAAAAATACAATTTTGGACCACTGCTCTTCATCCCAATGTACAGGGTGTTTCACTATATTAAGACTTTATCTACTGCCTTTATTATAAGAGATAGAAAAAAATGTTAAATACAAAAGTTGTAGGGATTGTCCTAAACCGGCAGGAAATAATTATTGAAACAAATGAACGTCGCAAAGCTACTAAAAAACATAAACTTGGTGTTTTTTAAATGGGACAATCTACTTATACAGGGTTATTCACGCAACCCGTTCATTAAAAGTTTTTGATGATGCCATTAGATAAAAATTTCAAATTTTGGGATTAAAGGAAGGTCAAGGCGGTACTTCTTTTTTGAAATATTTTCAACTTCCTGTCACTTCCGGTTTAACCGTAAGTTGGTATCAACTTGCTTATTTTAAATGGAACACCCTGTATTTTATGATATTTTTGGATTCTACGGAGAATATTTTATGTAGCATGTCCTATACCTAGGTTCAAGCGTTCCTAAGATATTTGACCTTGAACCGAAAATGAGCCTTCGGGGTACCAAATTTTAAAATCTCATATTTTTGTAAGTTTTGAAGATATAATCTTCATATTTTGCAGACGATCGGTAAATAATCTTAGGTTTCTATTTTTTTTATTGAATTTGTCTATTTTTATACAGGGTGTCCTAAATTCAGCGGCAAACATTCCCATATTCAAAGCCGCTAAAATCCGTTTTTTTAAATGGGACACCCTATAACTTTATGCACTATCAAATGTAGAATTTAATTTTCTATCGAACTGTATTAAGGTTCCCTATACCTATTCGTAACCATTTTCGAAATAATTGGGTTTTATAAAAATATCGTATGTATTTGGTTAAATGTTTGCATGTTCCAGTGGTGAGCCATGGAAAAACAATTGAGATCCAATATCCAATATGACAGATGATTAGTATGCGTTATTTATCGAAAGCTGTCAGTGATAAACTAAATCTTCTAAATCGGAATGGAAGAATACTTAAACGCTGATATTCTCAATCTGTTTTATATTCATGGAGAATGTTATAAAATTTTGGATAGAACGTGTCGTGTGTTTAATGAACGCCACCCTGATTTGCCGCCAATGAACAAGTCAAAATTCAAGAGGATTGAAACGAACTTTTTGCGTTTTGGCAAGGTTAAAGTTACAAAAAATGTTCCGAAACCAGTGATAAATGCCGAGGATAACATAATAAACACATTAGCTTATTTCCACGCAAACTCGCAAAGTTCAATACCGTCTGCAGAAAACGATTTGGGAATTTCTTCTTCATCTATTGACACCTGGTGATGACGTCCGACGAGTAGAATTTTGCGAATTCATGTTTTTGAAAATTCAAGAGGACCCTCAATTCCTTTCAAAAATATTTTGGACCGATGAAGCGAAATTTTCTAGAAAAGGAATAACAAATAGAAGAAACGAACATTTCTGGGCAGCAGAAAATCCGCACGCTTTACGCGAAACGCGTTCTCAAGAGAGGTTTAGCTTCAATGTTTTCGGTATAGTATTAAGTGATCAGGTGCGGTACTGTATTTATGAAGACAATTTAAACAGTGATAAGTATTTGGAAATTCTACGAGGGACGGTTTCTGAATTTATAGAAGAAATTTCTATTGGTGAGCTGCAAAATTATTGGTATCAATTAGATGGGGCACCAGCACATAATTCCGCTGTAGTTTATCTCCAATTATCTTGAATTTTTGAAGATCGCTGGATTGGTCCCAATGGCCCTTGAAGATGGCCCCCGCGACCGCCTGATTTAACACCCCTAGACTTTTATTTATGGGGATTTATCAAAGGTAAAGTCTATGCTTCCCCAGTAAATAACCAACAAGATTTACTTGACAGGATACGAACAGCTTTTGCCGAATCAGAAAACGGACAAATTCAACGGGCCACAGTAACTGTACAAAGAAGAATTGAAATGTGTCTTCAAATGAACGGACAGAATATAGAACATTTGTTATAATTCAATTTTATTATTTTATTTATTTATTGTTGATTATTAGATTGCTATAATTTTTAAGTTCATTAAAACAAGTTTAGAACAGTCTCGAACTTAGTAGATATGGTTAAAAATAATGTAAACAATTTATTACATTTTTTATAACTTTAACTTTTCCGAAACGAAAAAATTTCGTTTCAATCCTCTTCAATTTTCTCTTGTTCATTGGCGATAAATGAGGATGTTTTTCATTAAAAACATGGCACGTTCTCTCCAATACTTTGTAACATTCTCCGCGAATATAAAATAAATTGAGAATATCAGCTTTTGAGTGTTATTTTATTTTAATTTAAAAGTTTCAAATCAGCTGTCATGTTGAATAGAAAAGCACAACAATTGTTTTTCCATGGCTTACTACGGGAAGGTGTAAACATTTAGCAAATACATATGATAGTTTAATGAAAACCTGATTATTTCGAAATGAATATAAAATAGATTGAGAATATCAGCGTTTGAGTATTCTTCCATTTCGATTTAGAAGATTTAGTTTATCACTGACAGCTTTCGATAAATAACGCATACTAATCATCTGTCATATTGGATATTGGATCTCAATTGTTTTTCCATGGCTCACCATTGGAACGTGTAAACATTTAAGCAAATACATACGATATTTTTATAAAACCCAATTATTTTGAAAATGGTTACGAATAGGTATAGGGAACCTTAATACAGTTCGATAGAAAATTAAATTCTATATTTGATAGTGCATAAAGTTATAGGGCGTCCCATTTAAAAAAACGGATTTTAGCTGTGCTTTGAAAATGTGAATGTTTGCCGCTGAATTTAGGACACCCTGTATAAAAATAGACAAATTCAATATAAAAAATAGAAACCTAAGATTATTTACCGATCGTCTGCAAAATATGAAGATTATATCTTCAAAACTTACAAAAATATGAGATTTTAAAATTTTTTGCTCATTTTTGGTTCAAGGTCAATTATCTTAAGAACGCTTGAACCTATGTATAGGACATGCTACATAAAATAGCATTAAAATTCTCCGTAGAATCCAAAAATATCATAAAATACAGGGTGTTCCATTTAAAATAAGCAAGTTGATACCAACTTCCGGTTAAACCGGAAGTGACAGGAAGTTGAAAATATTTCAAAAAAGAAGTACCCCTTGACCTTACCTTAATACCAAAATTTGAAATTTTTATCTAAATGGCATCATCAAAAACTTTTAATGAACGGGTTGCGTGAATAACCCTGTATATTACATTCTATTTCGATAGAGAATATTTTTCTGATTTCAAAAATATCTTTAGATCTAGTAGCCTTGGAAATTAAAACTGCCAGTTTAATTTCCAAGGCTACTAGATCTTTTTGAAGATTTGTGAGTCTGTATGTCTAGATATATGGTAAAAATGCAATGTTTTACGTTAAACATTGTATCTCCTTTAAAAATAGAGATAGAGCAACGAATCGAAAGCCAAAATAATCCTAAAAGATACGTCCAAATTATAAACTACGATTTACTATTTTTCTATAGTTACGTTATTCTACAGAGTTCCAAAAATTTGCAAAAAAACATTGTCTCATATTACACCCCGTATATAAAAATAATGGAATAAGTTGAGAAAAACACAAATGCAGAATTAGTGTCTATGAAATTTCCTTTCGACTGATACAAAGCGCAACTAAATGCGATACGGCGTTCAAAAGATATAGCCCTTCAAAATACAAAATTCCCAAAAGAACCGGAACGGTCAAATATCTCGGTAACAGATTAACGTAACGTTATGAAATTTGGAATCGGTAGGTAATCAATGGTGCCGAACCTAAAAATAATATTTACAGCGTTGCCGGTTTTATAGTTTTTCCGATAGAGCTCTTAACTTTATTTTTTTAAATGCAATACTATGATTGTTTTTCGTTGGGAAATTTTAAAAGATATGGCAAGTCCGGATGATTAAATAATCTAAAAAAAACAAAATACTTAAAAGTTGGAAAACTAAGAGATAAAATAAAAGTCATAACGTATCAGGTGTAGAAAATTTTGAACATTATTAGCCAAAAAATACTCAAGCCTGTCATAAAACTCATAGCATTGCTTAACATTTCTGGAGTAATAAGGCTCGATTCGTACAGAATTTTTTCCCTCAGCTGATACATATTTAGTGGTCGGTTTTTGTACACTCTATCTTTAAGATGTCCCCAATAAAAAAAAGTCCAATGGAGTCATATCCGGAGAACATGTTGGCCATTCAATCCAACCTCTTCGTCCAATCCACTTTTCTGCGAATACCCCGTCCAAAAATTGTCGCACTCTGTTTGCAAAATGGGAAGGAGCCCAATCTTGCTGGAACCATATTTGATGGATATCTCTTCCAATGTAAAAAAAGAAGTTTATCGAAAAAACTATAAAACTGGCAACATTGGGAAAGTTATTTTTAGATCTGGCACTATTGATAAACCCCCTATACCAACTTTCATAACGATATGCTAATCCGTTACTGGAATATTTGACCGTGCCGATTCTTTTGAATGAAAATTCGAACTTGTCATACACTCTAAAATTTCAAGAAGAAAAATTTAATATTTTGGGATTAAAAACACTTTGGTTTGGTCAACATTATAAGCGAAAAACAATTATTTAAAAAAATAAAGTTGAGAGCTCTATCGGAAAAACTATAAAACTGGCAACGTTGTAAATACTATTTTTAGATCCGGCACTATTGATAACCTCCTAATTCCAAATTTTATAACGTTACTTTAGTCTGTTACCGAGATATTTGACCGTTCCGGTTCTTTTGGGAAACCCTGTATATCTAAATATGTGTCAATGTATTACATTAGTAAGAAACAATAAATAATCTTGTAACTAATTGAAATTGGCAACACTGTTTAGGGAAGTTAAAGTTAGGAGCACATCTCGAGAGATTCAAATATGTTCAATGCCTAAGTGTACTTTTAATTAACCATATTTCTAAGTTATGGTTTATCTTTTTATTCACCCTGTATTAAAAATTAAAGTTTCAAACTTGCTGATCTGGTACAGTAAAACTTTACGTATCCGCAACATACGAAAGAATTAATCTCTTTTTGGCAGTTATATTAAATCCTGTAAATTTTGGTTTGTTTACAAGCTCATGTAATTTTTAGTTTTCCCGGTACAATACAAAAAAAATTTCAACTCTGCCTAGGACTTCAGAAAGTAGAAGGACTGGCCTATCAAGAAAAAAAACTTTGTTAAAATCGTTTGAATAACACCAAAAATGTATGCAAATTTCGTTGCAATATACCGAGAAGTTCAAAAGTTAGACGGGAAGCGACAGACTTTATGTCCTCACTCTATATTGTTCGCGCGTTCTAGTTAAACTGCAACACGAACCGTTGATGTGGTTAATCTATTTGTACCGAAGTATAATCTGACTTTGGTAGTATGTAGTGATCCCCCACCTCATTCGGTTTGGCACTATTGACGTTCAGGAAGGAGCTGCCACTGCGTTATAATACAAAGAGGTAATAAATAAAGTAATAAAACTCTTTTAATATATATTTGGAACATTATAGTACAATATCAGTAGAGGTATTTACATTCGACATGGGAGTGGCAAAAAAAATCACTAGAGGCAATGTGGGAGGGAGTCTGCATCATCTACTACATAACGATATGCTAATCCGTTACTGGAATATTTGACCGTGCCGATTCTTTTGAATGAAAATTCGGACCTGTCATACCTTTTAAAATTTTGAGAAGAAAAATTTAATATTTTGGGATTAAAAACACTTTGGTTTGGTCAACATTATAAACGAAAAACAATAATTAAAAAAAATAAAGTTGAGAGCTCTATCGGAAAAACTATAAAACTGGCAACGTTGTAAATATTATTTTTAGATCCGGCACTATTGATAACCTCCCAATTCCAAATTTCATAACGTTACGTTAATCTGTTACCGAGATATTTGACCGTTCCGGTTCTTTTGGGAAACCCTGTATATCTAAATATGTGTCAATGTATTGCATTAATATGAAATAATAAATAATCTTGTAACTAATTGAAATTGGCAACACTGTTTAGGGAAGTTAAAGTTAGGAGCACATCTCTAGGGATTCAAATATGTTCAATGCCTAAGTGTACTTTTAATTAACCATATTTCTAAGTTATGGTTTATCTTTTTATTCACCCTGTATTAAAAATTAAAGTTTCAAACTTGCTGATCTGGTACAGTAAAACTTTACGTATCCGCAACATACGAAAGAATTAATCTCTTTTTGGCAGTTATATTAAATCCTGTAAATTTTGGTTTGTTTACAAGGTCATGTAATTTTTAGTTTTCCCGGTACAATACAAAAAAAATTTCAACTCTGCCTAGGACTTCAGAAAGTAGAAGGACTGGCCTATCAGGAAAAAAACTTTGTTAAAATCGGTTGAATAATACCAAAAATGTATGCAAATTTCGTTGCAATATACCGAGAAGTTCAAAACTTAGACGGGAAGCGACAGACTTTATGTCCTCACTCTATATTTTTCGCTCGTTCTAGTTAAACTGCAACACGAACCGTTGATGTGGTTAATCTATTTGTACCGAAGTATAATCTGACTTTGGTAGTATGTAGTGATCCCCCACCTCATTCGGTTTGGCACTATTGACGTTCAGGAAGGAGCTGCCACTGCGTTATAATACAAAGAGGTAATAAATAAAGTAATAAAACTCTTTTAATATATATTTGGAACATTATAGTAAAATATCAGTAGAGGTATTTACATTCGACATGGGAGTGGCAAAAAAAAATCACTAGAGACAATGTGGGAGGGAGTCTGCATCATCTACTACATAACGATATGCTAATCCGTTACTGGAATATTTGACCGTGCCGATTCTTTTGAATGAAAATTCGGACTTGTCATACCTTTTAAAATTTTGAGAAGTAAAATTTAATATTTTGGGATTAAAAACACTTTGGTTTGGTCAACATTATAAGCGAAAAACAATCATTTAAAAAAATAAAGTTGAGAGCTCTATCGGAAAAACTATAAAACTGGCAACGTTGTAAATATTATTTTTAGATTCGGCACTATTGATAACCTCCCAATTCCAAATTTCATAACTGTTACGTTAATCTGTTACCTAGATATTTGACCGTTCCGGTTCTTTTGGGAAACCCTGTATATCTAAATATGTGTCAATGTATTGCATTAATATGAAATAATAAATAATCTTGTAACTAATTGAAATTGGCAACACTGTTTAGGGAAGTTAAAGTTAGGAGCACATCTCTAGGGATTCAAATATGTTCAATGCCTAAGTGTACTTTTAATTAACCATATTTCTAAGTTATGGTTTATCTTTTTATTCACCCTGTATTAAAAATTAAAGTTTCAAACTTTCTGATCTGGTACAGTAAAACTTTACGTATCCGCAACATACGAAAGAATTAATCTCTTTTTGGCAGTTATATTAAATCTTGTAAATTTTGGTTTGTTTACAAGCTAATGTAATTTTTAGTTTTCCCGGTACAATACAAAAAAATTTTCAACTCTGCCTAGGACTTCAGAAAGTAGAAGGACTGGCCTATCAAGAAAAAAAACTTTGTTAAAATCGGTTGAATAATACCAAAAATGTATGCAAATTTCGTTGCAATATACCTAGAAGTTCAAAACTTAGACGGGAAGCGACAGACTTTATGTCCTCACTCTATATTGTTCGCGCGTTCTAGTTAAACTGCAACACGAACCGTTGATGTGGTTAATCTATTTGTACCGAAGTATAATCTGACTTTGGTAGTATGTAGTGATCCCCCACCTCATTCGGTTTGGCACTATTGACGTTCAGGAAGGAGCTGCCACTGCGTTATAATACAAAGAGGTAATAAATAAAGTAATAAAACTCTTTTAATATATATTTGGAACATTATAGTAAAATATCAGTAGAGATATTTACATTCGACATGGGAGCGGCAAAAAAAATCACTAGAGACAATGTGGGAGGGAGTCTGCATCATCTACTACATAACGATATGCTAATCCGTTACTGGAATATTTGACCGTGCCGATTCTTTTGAATGAAAATTCGGACTTGTCATACCTTTTAAAATTTTGAGAAGTAAAATTTAATATTTTGGGATTAAAAACACTTTGGTTTGGTCAACATTATAAGCGAAAAACAATCATTTAAAAAAATAAAGTTGAGAGCTCTATCGGAAAAACTATAAAACTGGCAACGTTGTAAATATTATTTTTAGATCCGGCACTATTGATAACCTCCCAATTCCAAATTTCATAAACTGTTACTTTAATCTGTTACCTAGATATTTGACCGTTCCGGTTCTTTTGGGAAACCCTGTATATCTAAATATGTGTCAATGTATTGCATTAATATGAAATAATAAATAATTTTGTAACTAATTGAAATTGGCAACACTGTTTAGGGAAGTTAAAGTTAGGAGCACATCTCTAGGGATTCAAATATGTTCAATGCCTAAGTGTACTTTTAATTAACCATATTTCTAAGTTATGGTTTATCTTTTTATTCACCCTGTATTAAAAATTAAAGTTTCAAACTTGCTGATCTGGTACAGTAAAACTTTACGTATCCGCAACATACGAAAGAATTAATCTCTTTTTGGCAGTTATATTAAATCATGTAAATTTTGGTTTGTTTACAAGCTCATGTAATTTTTAGTTTTCCCGGTACAATACAAAAAAAATTTCAACTCTGCCTAGGACTTCAGAAAGTAGAAGGACTGGCCTATCAAGAAAAAAAACTTTGTTAAAATCGGCTGAATAATACCAAAAATATATGCAAATTTCGTTGCAATATACCGAGAAGTTCAAAAGTTAGACGGGAAGCGACAGACTTTATGTCCTCACTCTATATTGTTCGCGCGTTCTAGTTAAACTGCAACACGAACCGTTGATGTGGTTAATCTATTTGTACCGAAGTATAATCTGACTTTGGTAGTATGTAGTGATCCCCCACCTCATTCGGTTTGGCACTATCGACGTTCAGGAAGGAGCTGCCACTGCGTTATAATACAAAGAGGTAATAAATAAAGTAATAAAACTCTTTTAATATATATTTGGAACATTATAGTACAATATCAGTAGAGGTATTTACATTCGACATGGGAGTGGCAAAAAAAATCACTAGAGACAATGTGGGAGTCTGCATCATCTACTACAAAACCATAAAAAAATTATTAACTTATTGAAATCTGAATTTAAGATCATATTAAATCGAAATTAAAAAAAAAACGTACAATATAAAAAAATTCAAATTTTTGAAGACTTGAGCACTTTAAGTTCATCAGTTTTTGTTGAATGTTACAAAATACTAAAGATATTTTTATGCCGAGAATAAAACTGGGTCATCTAATTTTATGGGATATAAATGTATTTCACTGGCAGTTAATATATTCTCGTTAACAAAAAAATAATAATAAAAATCTGCTTACAAAAGAACTCTGTCTTGCTGACTACCAAATTTTAAATTTAGGCTTTTGTTTTGATGGCGTTCTTCTTTCTAGAATCGTACTTTCTTCTCAGTTACGGCTAGGGTGGTGCTTGCAACACCGTTGTCGTCAACCGTCTCCGAATCGCATTCTGCAACTAATTGCTTCAATCTAGCAACTCTACGTTCCCTAAAAAAAAATTAAAGAACTTATTAGTAGAGAAATCATGGTTCTTTTGGACCACTGTATCACGAATCAAGACCTCTGAAATATCTAAGCACGTTAAAAATGGTGCTATTTTATTCAGTTTCAATTGTAACAACTGCAGAAGAGATGCTTAGAGATAAAGCTTACTTTAGGGTAATATATTTGGATAAAACAAAAATTAGGCTAACGTTTTCTACCTTCATTTATAATAACATTTAACTATAAGGTTTTAAAAATGTATAGAGTAATAAAACCTGATTAGGTATGGAAAAATACTACAGGGTGACCAACCAATAATTTATACCACAGTTTGGCACTGAACTCACTACAAAATTCTTTCTGTTCATCAAGTGTAGGTAGTATACCACCCGGTTTTGTGTCAATTAATGCGTTTTGCCGATTGTTATCCATATTAATGTTAGGTGTGGTCTAATAGCCAGGAAAATAATTGGGCCAATATTTTATGAGGGTACTTTGACAGGCAGAAGATACACAACGAAAATATATATGGTTCGTGAAGTCACAATATTGCTTGACAGATTTTTTCATCTGTCATTTCAACTAAGCCTACAATTTTAGAAAAACAAAAAAAAATAAAAAATAACTTTTATGTTTTTTTCTATAATTTTTATTGTTATAGGTTTTATTTACTGATTATGGTTGATTATAACTATTATAAGTCTGAATTACTATTTGAAATAAATTGAAAAACTATGTAAAATGTTTTATCTTATTTCGTAAATATTTTGAAGAATATCAGCACAAAATAAAAATCGAGTCGAGCAATAAATAAATAAATAAATAAATAAATAAATGCTTTATTGTCAAAAAAAAATTTTACAATTTTGTGGACAAAGCTGTTGTAAAAAAAAATAGTTTACAAACATCAAAATTAGCAAACAAAACAAAACAAAAACACATCATAAATATTATAGAAAAATAATATTTAAATCAAGAATTTAGAATATTAATATAATAGAATCCTAAAAGAAGTACATTAGAAATGTACTTTGTCAGTCGTACATGTTATAAACATTTTCATAAATATAATGTAAAAAAAAATAAAAAAGCAAAGTAAAAAATAAAAAATAAAAAAGTACGAAACAATTAAAAAAATACATATACAAAATTCGGTAAAAATGGTTGGTAATGGCAACTATCACACTAGGGGTTCATAAGGATAAATTTATGTGTTGTAAAACTCGTTCACGGTGTAGAAGGCGCTTTCCAGTAAGAATGATTTCAAAGCCTTGCGAAATGAAGTCAGAGATATTATGGATTTGATGTTAAATGGCAGGTGATTATGCATTTTTTTTGCATTGTAGATTACTGATCTTTTAATTAACTCTGAATGTGGGGTTGGAAGATAGAGATCGTGCTCAGTGTTTCTGAGAGGGTAGTTGTGAGAAGGTCTCTCTAATAGAGCAGGTGCCTGCTTACGAATTAAGCAAACCGATTCCAAAATGAATAAGCAAGGAAGGGTTAGTATTTTATATCTTTTAAAGAAATCTCGGCAGTGAGTTCTACTGTTAAGTCTCAGTAGGTAACGAACAGCTCTTTTTTGTAGTATAAAAATTCGATCAAATTGAGTCGCACAACATGTACCCCAGAATGGAATAGCATATCTGAGGTGCGACTCAACAAGAGCAAAATAAACAGTTCTAGAGGTAGAAAAGCTAAGCTCCTCGGAAACAGATCTTAACGCAAAGCAAGCAGAACCCAACTTCCTTGATAAAGCGTCGATATGTGGATCCCATTTTAAAGAATCATCTACAAGAAGCCCTAGAAATTTTACAGAGTGTACGACATCAATAGTGGTGCCATTAAGGTCAAAAGGTTGCAGCGTGTTTTTATAAGACAAGACTTTCGTTTTAGAGATGTTCAAACATAGGAGATTAGAATCGCACCAGGATTTAATGGTGATTAGGTCATTAGATACAATCCTATGTAGGTCCGTGACATCTGGGTGGCTCCACGTAAAGCTGGTATCGTCCGCAAAGAGACATATTTTTCCACTAATGTTTAAATTAGCCATGTCGTTTACGAACAGAAGAAACAAGATAGGGCCTAGTACCGAGCCTTGAGGCACTACATATTCCATTGGCCTACAAGAAGACATCCTGTTGTCAACTTTCACAACTTGATTTCTGTTGCTAAGATATGACTTAAACCAATCGAGAGGAGCCCCTCTAAATCCATAGTACTGCAGCTTGTTAGTTAATATATTATGATTCACACAATCGAAAGCTTTGGAAAAATCACAGAAAATTGTTGCCGTAGCGTGATGGTTGTTTAGGCTGGAGTAAACTCTATTAAGAAGGGAAAACATGGCATCGCTTGTGCATTTGTTACTTAAAAATCCAAATTGATGTTTTGTAAGTATTTCATATCTAGACAGAAATGATAAAAGCCTTTTTTTAACCAGTCTTTCGATGATCTTAGATAGCGTAGGGAGAAGTGCAATTGGGCGATAGTTCGAAGCTTCTTCTGAAACACCTCCTTTGTGAAGAGGTATGATTATTGCAGTTTTAAGGCAGCTTGGAAAAGTACCATTTTGGAAAGACATATTTATCAAAGCAGTCAGATGCTCTAGAGTGCACTCCGGCAGACTTGAATACATTTTTAAAGTAAGCCCATCAATTCCCGAGGAAGATTTATTTTTGATATCATTAATTGTACTGCGAAGTTCTGATAAAACTACTGGTGAAAAGAAGAAACTGTGCAGGTTTACCCTATGATTAGAGAGATATGAAATTGGGTCATTAGATTGAGATACGGATTTAGTCAAATCTTTGGCTACATTTACAAAATAATTGTTTAGGTCCTCAGGAGAGGTAAGGATAGTGTTGGATAAAGGAGTTTTGTTTCTTAAATCATTTACGATAGACCAGGTTTCTTTAGCTACATTTTTGGCGTTAGAAAGTCTATTATTGTAATAAATATCTTTGGCGGCTTTAATAGTCTTATGATAAATTTTTCTGTATGATTTTACATAATTATGAAAAAAGACACTGTCCGAAAATTTATTTAAATGAGATAGTGACCGCATGTTCTTAGAAGATATACGTAAACCTTTAGTGGACCAGGGTTTACTTCTTTTATTTTTGATAGGCCTAAGAGGAAAAGATTCAGAAGCTATATTAGTTAGAGTTTTTATAAAACGAGAAAATTCAGTGTCGACATCATAAATGTGAGAGTCCCAGTCAGTTATTTGACATAGGTGTTTGAAATTAATGAAATTTCTAACCGAAAAAATACGGCCTACTTGTCTAGAGGAATTTTTGGCTTTGGATGTAATTGAAAATTTTGTGAAAATTGCTTCATGATCGGAGAAACCTGGACTTAAGACATTACATTCGACGGAGCTAGGATCGAAAGAAGACACAACGTAATCTATAGTACTGGCACTTGTCTTAGTAATTCTGGTTGGTGAGTTGACGTGCATGGCAATTCCTAATGACTCAAAGATGGACTGAAGACATTCCTGAGCAGCACACACACTGGAAAAGTCAATATTGAAATCGCCACATAAGATTAATTTGCTTTTTACAGGAAGGGACTCGAGCAAACTTAGAAGGTTATGGCAGAATAATTGCACATCAGCATCAGGTGTTCTATAAATACAAATAATATAAAGGTCATAAGTATTGTGATAAACGATAGAAAATTCAAATACTTTTTCAGATAATAAATGATTATACTTTGATATTTCGGAAAAATCGTTGTTTAAAGACATTATCATGGTGCCTCCATGAGTTAAATTAGTTCTATTAAATCTGGCAATTGTGGTATAGTTTTTAATAAAAACAGGTTGATTGATATTTAGCCAGTGCTCAGTGATGGCAATGACTTCTGGAAAATTTAGCTCTTCTAACAAAAGATATAATTCGTCTGTTTTATGTCTTAAGGACTGAATATTAAGAAAAAAAAGATTAAAATTACTATTGGTCAATTTTCTAGAGGGTGCTAGATCCTCTTTTCGCGTCATATTGACTAAAAATTTTTACTTTTTGATGGTGAACCACTAGAATAATATTTACCATATATATAGTAGTAGTAGCAGTTAGGGGGAGGTCTAGAGACCTGACTGGTAGGCCTATAAGGCCCTTTCAGTCTACCCCAGCTCCTCCCTCAACCACCACCCGCCACCAGGTGTACAGCCTTGAATCTGCCTGTCCTTACTATGTAAGTCTGCATATCCTTCCATGCAAGATCCTTAACTTCGTCGCTATGCAAAACCACAGGAAGTGAAGCGGAGATTCCTCCTCTTCCTGACACTCCGTGAAGATAGAATCTTCCTCAATGCCTAACATAAAGAGGTATCTCCTCAATCGATAGTGCCCGTTACTATTCCTACTATGGAATTTAGAGCTTTCCTGTCTCGGGCTAGTAACCACTCTGTTCGGCCCTTATCGGGCTTCACAATGAAGTCTTCAGCTTGCCTCCCGACCCCGGACTGGCCCCATTCACGTTGAAGTTCATGTTGTGCCCATTCGTCGAGTGCTGTCCTTATCTGCTGCCCAGTGATGCCTAAAGCTGGTTCTGGTCCTACATACGGGCTGGTGGCGCCGAGTCTAGCAAACTCATCTGCCCTCTCGTTGCCCTCAATCCCACAGTGTCCTGGCACCCAAACCAACTTCACTCTTTTACGTCGCGCCAACTGCTCTAGCCTGTCACCGCATTCCTGAACCAAAAGTGATCCCGCCGTGGGTGAGTCGAGCGCCTTAAGTGCTGCTTGACTGTCTGAGCCTATGACAATCTTTCCCTCTTCCCCCTCTATGACTTCCTTCATCGTTATTGAAACACCGTTGAAAACTTCCCCAAAGGGAAGCTGGACCCGGTTTGTGTAGCCTCAATATAAACTCCAGCACCAGAGGATTGCAACTGTGTCATACGTGAACCATTCGTATAGCAATCACTTGCCTCTCTGGAGGAGAACTCCAGCCTGTTTCTCTTCTTAGTCTGCCTGAGGGTCGTGCTGCTCTGTAGGTAGATAAAGGGATCTTTCTTTCCACAATGTGGGAGATCCTTGCATGACCCACAACCTCACCTTTGGTATGACAAGCTCCTGCGTCTCTCATTCGCAAGTGCCCTGCTATAGCCTCTTTCTTAATGAAAGTCGACAATGATGGCAGCCCTAGCAAGACATCCAATGCTGCTGACGGCGTCGTCCTCATTGCTCCAGTTATCGCTAGGCTAGCCATTCTCTAGACTTTTGCAAGACTGGAACGAATGGTTTTCCTCTCCACCGAGGGCCACCATAGACTTCGACCAGAGGGCCATCAAGTAGGCGTGTCAGGCCAAGAGCCCACTCCTTTTTAGAAAAGAAAGGACCCTTTCTGGTCGCACACGTCCCAGATACGTAGGTGTCACCCAAGCAAAGCAGTCTGGGTTGACTAAATGTCACATCGACAGACTAGACTAGTTTCATCTTGGTATACGTTGTCGAGTCCAAGCCAGCCAGTGTTCACGGTAATAGTTCTAAGTTGACTTCTGTTTAGATTTAGAAGTCTATTACACTCAGAACGGCTATAAGGGCCCCAGGTTGTGCCATTCAGCCGCTCTACGTCTTATGAGCTACAGCCAGTGCATGACCCTAGGAAGGTTGTGGTCGCCATTGACTTCCTTATCTGCCTATCGACATGAGTCTTCCAGCTCAGCTTTGCATCTACTGTGACCCCCAGGAATTTAACCTCTTTTGCCAAGGTCAGTTGTTAACCATACTTGGGGGTCGAAAATCTCCTAAATTCCTTCTCCTTGTAAAGAGGATCATCTCAGTCTTCCGCGGATTAACCGTGAGACCTATCTCATTACACCATGCCTCCAATATATTACAGGCCATCTGCATTCTCTCGCAGATGATGCCCAAGTACTTGCCTGATATTAGAATCAATCCATCATCCGCATAAGCTTGTGCATAGAAACCGGCCACCACGAGTCTGTTGAGCAGACCGTCCATGACTAGACACCATAGGTGCGGAGAGAGACAGCTGCCTTGGGGGAATCCGCCTCGCACCCCGATGTCAATCTGGTACCCGCCCTGACTCGCTTGGACGCCGCGCTCTTGCAGTGCACTTCTAACCCAACGCACCAGATTCGTTTTAACGCTCCTGGCTGCGAGCGAGTCGCAGATGACGTTTGTCCGTGCGCTATCAAACGCTCCTTCCACATCGAAAAACACAACTAAAGCTGCTTCCTTAAATTGTAAAGCCTTTTCAATCCTTTGCACCATACTGTGGAGAGCCGACTCCGTTGATCGCCCTCTCCTATATGCATGCTGATTAGTATGAATCGGTGAGACTGCTAGTGCTCCCTCCATTAGATGTCTGTCAATGATCCTTTCCAAAGCTTTCATTAGGAAGAATGTCAGGGTTATCGGTCTAAAAGATTTGGCGGTCGTATAGTCCTCTCTTCCCGGTTTCGGAATGAATTTGATTCTAGCTGACCGCCATACCTCTGGTACGTACCCAAGGGCGATACTTGTCCTGTAGAGTTCCTTAATGAAAGGCCTCAATATATTGAGGCCCCTTTGCAATAGGGCCGGGAAGATGTTATCCGGCCCTGCGGCCTTGTAAGGGCTGAATTCATTGATGGCCCAGATGACTATCATCAGTGATTACTGTAGTTGCCATATTCCAGTTAGCCTGGGGCAGCTCTGTCATCACTGTCTGTGCGTCAGCGTTATTTGCTCCTGGAAAGTGAACTTCAAGCAGGTGTCGGACTGACTCCTCGCTTGTCGAAGTCCAGGTGCCATCTGCTCTACGCAAGGAGCCTACCATACCTCGATTATCACCGCAGGGGATTCTTGAGAGCTTCGATGCCTCAGGCAAAGACTCAATTTCCTCACAGAAACCTGTCCATGTCTTCCTCTTGTTTCTCCTTAGTTCCCTCTTAAAGTCTGTCCTTGCTTCCTTGTACTCATTCCACGTTGCGTCGTGTTGTCCTTCACCTTTTAAGGCGCTCCTGAGTCTTATTCACGCTGTGTCCCTTAGTTTGGTGAGTTTTACGCTCCACCATTTGACTCTGCGCGTTTGAACTCTCAGGATGAGAAAAGACTGCTCGAAAGCTGAAGCAATTTTCGATGCTATCGATTTTAGTTTAGCTGCCCCGGTTGATTGCTAAATTGTTCTTGCAGCGACTGAGTGTATTTTGCCCAGTTTACTGATCTGGGATTTCTTTTAAAAACCGGAGCCGATTGATCTGCCTAGATATATCAGATGAGACCCTCGAGTCGAGCAGCAAATCAGACTTCAAACATCAGTGTGATGACATTCGAAAAATAAACCTTTATCTCCAGGTAGCAGCAGGTATCTAAATAGGTATATTCAAAAAATCGTAGTATTTCGTAATTCTAAATCCTTCCATAATTCTAAAATCGTCAATTTCTGATAGATGGAATACTATACCAAAAATATGCAGAATTTAATATAAAATTGAAAAACAATAAAAAATGCCGTATATTATATGTAAAAAGCAAAGTTGGCCTTGTCTTGCTTTTTTGAGACACCCTGTATACATTAAAATATACGCATATAAAAATGCACAACGAATCGAGCAACTTTTGTTTGGAACATTATTTCTAATGTGAAAAA
Source organism: Kuschelorhynchus macadamiae (assembly GCA_030620095.1). Classification (NCBI taxonomy): domain Eukaryota; kingdom Metazoa; phylum Arthropoda; class Insecta; order Coleoptera; family Curculionidae; genus Kuschelorhynchus; species Kuschelorhynchus macadamiae. The sequence goes on from JAUTXW010004774.1 coordinate 433,201, forward strand.
TAACCGAGATATTTCCATTTCAAGAATTATCTGGATCACCAGAGATTACCTTACCTCACAGCTTGTTTTTCTTGCATGGCAGCCATTTCGTCATCAATGTCATCTATTCTGGCACGTGATTGGTGAGCTCTCAGAGCGGCTGCGCTAGTTGTAATACTCGATTCACCATTTTCTTGCGGTGCGACTTTCGACCATTTTGTGAGATTGTCGCCTTCTGCGTCGTAAGAGACCTAGGAAATTAAAACTGGCTCAGTCAATCACGTGGTATCATTCAGTTTTTTTTTATGTTTATGGATAGACCCACGAAGGCTGGACGTCTATGTAACAGGAACTGTAATGGCACAGATTACATTTGCCAGATGCGAAAGTATGTGGAATATATTGCCGTATCAAAGAGGTAGGTGTAATCTGTGGTAATGTGGTTTTAAGTGAAGAAGGGGACAATATAATGACAAGAGATTGAGGGAAATGCAAATTGCAACTAAATACTAGGTACTCGATTGAGACAAAAACTTATTAGGTAGAAAATTTTGATTCAGAAATACGTTTCTAATTAGTTTGCTGCTTAAAAATGTAGTGTTCTTCGAATTTGGTAATGAATAAATTATTTTTTAAACTTAATAAGGTTGTTTAATGCGATAATAATAAATGTACACCCTAACAATAGCAACAATGATTATAATATTCGAAATATCTTAAACCAATTTCTTACTAGCAACGATTCAGATTTTCCTAAGGTTTCGTTTCCAATTAGTTTGCCGTCACTGTATGTACAGGGTCAGCATTTATATTTTGTCACCCATTTTCATGGTTTATTTTTGTAAATAGAAAAAAATAATAAATACAACAAAAGTTGTATGAATTTCAGGGAAAAATCATTTTGAATATACAAGGTGAGTCAGAAACTAATACCATACCAAATTTGTTTTTTTTTTTAATGAAATGCCCTGTATATTTTTGATTTTTGATGAGAAAAATGAGTGATATGTCTGTACTTAGATCGGTAGTTTTTGAGCTATTCGACTTTAAAATTCCCCCTTAACTGAAATTCAACATTTTATTATGAACAATAAATACTAAATGAAAATTTATTAAATTAAAGAAAAAATTGCAAATAAAGTTAAAAACCACAAATTCTAGTTATTCACATGTTTTCCTTGAATGGTGAAGCACCTTTCAATATTTTTTAACAATCAGCAATTAATGCAGTTAAAAATAAAATCAGAGTGATTTTCGTTTAATCTTGTAATTTTTACTCTAATTCTCTGTTCCAATATTTTCAGGTCTATTGAGTAAATTTTGTTTTTCAGATAACCCCATAGAAATACGTCAAGCGGCGTCAGATTTGGACTGTTTGCTGGCCATCTTATATGTCCATTTTGCCCAATCCATAGATCATATTTAAAAATTAAGTAGCAATTTAAAACATTGCGCGTTGGAGCGCCATCCTATTGCCAAATGAATATCAATCTCTGATTTAAAGGAATGTTATCTAACTGCTGTTCTATATCATTGTTTTTCTGATTCACCCTGTATAGTGAAAATTATTTTTTTCTAGGAAGTTCCCTGAAATCCATTCAACTTTTGTATTTATTATTTTTTTCTGTCTACAAAAATAAACTCTGAAAATGGGTGGCGAAATATAAATGATGACCCTGTATATGGGACAATATTAAAGATAAAATTATTAATATTCCTGGGCTATTTCACGAAGAAAGGACCTATAAACATGCCGCCTAAAATGCTTCGTTTTCAATATACAGGGTCCTCATTTTTTTGTGATAAAATCTAGTTTATCCTAAATAAAATAGTAGTAACATACTTTCCTGAAAAGGGTCTTTTTTTTGACAAATCTAGGTGTGATATTAAACTTTAAAGTTAATTATGAAGTACGGGATGTCACTCGATTTTACTCCCTTATATTTGAACTGGAATCAAATTTAAAAAATTTCACCTATGAAGTTTTTTTTTGGATTATTGTATTGAAAAATCAATAAAACAATATTTGAAAATCAACAAAAATAATAAGTAATTTAAAATCAGGAAAAAAGATCACAACCCCAGTACTACCAAAAATATCGATACAATTTAAAAAAAACTGTTAAAAGCTAACATCTGGTACAACTCAGACATTCAAAAATATGGGCAGCAGAATTCCAGATACAACCCACACTTGCACCCTAATTTTACTAAAAAAAACATAGGTCAGTATTTAACCCCGTTGCAACTTCTTAGGCTCCACCCTTCGTACAAAAAAAAACTTTTGGAAATCCGTTAAAAATTTTCACTTATAATCTCCCTAGTGTTTGAATTATTACCGAAAATTTTTTCGAGGTCACGAATTTTTTTCGAAAATTATCTCGAGTAGAAGAACATTTCATACAAGATGTAAGGTAAGAAAATTTCATACAAGATGAAAAATAAAAGCATTAAATGTGACGTTTTGGTAGTACATCAATCAATCAATTACTGAGTTTAGTACAATTAAATAGTAATAAATGTATACAATAAAATTTATTTCATCATTCCAAGCTAAGTCTAAGCTACTAAAAATGAACGGCCTATTAGGTCCTAATCTTTCCAAACATGTAAATTAAATAGTGCCAAATGACTATAATTAACTATTATTAAAAGTTACAACTACCAACTTTAGTACAATAATATAATGATACATATTTCAAGGAAGCTATATTTGTGTATACAGGGTGTTAATTAATGTCGTGGACAAGGTCAAAAACGCACCATCCAGTTCCTTCTGAGACAATTAGTTCAAATTTAGAACATGTATTATTTTTAAGAACCTCTACGATAAAATATTAAAATCGTGGATGGTAGTATACAGGGTGTTACATTTTTTTGTACCACCTACAAGTTTATCTTGAGGAACTTTTGTTTGGAGCACCTTGTATGAGTTGTGATATAAAATTTAAACTCTTTGTTCATTTCTTTAGCTCTTTTATATTTTGCATTATTCTCGTATCTATCACAGTTTTCGACTTATTTGCAATAATTGCCATAGATGCAAATTAAGTGTGGGCTAAATAATGAAACTGGAAAAAAAGGTATTAGGCTGAGGCAGGTCATTTGTTAATTCTGTTCTTTAATCTGACATTTTGTAAGAAATATTTTTTTGTTTGACGTTTCCGTAATTGTTGAGTTGTTTAATGATGGTTGAATTCACAAATCAAGAATATGGAGAAATTCATTTCATTTATGGACTTTCCAACGGCAATTGTTATGAAGCCAGACGACTCTATGAACACAAATATCCAAATCGCATGGTGCCCAATAGACAAACATTTGCAAAGGTTCATAATCGGCTATGTGAAAATGAATTACTCAAGAAATCCACTCATTTGGCAGAAGCAAATAGAACGGTTAGGACTCCTGAAGTCGAGGAAGCACTCCTGAATGCAGTAGAAAATGATCCTGCTGCCAGTACGAGGAAAATTGCAGCAACACTTAACATATCATTTGTGCTTGTATGGAAACTTAATGTATCCTTACCACATCCAAAGGGTTCAAGCGCTTCTCCCACCTGACTTTCCACTCCGTTTAAATTTTTGTCAGTTGTTCTTACAAATGCTAGCCCGAAATCCATTATTTCGAAACACGATTTTATTTAGCGATGAGGCAAATTTTTCTAGGAATGCCGTACGTAATTTTCATAACAATCATTTTTGGGCAGAAGAGAATCCGCATTCGATACATGAAAATAATTTCCAGCAACAATTTTCAGTAAATGTGTGGGCCGACATTATTCCATTCCATTTTTCCTGCCAGCAAGGCTAAATGCGCGATATTATCGTCAATTTCTCGAAGACGAACTCCCGGTATTGCTAGAAGACGTGCCAATTCTTCTTAGAAATCAAATGTGGTTCATACACGATGCTGCACCAGCACATTTCAGCATAGAGTTGAGGGAGTTCCTAAATAATAATTGGATAGGGCTAGGGGGACCTCAGCCATGGCCCCTTAGATCTCCAGATCTGAATAGCTTGGATTTCTTTTTCTGGGGACACCTGAAAACATTGGTGTATCAGACCCCTATGCAGACAGAAGAAGATTTAAGAAACAGAATAATAGCTTCATGTGACATCATTCGCAATACTCCTGGAATATTTGACAGAGTCCGTCAGTCCATGAGGCGAAGACTTGATTCTTGCGTTCCAGCAAGAGGCGGACATTTTCAAAAACTTTTATAATTTTGTTTTATTTTTAATTTAACTATAATAATTTTATCTGATTGTTCATTATCATGTCGGTTGATTTAAAATAAAATCAGTTTCTTAATTTTTTGCTTAATTTCGCCTACATGCCATGCAATGCATCGATTATTGCAAATAAGTCGAAAGCTGTGATAGATTCAAAAATAATGCAAAATACGAAAGAGCTAAAGAAATGAACAAAGAATTTAAATTTTTTATCAGAATTCATACAGGGTACTGCAAAAAAAAGTTTCGCAAGATAAACTTGTAGGTGGTGCGAAAAAATGTAACACACCCTGTATACTACCATCCACGATTTTAATATTTTATCGTAGAGGTTCTTAAAAATAATACATGTTCTAAATTTGAACCAACTGTCTCAGAAGGAACTAGAAAAAACGAGAAAAAATTGAAACTTTGACACCCTGTATAACGAAAATGGTGCGTTTTTGATCATGTACATATCGGCATTTTTTTCCTATTTTGTCGAGTACTATCACCCCTTGAAATATGTCCACGACATGAATTAACACCCTGTATATATATATATATATATATATATATAATATATATATATATATATATATATATATATATATATATATATATATATATATATATATATATATATATATATATATATATATATATATATATATATATATATATATATATATATATATATATATATATATAGGGTGATAGAGAGATGCGGTTTTCGCGACACCGTACTACTTTTCGATGAAACTAAAGAGGCTGCAAACAGATTTGCCCTAACCATTTTAGTTTCCGTGCTACAGGGTGATTTTGAAAATTTGTCATTTTCGGACACCCCCTGTAACTCAGCTATCGTAAAATATATTTAAAATGTTTCAACTGGTATTTATAGATTTTTTCACGTAGAATTCAGTGGCATACTCAGATTTTTGCTGAGAGTCATAGTTTTTGACATATTGGCATAACCTACTATTTTTTAAATGGGAGACCCTATATATTATTTTTTCATCTTATTCTTCGTGTCGAGAGCTTTTCAAAAACATACCATAAGTCATATTTATTTTCATAAATAACATGAAAAAATGCATTTTTCTTTAAACGGATTTATGGCATAGCAGATCAATCGAAATAAGAGAAGGTGGCTGTGGTAGCCATGGCAACGCCAACAAAAATATGATCAGGCAGCCATTACTGCTGTCATTTTTGGCATTATTGCGTTTAAATTTTTCTTGACGTCTATTATAATTATTGTTTTTAATATGGCTCAGAATCAAAAATTTGAATATTTTGAGAAATATGATATGAACGCGTGTTTTATATTGTCTAATGAAGATGCAGATCAGGCGGCAGAGTTTTATATGAACAGGTTAGTTCTTTTTTATCTTCCTGCATTTTGACTTTATTGGTTCGCTTTATTTTATCTTAGATATCCCGAGAGAAGACAACCAGAAAAAAGAATTTTTCAAAAAGTTAAAAATAATCTTTGCCAATATGGATCTTTTAACAAGCCTCGATCGCGAACTTACAATAAAGACAACGAAGAATCTGAGGTCAACGTTTTAGCCCTCGGTCAGACAGCTCCTGAAACATCTTGCAGGAAAATAGACGAAGAGGCGGGTGTACCGAAAACCAAAGTGCAGAAAATTTTGAAAAAGCACAAATTCAAACCCTATAAATACAAACTTGTGCATCATCTGCATCCTGGTGATGCAGAGCGCAGATTGGAGTTCTGCAATTGGTTTATAAATATGAAGGCAGAAGATATCGATTTTGAAAAAAAGATTATTTGGTCAGAAGAGGCACATTTTACTAGTTCAGGGATTTTAAATAGACACAACACGCGATTTTGGTGTCAAGAAAACAACCATGTTATTTTTCCTAGGGAGCGTCGGGCAGATTTGGATTCAATGTCTCCTGTTTTATTTTCAACCGAAAAATAGTTTACCAAATATATGAAGGAAATCTGAATTCGATTGGTTACGTGCGAATCCTAGAAGACGCATTAGGAATTTTGGATGATGTTCCCTTGGCTCAACTAAATAGGATTTATTTCCAGCAAGACGGAGCTCCAGCCCACAATGCCAGAATAAGTCAAAACTGGATTAACGACCATTTTCCTGGAAGATGGATAGGAACACACGGACCTGTTCGATGGCCACCACGATCCCCTGACCTCTCAGTTTTAGATTTCTTTTTGTGGGGTTATTTAGAAAACAAGGTTTATGTAAGGCGATACGAAAACTTAGAACAACTAAGAATGGCCACCGAAAACGCTTTTGCAGAGTTACAAAGACAGTCATTTACAATAGAAAATGCATTAAAAAGAATTTTTAAAGTTTGTCACACTTGTAGGACACATAATGGTCTACAATTTGAACAATATTTGTAGTTTTAATGAAATTATAATTATTACCTTTTACCTACTTCCTAATTTTTTCTGATGCTGTTACTTTGTTATTTCGTTAATAAATATTTGTTAACTTTTTCCATGGCTCCACAGCCACCTTCTCTTATTTCGATTGATCTGCTATGCCATAAATCCGTTTAAAGAAAAATGCATTTTTTCATGTTATTTATGAAAATAAATATGACTTATGGTATGTTTTGAAAAGCTCTCGACACGAAGATTAAGATGAAAAAATAATATATAGGGTGTCCCATTTAAAAAATAGTAGGTTATGCCAATATGTCAAAAACTATGACTCTCAGCAAAAATCTGAGTACGCTACTGAATTCTACGTGAAAAAATCTATAAATACCAGTTGAAACATTTTAAATATATTTTACGATAGCTGAGTTACAGGGGGTGTCCGAAAATGACAAATTTTCAAAATCACCCTGTAGCACGGAAACTAAAATGGTTAGGGCAAATCTGTTTGCGGCCTCTTTAGTTTCATCGAAAAGTAGCACGGTGTCGCGAAAACCGCATCTCTCTATCTCTACTCATAAGCTGGAAACCCCGTAAAACCTACGAAAATGGGACACCCTGTACAGGGTGTTCAAAGTAAACTTGGCACCATTGCTAACTTTTTTGTTATGAGAGCAACGATGTCGGTTAAACTATGAAAGTTTTGTATTTTTTCCTGCTGATTACGATAGTGAAAGCAAAAAAACAATAGAATATACGGTTCTCGAGATATTGGCAAAAAAGTATAGTATTTTAATTGAACACCCTGTATATGTCTACTTCATTCGATTCGCCGTCAAAAATGTAATAAAAGTTGTTCTTTATCATTTTTGCCTAAAATGCAAAATAACAGAGAAAACAGGAATTTTTAATTTTAATCTAGTTACCTATAGCATAAAAATCATAATAGAGACGGCGCTGACATTCACTAACTCTAAAGTCAAGCTATTTTTAATAGTACGCTTGCGTTATTACTAACAGAATAAAAATGGTGTTTACTCTCTTAGAGAAGTGTGAAATGGTGGAAATGTATATTTTGTGCAGAAAAAATACTACCGAGGCACTTCAGCGTTATAGCGTTTATTTTTAAAGCTTTATCGCAAATGTAGGTCTACTACCGATACATTTCTAAAATCGACGAGAAAGACCTTTATAATAAGTGAAGAAACTAAAATAAATGTGTTAGCGTACTTTTAAACCTATCCTGAAAATTTCATAAGACCTTTGCAATGACAGTGGTTTGTGTTTAGGAACCATTAATGCCGTTTTAAAAAAGCACACATTTGTTCCATACAGATATCGCCTAAACAAACCTTGGAAGCAGGTGAATTCCAAAGACGACTTGATTTCTGTACATGGTTTCTTAATCAATGCAGGATATTTCCTAATTAGCCACAAATGCTTTTATGGAGTGACGAAGCCAATTTTTCAAATGGGGGCGTAATCCTCAAAGGCGATTCAGTTTAAACGTATGGTGTGGAAAATACAAAGGAAGAATTATTAGACCTCATTTTTATCAAGGCACCTTAAATGGAGACAGGTACCTGGAAATAATATCAGACATTTTTGAAAATTTTGTGGACCATGTGTATTTAGATGAAATAAGATGCATGTATTTTCAGCAGGATGGGGCTCCCCCTCATAGCACCCAAGTTGCCCAGCAACTACTTCAAAGATACTTTGAGAATAAGTGGATAGCTAAAAATGGCCCAATACGCTGACCTCCAAGGTCCCGGATAGCACACCTTTAAATTTCTTTTTAAGGGGATATGTCAAGGACAGGTTTTTACTTAATCTTTAGTAATAAGATCTCACCCTGTTATTGGTTGTTATTGACGTGACTTCAATAAACCAATCTAAATGTTTGTCCTTGATTATTAAGTTATTGCTAAAACTAAATTTTCCTACATGAACCAAGTTTTAGAAATAAACGAGGCGCGACGGTTTGAGAGATCTGACTGAATGTCAGCGCCATCTCTACTATTGCTTTTATGCCATAGGTAACTAGATTAAAATTAAAAATTGCTGTTTTCTCTGTTATTTTGCACTTCAGGCAAAAATGATAAAGAACAACTTTTATTACATTTTTGACGGCGAATCGAATGAAGTAGACATATACCGGGTGTTCAATTAAAGAAATATACTTTTTTGCAAATATCTCGTGAACCGTACATTCTATTGTTTTTCTGCTAACGTAATCAGCAAGAAAAAATACAAAACTTTCATAATTTAACAGACATCATAGCTCTCATAACAAAAAAGTTAGCAATGCTGCCAACTTAACTTTGAACACCCTGTATATATATATATATATATATATATATATATATATTTTTTTTTCTATACCTAAATTCAATGCTTAAAGAGAAAAACGCAATTAAACAAAAAATCTCAATTATTTCTTGAATATCGTGATGCTACGCAGACACTCAAAAATATTGGCACCACAGTTCCAGATACAACCCTAATTTAACTAAAAAAACATCGGTCAGTATTTAACCCCGTTGCAACTTCTTAGGCAGTGTCCACTTCGAATTTTGAAAAGTATATTTGATTACTGACTTACCTTGAGAGCCCTCTTCTGATAGGAAAATTCATTTTCCAACGCCCGTTTGCTGGCGCTACTCTCGTTGATGCCAATGCTGTCCAGGATTTTCTCTGATCTGTCTAATAACCTCTGCGTCCTGAGGTTGTTGGAGGTCGATTCTAGGTCTGCGTCCTCCACGTATGCTACTTTCTTTGCGGCTCTGATTTTTTGTAAAGTCGATGCAGTCTGCAAAAATAACGTTATAACAATGTTGAAAGTGCCTAACTGTATGCGATATTTGCCAACTTATTTTTTTATTTATACATAATTAAAATAACAAAAAAACATAATGCTTTTAATAATTTATACTTTGCAACGTTTCGACTTCGTTGCTAGGGACATCTTTAGGGGTTTCAGAGAGGCATGATATACGTATCCCGAGTTTTTACTGAAAATATCAAGTTGCTTGGCAGTTTCAATAGATTTTCTGATATTGAGAATCCTGAGACTGTGGGTTGAAGATTTCCAGGTTTGAGGGACTTTTAAAAATGTATACTTCTTTACAGGAAAATCTGCATTAAAAATTCTAAATACGTTAATAAGAATGTTCACGTTTAATACTTCTAGTGTCTAAATTATATCCATATCCCGAGTCGAAGAGTTGCTTGTTCAAAATTTTCATCGTCTGATACGATAGATACCGTAAACCGAGGGTTTTTGACTTTCAGGGTTACTATGACACATTTTGGGGCTGCTTTAACATCAACTGATTTTAAACGAAATTTGAGGTTATAGTATTTATTCTTGTTTTCAAATGAATAACGTATTTGCAGCCCAAGTAGTACAAATTAGCTGATGAGCTTTTTTGTCGAACAGTTAGCCATAAAAGACACATAAAAACCAGATATTTGTCAAATTTTGGCAAATGATTCTTGGTTTGTTTTCTAACCATGAAAGCTCGTTTCAAATTAGATTTTTTTGGCTCCAAAAGTGGCAGTTTTTAATGTAGATGGGCTAATTCAGTCATGTCAAAGTCACTGGTGGGCCAAAAGCATGAAGACTATCGACTAGGTGGGCCGCAAAACCTTATCTAAAAGAAGACAAACTACTGAAAATCTTGAGAAAAAGTACTGTTATAGGACCAGTCTGTTTATTAAATTTCTAATAAAAAGGACATTATAAAAACCTACAAACATTAAATTCTTTTGCCAGCTATTTGACATCTTTTGTCTTTAATTAAGTTGTCTATTTGTGGCGCGAATTTATCGGCGGAAATAAATTTTAAAACTGCGTCCAAGTGTGCGTCCGTCAATCGCGATCTTGCGGGAGATTTGTTTTCTTTTATCATAGAAAATAGTTGTTCGCACTTAGAGGTACTTCCAAACATTGATAGGATTTTACAGGCAAATTTTCTCATTTCTTGGTATTGAACAGGCAAGTACTTATAAAATTCGAATGGACCAACACTATCAAATTTTTGTTTTAAATGGGTCTGACACTGAATCTCAATTACTTCCATTTGCAAGTGAGGGGGAACTTTATCAATATCGATAGCGAAAAGACCAGTAAATAGAGAAAAATTGTTTTCTTGGGTCTTAAAATCCTGAAAACGCTTCTCAAATTCTGCCAGAAGGCTTCTCATTTTCTCTGAATATATTTTGTATGATATTGTGACACTTGTACTTTCCTGATATGCCTTGCAAGTCAGATTATGCTCTGCCAACTGTTTTTCCCATAACATCATCTTACACTTGAAAGCTTTCACATGATCATGCATATCTGTAATAACTTGACGTGGTCCTTGCAATTTAGTATTTAAATCCGACAAGTGTTTTGTGATATCTACCATTACTGAAAGATCTTGTAAACAAGGTACATCGCATAATAAGCTGACATCTTCTCCTTTCGTTTCCATGAAAACGCGTATTTCTTCTTTGAGTTTCCAAAACCGGTCGAGTACCATAGAATACGAAAGCCATCGCACCTCTGCATAATATGGTAAACCAGTGTACTCACTTTCTAAATTACGTAAAAATGAAGAAAACTGTCGCTGATTACGGCCTCGTGACCTTATGAAGTTTATAATTTTTTTCACTGACTTTAAAACACTTTCCGACTTGATCACTTTTGAGCATAAAACTTCTTAGTGGATTATACAATGAATATGATGAAAATCTGGTTTGTCACTGGCCGTTTCTCTGGTCTTTGTCTGTAATATTTTAACGAAGGCATTTTTTACTGCAGTCATTGAAGGAGCTCCGTCTGTTGCAACCGAACACAGTTTTGACAAATCTAAATTGTACTTTTACAGAAGTCCATAAACAGCATTGAAAATATCCTTCCCAGTTGTTGCATCATGCAATGGCACTAATTCCAGTAATTCTTCATATCCATTGATATCTGCATCAACCGCACGAAGAAAAACAGCGAGTTGGGCCACACCACACACATCCGTACTTTCGTCACAGGCAATAGAAAATGCAATGAAAGAGTCTGATTTTGTTTTTATCTGATCACTTATATTGGCAGCCAACTCAGTAACTCTAACAGTATTCCGGGACAAGGATATATTTTGAAATGCCTTCACGCTCCCGGGACTCCAAATATCTCGAAAACGGTTGCTCGTATCCACTTTTAACAGGTATACCTTTTTGACGTAGAAATGGCAAGGGAATAATTTGTTTTACTCAAAAATGTAATACAAGACTGTACCAAAAAGTTCTGATTGTTCGAAGGAGTAGAAAGACATGTAGGTGGCGCCCCCTACAAGTAAGAGCAATACTAATATTAGATTCGAATTTGTCATACCCAAAAACCCCCGTATAACAATTTTCACTCCATTATTTACATTATCATAGATTTTATTTAAAAAATAGGAAAATTAAATAAAAACTTTAACACCCTGTATCTCGAGAACTAACGCCTTGCGAACACTTATTTATACAGACTTTTATGTTAATTTTTTTGTCCTGAATATGTACCTGAAGTATTGACATTTCCTCATGAATCACCCTGTATACGGATTGTGATTTCTTGAGTTCTTTTCGGAATGTTCAGATAGCGTCATCTGTGTTTTTGCGCGATAGAATTTCATGGAACAAGCTAGATAACGTTTGGCTTTAGGTTTTAGGTTGAGTATGTGTAGTTCATCCTCCTAAACATAGATGGCACTATGTACAATTGTACATTTTATTATACCAATCGTTGTTGCAGCGGCGCGCGCTTTCAAAAACAGTTTTCAACTTGGTAGCGGGCCTGTTTTCAAAATTGATTTGGGCCGCAAAAAAATGCTCACTGGGCCGCATGTTTGACATGGCTGGGCTATAGCATAATTACTTGGCCAAAAAATATCTTTTATGGGGTAATTAAACCGCCAACTTTTTTTGTATTGAAGTTAAATTATAGCAAGTATAGCTGTTTAAAATGCCAGAATAGGGCATTTTTAATCAATAGAAATTGAGGTCAGAATATAATCAATAAGTAGGTATTTTTCCCAAATGCCAACCAAACATACTTTAGCAAGTATTTAAGTTTAATTATAGTAATAATAGCTATATAAGAATGCTAGATTATGACATTTTAAGACAACAAAAATTGAGAGGAAAAAATATTGATTTTATTATCATATTTTTGTTTCAAAATTAAACTAAAACTGGGTAGTTTTATTTCGCTTATTTTTGCTATAATATTGCCAAAATATGCCACATTTTGAAATTTACGTTTATAACCCATAAATCTATACTTAACGAAAAAGAAATATGAATTATTTACCATACAAAATGTCTAATAAAAAGATTAAATATTCCACCACATATCATAGAAAAAGGCCGTCTTGGGATAATCGTCTTTTAATTTTGTTACGCTGGCTCCTGGGTCTTAAATTAGCCATTTTTTAACGAGTACTAAAGGTAAACCAAGTAGGCATTTTTATTGGCAAATTTTTAGTAAAAGTTTTTGGCTACTTTTTAAAATTATTGCCATTTGGTAAATATTTGCTTACAAAGTGGCCAATTTCAAGGAATATTTGCTTAAAAAATAGCCCAAAGCTTTTTTGCCTTTCTTAAACCTCGGAATATATTTTACCTCATCTGTTATTCCATCTTCTTCGAAGAAATCGCTTCCTCTCCTAAATCTGGCACCTCTGGAATCGAAAAGGTTGTTTTCTCTGATCCTGCTACTTGCCCTTCGTCTTGAGTCTTCAAGGTCATCTTCAGCAAATATCCTAGACATTTTTAGACGTTTATTAAAGTGTATACCGTATGAATGAACAATAATAATAATAAATCACTGGGAATGAACTTTGATGCCATTACAACTGCACGTGCAGAGCCCAAATTTTTAATTAAACAATGAACAAACACCAAATTTACATTTTATAAAATGTTAAATAAAAGTAGCTCTCGGCAAAAACATGAGGGAATAGACTACCTTATACAATTCTACGTTTTACAATACTCCATATGATTTTTCGAGCTCCGCATTACTCACTATGATATCGCTTAGATACCGGCCAAAACTTCATAAGTGTGTTTCTTATCAGCGTTGCCACACCTAGTACATTTGTACTAGATCTGGTACTTTTTCCATCAATCTAGTGATCTAGTACGTACTGATTAACTTTTAGTACTTTTTATTAAATCAAAAACTAAAGATATTAATATTTTGAAAAAAACTTACAACCCGCTGAATTCATAACACTAAAACATGAATAAATCGGCTAACGGCTATAGTACAGCTCCATCTACCAGTGATTAAGAAAAATAGACATAACAATCCCCAGTCGTTAACGGGTCCGTTCGGGGATTCACACGGAGTTCGTGTGAATCCCCGAAGTAGGACATAGGCTGCATAGGCAGTGTGCGAGGCCAATCAAGAATCAAGAGTCCAGTTCAGTCAGGTTCAGTTTTCAGTTATAATATTCGTTATATTATATATTACCTATGCTCAGAGTCGATTCATTATTATTAAGTTATTTTACCTTACATGTTTAAGATTGTTACTTGTAATCAGTTGTGAATAAGTTTTTATTTATTAAGTTGAGTGGAGCTTGTTATACACCTGCCCACTATTAAGAATATGGAAAATCATGGACCGGTAAGTACTGATTTTATATAGATGTAGATGTTAATCCTTATTAAATATTAATAAACTCTGGAAAATTAATTATTACAAAGTCAAATTTATTTAGTAATTTAGACTATATAAGTCGAAATATTAAAATTTACATGGTTTCTGTATAAATTTAATTTAATGTGTTATTTTAGCTTTGTTATTCGAAAAAAACCTGAACCCACTGTACAACCAATTGCGAATGAACCATTACCAAATGCAAATGAAAGTCTATGTACCAGTACCGGCAAGAACACTACTAATGTCGATCCAGACTCATCCCACCACTCAAGTGATTCCAACTCAAAGTAAGTTACTTAAAAATTCACTTCACTATCTACTTCATGTAGGTATGTATAACTTAAAGATAAAGAATAATGCCTAGGCCGGAAAAGTCATCCCTAAGATGTTATTTTTATCATGGTGTTGCCATGCCAGGCCAATGCCAGATTTTCTCTGGATGGTGTCAAAATGTTAACGTTAATATATTTTAACGCTTTCAGGGTTAATTTCTCTAGAGAAATTAAATATTATATTATAAATAATAAAAAAGTTATTCTTATAGTGGCTTTCTTATTTTAGTATTTCAACACATGCACCCGAGATTGAAGCATCCGGATCTGGCTGTAAAACGTCATTAAAAAGAAAGAGGGAACTGAAGATTTGCACAAAAATTTCCTATAAACAAAAGTACAAAGCTGAATGGAAAGGACAGATTAAGGACTCATTCTGGCTGAGGCAATCTGAGAGTAGTAATGTTCCTTTTTGCACGGTATGTGATAAGTTTACAAGGATCGTTTACCCATGTTAAGAGACACAGTGAAACTTCTTCACATAAAAAAAAAATAGCAGCATGTAAAATGACTCCTAAAGTCTCGGACATGGAATCAGTAACTTCATTTAATTCATTAAAAAATAATGTTAAAATTGGTACCCTTAAGCTACTTGCATTTTTAGTAGAGCATAATTTACCTTTTTTGTTATTAGAGCATCTGCCTGGATTAATAAAATCCATATGCAGTGATTCTACAATAGCGAAAAATATTAAATGCAGCAGAACCAAGGGAACAAATTTATTATTAAATATTTTAGGTCCAAAAAGCTTTAAAGATACTATTTGTTTGATAAAAAATAATCCATTTTCGATAATAGTTGACGAAACTACTGATACCAGCACAAAAAAATGTTTAGCTATCATTGTAAGGGTATTAGTAAAAAATAAACCAAAAGATCGTTTCTTAAATTTAATTGAAGTTGAAAATTCTGACGCTGAACATCTATATAATGCAATAAAAGAATTATTTTTATCAAATAACGTTCCCTTTCAAAATTTTGTAGGATTTGCGGCAGATAACGCGACGGTAATGATGGGGAGAATATCTGGTTTAGCTACTAGATTTAAAAATGATGTTCCGCAATTATTTACTCTTGGTTGCACATGTCACTCATTTAATTTATGCGTCTCTCATGCATGCAATAAACTTCCAAGCTCAATAGAAGATTTAGCACGCGATATCTACTCTTATTTCTGTCATAGTTCCAAGCGAATTAATGAATTAAAGGAATTTCAGGCATTTTGCAATATAGAACCACACAAAATTCTTAAAATGAGTCAGACAAGATGGCTGTCCCTTCAAATGGTTGTAAACAGAATTCTGGAACAGTGGCAGCCTTTAGAATTATTTTTCACTAGGGCAGCACTTGAAGATAACTTACAATCTGCAAAAACAATACTACATGCTTTAAAAAATCCAATTTATAGACTATACTTTTCATTTTTATCCTATATTTTAGAACTTATAAATTGAATGTATTATTTCAAAGCCAAAAACTTCTTATTCACAGACTGCTGCCAGAAGTTAAAAAAATATATAAAATAGGTAATACTAAATAATTATTTATTGAGAAATTATATTGACTCAACTCCCATTCACTTGATTAATCCCAAAATGGTATCTAAATATAAAGATATTGATAACATTTATTATGGCGCTAAATGCGAACTTCTTGTGAAAAGTATACAAGACAATGAAGATTTTTCCTCTGATCTCAAATCATTTCGTATAAGAGCATTAGATTTCTATATCGAACTTTGCTTACAAATTCGCCAAAGGTTTGAATTTGACAATATTTTTTTAAATTCACTGTCAGATTTGGAGCCGATAAAAGCTTTATCTGGGGAAGTTACGTCCATTACTACTCTTATTGAACAGTTTTCAAATATTTCCCAATCAGAGTATCAAGATATTAATATTGAATGGGTACAGTTGGCCGATATTGAGAATAAAAATTGCCTCAAAGACTTAGAGTTTGAGGAATTTTGGGGGGAAATAATGAATATGAAAAATTCTTCTAATCAACCAATGTTTCCTTTACTAACAAAACTTCTAAAACATGTTATGTGTTTACCACACAGCAGCGCGGCAGCCGAAAGAATATTCTCCCAGTTAAATTTGATGAAAACAAAACTGCGGAGCAGGCTGTCAATAAAAACTTGCAATGCCCTACTTCTATCTAGGGAACTTATTGCATGCAGTGGGAATACTTGTGAAAATTGGCAACCGGACCCAGAATTGTTAAAGACGAATATACAACGTCATTTTCAGATGCATTAGCTGATGCTGTGACATCTGAAATTGACGATTTAATAATATAAGGTTGTAAAAATACAGAATTTTATTTTTCTCTTTATTATATCCTTTTTAGTGTTTCTATTTTTTTTGTTTTTGTTTTGCTAAAACCATTACCTGTGTGTAATGTTTTCATTTATGACAGCCCTAGAATGTTTATTTTTGTTATTTTATGTGTAAAAATATATGTATGTTAATTTATATTGTGTTTATGTTGCATATTTGCAATAATTTCCCATTTCCTTTAAAAGTGACAACTATTGGCCTAAGGTAAATTTTGGCATTTTTAGTACTTTTAATTTAATACATTTTAGTACTTTCTTTAAAAAATCTAGTACAAATGTACTAAAAAAAGAATTTTGCCTGCGCCGCTTTATCTAGTACCTTTTAGTACTTTTTATTTTGAACTTCTAGTACATTTTAAAAAATCATTGTGGCAACCCTGTTTCTTATTCAGTAACAACCACACTGGCGTAAACACAGTTAATTAAGTTACTTAGGCAAGGGCAGAAAACCAGAAATTATACACACCTTATCAATGTGCCATCAATAAAGTGCGGGACACGAAAGAAAACCGGGTGGAGTCAATCGGTTTAGGAAGGTCGGCCAAGAAATCTCTTTAAACCAGTGGTGTCCCGTCGTTCTTTAAATAATATGGCAGTCCTTTTTGACTATACGCAGTTCAGATAGTTAAAAAATGTAACTATGCTTAATGAACATTTATCTATATTTGTCTGTTTTCTTTCGTGTACCGCACTTCTATATCTCTTTTGTGTTGCAAAAAAGGAGAACTTTCGAATTTTAAAATTATTTAATTTTGATCTTTCTTGGTCGATTTACCTATGATTGAGTTCTGTCATTAACGGTTCCCGGGCTACTGCCTACGTCCACTATTATTGGACCACCAGTATAGTGACACATGATTTACAAGTCCAGATTTTACAAGGGCAGCCAGCATCAGATCCAGTGAACGAGATTTATCAAAATTTCAATTTATGCAGTTCGACTTTGGGCTACTCGGATATGCCAAAAGTGGCCGTCTGTCTCCGTTAGTCATATTACTTTATACAGGGGCCGTCATTGTGAAGTACTATACAGGGCGTTTCCTAATTGCGAGCTGATGTTAAAGGGGGTGTTTTTATGTCCTAAAGTCTTAAATTTTGAGATACAGGATGGTAAAGTTTAAGAAGAAAACATTTTTTTTTCATCCAATTCTGATGCTATTGCAGATGCTGAATGCATGAAATTTGATACACGTCTTCTATGCATTAAGTAGCATACGGATTTACCTAGGTTAATTACAATGCACGCCACTGGTAGATATTTCAAAAATTGATTGTTAATAAAAAAAATGCTCTTTTATGCATAAAAGACGTGTATCAAATTTCACAGTTATTTATCTATAATAGCATCAGAATTATGATTTAAAAAAAAATGTAAAACCCTGTATCTTTAAAGTTAAGACTTTTAGGTTCATATTAAACTTTTTTCTCCGGTCCGAGAATCACCCCCTTTAACATTAGCACTCAATTAGGAAACGCCCTGTATAATACTTCACAATGATGTCCCCTGTACAAAGTAATACGACATACCAGAATAGCCCAAAGTCGAACTGCATAAGTTAAAATTTTGATAAATCTTGTTCACTGGAATCAGTGCTGGCTCCCCTACTATAACTACATTGATGAGTTAATTTTAGAAAAGTATGAGTTCTGTAGTTTTTCAAATATTAATTGCAATAATAGATATTTTTTGACACCCGGTATTGAACAGAAAATTAATTATTTTGAAGCAGTTTATGACAGCTAAATACTTTATGAACAATTTTACAAAATATATGAAAAAAAAACTAAGCTATTTTTGAGGTTGACGGCTGTGATTGTTGTCTTCCTCTGAAAATGATGAGGTTTCGTCGTTACCACTTGAAGATCCCAGTGTGATAACTAATTCATCAAAAGCCGTTTCAATTTTGCCATCTGCTTCCCAGTATTTATCTTCAACAAAACGAACATGTTTAACATACGATTTCCAATTTTCAGTCGATATTGAGTCAATCGCTTCTAATGTTATTTTATTTAAATCTTTAATTGAAAGTTCAATAGGGTTGAGGTCACACATGTATGGAGGCAGCCTTACAGGTGTATGACCGAGGTTACGTAAAAGACCGTCAATTTTATACTTTTTTTTTCTAGGCTTATTGGCTGATATTACTTCACATAATTGATATTTTCTCCATGTTGGATCATATACAAGATTGTTCGATTTAAGCCACGATATCATATGAGCTTTTGTAGAGTATTTAGTTGGCACTTTATCTTCTACGTGAGAATGATAAGGCGCATTATCCATTACCACGACTGATTTGGATGTTAGGTAGAAGCTTCTCGAGCAACCACTTTTCAAAATTATCTCTATTCATATGTCCAAGATAGTCTCCAGTTGTTAGTCCCGAGCGAAAAAGTAAAGCAGCAGCTGGAACAAATCCGGCTTCTGAACCAGCATGAACTATAATAAAGCGGCTACTAGAGCGGATTCCCTGAACAACACCTGTAACACTTTCACTTTGCCAGCATTTGTTCACTGTCATATCATTATCTACCTAGGTTTCGTCTAGATACACAATATTGCGTCCTTCTTGCCTATATTGCCTTACAGTTGATAGATATTTCACCCGCCAGTGAAAAATATTTGTTCTCTCAATGAGCAATTTTCGTTTATTTTGGCACTTGCGCCAAATAAGCCGATTTAAGGTTTTATACCCGTACGGAAAATCTATTTTATTCTTTACGGCACGAAGTAGGGGTTTGCGGGTCGGAACCTTCTTCAAGTTTATATAAAAATCCTCTATTGTTCGTCGAATTACTTGAAAATCACCATCGTCAATTTTATCTTTGTATGATAATGGGGTTCTTTTTTTACCAGGAGATTTTAAAGGTGAAGTAGAACATGAGCGATCATTATGTTCTCTTTGAATTTTTCTTACACTACTTTCCGAAACACCAGTGTAAAATGCAGCGCGTTCTGTTCGATTTTGAATTGGAATAGTCAAACTATTATTTTTAGCTTCTCTAGTACAGGCCTCTATAACGCTCGCAATAACTTCACTTGCACCGCTTCGAATTGTTTTTCCTCTTTTGCTCGCCATCGTTACTTCGAAATAATAATTCAAATTCAAAGCAACGCATTTATGCAGGGTGTCCGGGAAAATGTGGGAGATCTCTCGGACTCAGATAGAACATTAAAAAATAAGATGACAAGTTCCCATAAATTTTTTTCCTAGCGGCCCTCCCTAGGGAGATACGGCCCCCTAAAGAACCCCACTGGAAATCGGTTTTTCTATAATAACTTTTAAACGACTCAATATAATTTAACGAAAATTTAATATGATAGACAGTAGTAAGGACCTCTCAAAATACTCCCTTAAAACATAATTAGCTTGTTTAGTTTACCAGGGACGGACTAGATTGTACATTTTAACGCTCAAATTTTTAACACCCTGTATGATAAGGAGTTAAAAAAAATAAATTTGGATACCTTGAACATTAAGCTAAAGAAAAGGTACTCTTGTTCATTGTCGATAAAATGAACCGTTTTCGAGAAAAAAAATAATAAAAGTATTAATGTTTTATTATTGTTTATTTATCAGTATTAAAGAATGCACTTTTTTACAAACGTTACTATGGTACGAAATAAATAATCTCGCATTGACGTGTGCATTTGAAATCTTCTTGACACGTTGATCTTTTTGTACCTACTTCGATATTAATTTATTAAATTTTGAATACCTTGGTAAATTTAATTCGATAATGGGATACACATTTAGTGAGTATGCAGATATGCATCTTATGTACGGACTTGCATCTTGCAATGCTTATGAAGCAAGAAGGTTGTATGGAGAAAGATATCCTAATCGCAATATTCCAAATGAGAAAACATTTCAGCGAATTGACCAACGTCTAAGAGAAACTGGTGGGCAATTCTCAATTAATAAGGTAACATTATTGACGTTCATTAATTATTTTTAGGAAGTTTTGGGAAAAGGAGTACTGATGCTGGTGTAAGGAGAACAGTACGTACGGTGCAATTGGAGGAAGATATTTTGGATACTGTAGCTGATACTCCCTCAATAAGCACTCGAATATTAGCCGCGCAGCTTCATGTGTCAAAAAGTACAGTTGCTGAAGTACTTAAAGAACAGTTGTTATACCCTTATCATCTGCAAAAAGTGCATCAACTACTTCCTGAAGATTTTCCTCGAAGAATCCAGTTCGCAAACTGGTTGTTAGATCAACAACGAACAAACCCAAACTTCATTAGCATTATTCTTTTTACCGATGAAGCAGGATTTACCAAAGATGGTATTGTAAATTTACATAACTCGCATGTATGGGCTGATGAAAACCCTCATGCCACTGTCGTTCATCATCATCAACATCAGTTTCAATCCATTAATGTTTGGGCAGGAGTAATCGGCAATTTTTTCATTGGACCATGCGTATTACCGGCACGATTGAATGGTGAACTTTATTTAGAGTTCCTTCAGAACGCTTTTCTAGATTCAATAGAGCATTTGCCACTTGAAACCCGCCAAAGGATGCATTTTATGCATGATGGAGCCCCACCCCATTTTAGCGTTGCTGTACGGGACCACCTAAATAACGTCTATGGAAACCGTTGGATAGGCAGAGGAGGTCCCATTGCCTGGCCTCCACGGTCTCCCGACCTAACGCCAATGGATTTGTACCTGTGGGGTCATCTCAAAACCTTGGTGTATTCCTCTCCGGTTGCTACTAGGGAGGAACTTTTACAGAGAATCACGTTTCATTGCGATATGATAAGGAACAATGCTGGGTTGTTGTGGCGAGTACAGCAGTCCTCTATTCGTCGTGCCCGCGAGTGCATCACAAATCACGGAGCACATGTTGAACCCACTTATGAAGTTTTTAATTGACTTTTTTCTATTTAGCGTATTAGGTTGTTCAGGATGAAAACATATTTAATACTCCCAAAGTTGTATTTTTTTATTATTTTTTTTTCTCGAAAACGGTTCATTTTATCGACAATGAACAAGAGCACCTTTTCTTTAGCTTAATGTTCAAGGTATCCAAATTTATTTTTTTTAACTCCTTATCATACAGGGTGTTAAAAATTTGAGCGTTAAAATGTACAATCTAGTCCGTCCCTGGTAAACTAAACAAGCTAATTATGTTTTAAGGGAAGCATTTTGAGAGGTCCTTACTACTGTTTATCATATTAAATTTTCGTTAAATTATATTGAGTCGTTTAAAAGTTATTCTAGAAAAACCGATTTCCAGTGGGGTCCTTTAGGGGGCCGTATCTCCGTAGGGAGGGCCGCTAGGAAAAAAATTTATGGGAACTTGTCATCTTATTTTTTAATGTTCTATCTGAGTCCGAGAGATCTCCCACATTTTCCCGGACACCCTGAGAAATGAAAACAAATACTCGAAATGTATAGGCGCCACTGGAAATAGCTAGAACCTTCTAGCGGCAAGTGCATGGAGACTCTAGGCACATCCCAATTACAAGTGGACCAGTGCGAAATTTACTAAATCCTCGATTAATTTTCCGCACCGCTTAGCTCGGGCACTTTATAGGTGTAGCGGCAAACTATTACAACAAATAAAATAAGATAAAATTTATTTGCGTACACCTGCATTTTGGAGAAATTATATAAAGCTGGACTGACGGAAAATTTCCCAATGTGCTGCCTTTAAAGTCGTTGCAAATTCGTCATTGTTAACGTTTATATTTACTTGGTTAAATGCATTCCAACAATGCACTATTCTATTTTTTTCAGTTGTTTAACAGTATTAATGTCTAATGTTTCCCTTCGTCGGTCAAATCTAATCCATTGCAGTGAAACAAAATTTTTGGATCTTACGATCGACGAAATTTTATCTTAGAGCACCCATTGTACAGGGTGTCCCATTTTGAGTACTTTTGCGGGGTACCTCCGTTATTTTTTTAGATGGAAAGTTGAGGTTTGCGCGACAGTGTGCTACTTTTTCGTAAAACTAAAGATGTCGTTAACAAAATTTTCATAGCCCTTTCAATTTTTAAAATAAATTGAAAATGTTGCATTTTCAGGCACCCCTTGTATCTCAACTATCAGATAACTAATGGAAAATTGTTTCTTATATAACTTTTCCTGTATAACTCAATTCCGCCTTCGGAATTAATATACAGGGTCAGGTCAAAAGTTATCGGACCCTATTTTATTTTTTTAAATGGAACAACCTGTACATACAGGGTTTTTCCCGTATATTTTTCCACCCACCTAGAGTTTTGAATAGATACGGAAATGTCATAAATACAAAAGTTGTTGGGTTTTTTATGAAGATTTAGAATATTATATCATAAGTGCGAAAATATTATTGGAAATGTCAAATTTTGACAGGTTGTCAGTTTTTTTAAATGAAACACTCTGTATATTAAATCATATTCTTGAATCTCTTTTTTCTAATTTTAAATATATGTACTTTTAATATATTCTGTCAATTAGTTTTGAATATATAAGCGTTTAAATATTAAAGAAATGGTAAGGTAATTTGAGCTAAAACATAGTGAGCCATGATCAAGACAATTGCAATGAACGACGCCTTTTTCACATTTACCGGTCAGAAGTATCTATTTAAGAGCATTTTTAATATCTAATACGTTGGACGATGGGTTATTCGAAAGAAGAGAAACCCGACATGATAGAATTATTTTATTTACATGGTAAAAATGCATCGATAGCTCGTAACGAATATCATAGACGGTTTCCAGATAGACCAACACCGACTTGTAGGATAATATTAAACTTTGCTAAACAATTGAATGAAAGAAAAACACTTAAGCGAAAAGTCAGAATAGTGGAAAGAAACGCTGAAGAAGATTTAAATATTTTATATATTTTATTATATTTTGAAACTTTTGTATTAAAATAATTTATTTATCTTATTTATTCTTGTTTTAGAAAATCCTGAGCGCTCAATTCCGAATGCAGCCACTTTTTTTAACAAATCATGGCATAAAATCCACTCAGCTCTAAAAAATTATAAATATAAGCCATATAAGTTTTTACCTACTCAAGAATTAACCGATCAAAATAGGAAGACGTGTTATGATGAACAAACTAAATCTGTCAAACGTAATTTTCACTGACGAGGCAACATTTACCACTGGAGGCATGTTTAACCGGAAAAATTTTTGGCCAAAAGAAAACCCGCGAGCTCTTCAGGCGGTCAAAATTCGGGGAAGAAGATGCCTACATGTTTGGTGTGGCCTTCTTAACAATCATGTTATTGGACCTATATTTTTAAATGGGAATTTAATCGGACAAAGGTATCAGGAGTTATTAGAAAACGAAATCGAGGGGCATTTAGAACAACTACCGTTTAATTCATATCTTAATTTGATATGGCAACAAGATGGTGCCCCTCCTCACAATGCCCAGCCGGTCACCAATTTTTTAAATGACAGGTATCCATTTTGGGTTGAAAGACATGGACCATTAAGATGGCCACCATGGACATATTTTTGTGGGGTTATCTAAAAAACAAGATATACTACAATAGGCCAAGAACCATCCAACCATTTTATCTACGCATCCATACACAGAAAATTTAGAAGAAATATTCAAAAATGCATTATAAACCAAGGAGGCTATATAGAAAACCAAAACTTAGTTCTTTAAGCTAATATTATTATTTACCTACTTTATATTATTGATTTTTATGGTATGGTTTCTTTCCACTATTCTAACTTTTAGCAACTACTTTAAAAGCATCACATTGGAAAAATTTCCGTAAGTCCGGATCTGTATAATTTTTCCAAAAATGATGAAAATCGTTTACAAAATAGGAAAATTACTAGCTTCTAAGAGATAGTGCCGTGTAATTTGGCTCACAATGTGTATTCTGGAAAGAAAGCTCTGCTATTATTTACCTGGCATGACGATCTGCTATGTCAACAGCCGAAGGCGACATCTGTCTAGGTGGTGATAATGGACGTCCGGAATATTTCCTGTCCAGGCGATCCAAAGCGGATTTGTAATAGCTCTCACCGATATTGTAATTGGAATCGTAGATACGGGTACGGGGGCGGCTTAGGATCGTACGGTTGGACATGATCGAAGCGTTGTTTAACGTCTAAAAATAATGATAAAAATAAATCGATATTTCACAAAAAAATCGCTTTACCAGGAACTTTCCTCGTAACGGATTCCACCACGCACATAGAACACAGTTTATATACACATATAGGGTGTCTATTTTAGGGTATACCACTATTGCTATCTCATAAATCAGTCTCGGTCTCGGAAAAGGTTTACGGTCTCGGTCTCCATGCTTCGAGACCGAGACCAAGACCTACTTAGTCCCGGTATCGGTCTCCAAAGGCTCAGTGGTCTCGAAAACCCAATTTTAAAAATAATAATTGTTCGCCGAGATGTTATTTAGACAAAAGCATGGAAGCCTACGTTCGAAACCCAGATTTTTTCCAATCTTAAAAATTTAATGTAAAAAACCCCAATGTTTGTACATTTCAGTAAAGTAGAAAAAATGTAGGTATATTTACTTAAAATTTGTTTCCAAAAATCAATAATTCGAATGATGTTGGCAACAGATGGAATCAGTAAATGAAGATATACGGACAATAGTAGGTGTATCAAAATAAATATCACATATCCCTTGTTCTTTGGACATCAACAGCAAGGCTACACATCACTATAGTTACTTAAACTACCATCCACAGAACAATAATTATTTCATATTTCGAAAAATATACAAATGGAATAAGATATATTAAACACAAAATAAGGACACACTGTATAATGCTGCCGAACTCATGCAAGCAACGTGCTGGGCATTCTAGGGACAGACGTTATAATTCAATAGGTAGAAAACGATCAATGGCCAAGTAAAGTACCCTTAGGTATTCTGTAAACTTTGCTATTTTGAACCAAACATGACCGTTCTTAGGGGTCTGCACGTTGTGCAAGCAATAATAACTATGACATCGATTATACATCACTATTTGAAAAAAAAAGTGATTCCGAAAATTGGAGAAAAGAAATAATAGAATATTTGCAATTAAAGCGCGCTCCAAAGGGGATAGATATTTTAGAATGGTGGAAAGCATATGATAAACAATTTCCAAATATGTATAGCGAAAATGACAAAAGATCTTTTGTCTATACAGGCGACCTCTGTACTGCTACAGAGAGAGTTTATTTTCACAAGCAGGGTTAATTAATACAAAACTAAGAAGCATTTTAAATGAAACTTCAAACAAATGCTTATTATGTATTTATTCATGGTATAAAAATAACTTGAAAAATAAAATTATAAAATATTAGTTTAAATTTTCTGTAATATTTTTAGGTTTATTATATAGGTTGAAATAAAATCTAAAAATATGCTTATAACGTATGTTTAGAAATCTAAATTTTTACTTTGTTATTAGAACAGTTCGTTATTTTTTAAGCGTAATAGTTGAATTAGCTTTATTGATCATCTATTTAAAATCCTAAGGCAAATTCTACTTTGTGTTTTGTTTGTTGAAAATCTTGTCCGTATGAATATGTATTATTTTTATTATACACACATAGTTAAAAAATTTATATCGTATTTATATAGTTTACCATATCTATACTATATAGGAATATGATATTGGGATGTTTTTCGTTGTTACAGTCTATTAGTTATTACTTAGTGAACCAAAAAACTAAAAATTTTTGGATTTTAGTCACTTTCAATAATTAAACATACAAACCGATTATAAATTTATAAAGATCACAATATCAAAATCCTATATAGTATAGTTGTGATAGTGTCTCTCTTTGAGAACATGGTAGCAATTTACGGTTTTCGACATGTGAAGTGGAATTTCGCTAGTAGAATTTCTATATTTGGGAAATTCTCTTTTTATGGTTATTTATATCGTTTTTTAAATGACTATTTCACTAGTTTCGTTGTTATAAGAACATATACAATGCTAGTATAATATAATTGATTATAGAAAAATTATTTTTTGCATCAATTAATTTGCCCCCAAACAAATATTTTTTTAATTATTCTGTCAAAACAAATAATTTACGAACATTAGTTATTTTGCTACTTCACTTTGCGATCGAGACCGATAGTCTCGATAGGTAAGTCTCGGTATCGGTCTCGGTCTCGAACAGCAAGTCTCGGAATACCTTTTCAAGTCTCGTTTCAAGACTAGTCTCGTGGTCTTGCGAACCCCTAGATATGATGTTGGTTAAATTAGAGAAAAAGTTTGTACTTTAGAAAAAAGTTTTATACAACACTTACTTACTTTAATGTTCTCTACAAAATGGCGCCCTCAGATTTACAATCCGACGTTTCGTCTACCGGCCACCACCATCAATTTTTTTTTAATAGGGACCAGCATTTTTTATTTCATTTACTTGAAGAACAATTTACAGTTAATACATCAACATACACCAAGAACATTTTTATCGACGTTTCGTACTGTTATATTCATCTTCAGGTTTACTTTTTCTAGTACGGCTCTGGGAACAGTTCTTTCGGGATACATATGATGACACAGTTGATAATCTATATTATTTCAATCATTCAACAACAGACCAATAATTATCACCAAATTAAAATAATTTGACAAATGTATTATTTGACGGTCGCTCAGTTATAGCAATGCGCATTATCAATTCAACTGTTTTTTCACAGCCGCCTTAGTGTAAGTAATTAATTTTAAAACTCAAATCATTTTAATATTACTAGGTATTTAATCGTAAATTCGTTTGTGATGAACTCTAAAAAAATTTTAATTGTACTTTCTGTGAACCACATTATTAAACAAAAATATTTATGAAGTCCATTCTTTCAGTGAAAATCCAGAACCGTAGTAGAAAAAGGAAACATGAAGATGAATACAGTGTGTCTACTTAAGTTCTCTACATATGGGAAACTTTTTTATTAGTAGTTTTAAAGAAAAAAGTTACTCTTTATAAAAAGTTCTGCTTTCTGCCAAAATAATGTTAAAATATTCAAACTTAACATTGCATATACAGGGTGGTCAAAAATTCCAAAAAATCGGAATTGACTCAAGAGAAAAAATACCTTTAATTTTTATTTTATAGCAAAATATAATACAAAATCTTACTTAGAATAAAAAAACGTATCTAGCACTAGATTCGTTGGTTCCTATCTGAAATCACTTCTTAAGGAATGTAAAACTTTGCCTTCCTACTGGCAAGTCAAGTTTCTTACTTTTGTTCCTACCTACATACCAGCAAAATTTCCTTATTTATCGATTGTTTATAATGGCATTGTCACTGCCATTGTCAACCACAATATTGTATTACTTTATTGAAACATCAGTTTGAATATTATAGTAAAAAGAAATGCCGCTGAAATTAAGCAATGAAGATAAAATTGAAATAAATTTAATTGTCGAAGAAAATTATAAAACATTTCGAGAAGCTGCAGACATTTTTAACAACGGACACCCCGATAAAATTATACATTATACAAAAGTAAGAAACTGGACTTGCCAGTAAAAAGCCAAAGTTTTACATTCTTTAAGAAGTGATTTCAGATAGGAAGCAACGAATCTAGTGCTAGATATGTTTTTTTATTCTAAGTAAGATTTTGTATTACATTTTGCTATAAAAAAAAATTAAAGGTACTTTTCTCTCGAGTCAATTTCGATTTTTTGGAATTTTGGACCACCCTGTATATGCAATCTCAAGTTTGAATATTTTAATATTATTTTGGCAGAAAGCAGAACTTTTTATAAAGAGTAACTTTTTTCCGTAAAACTACTAATAAAAAAGTTTCCCATATGTAGAGAACTTAAGTAGACACACTGTGTATACCAGTACGAAACGTCGGTAAAAATGTTCTTGGTGTATGTTGATGTATTAACTGTAAATTGTTCTTCAAGAAAATGAAAAAAAATGTAGGTATGTATTTTTAAAAAAATGATGGTGGTGGGCGGTAGACGAAACGTCGGATTGAAAATCTGAGGGCGCCATTCTGTAGAGAATATTAAAGTAAATAAGTGTTCTATAAAACTTTTTTCTAAAGTACAAACTTTTTGAGATTTGGGCAATTTTTGCAAAATCCCCGGTATTTCAGAAACCAAGAAAAAAATTAAAAATCTGTAAACGGATTATTAACGTCCTCCATAAAGGACACGTTGGTAATAAATATATTCACATTATGAAGTTAATAATATGTGTCACTTTTCTTGATAAAGTGAAAATTTCATTATGAGGTAAGTTCTGTTAAAAGGACAGTGCAGCACGGTGGAACGACCCCATGTAAACTGTTGGACATTTGAGAAAAAATAAAAGCGTGAATTTGTTAAATGTTTTGCTAGTTTCTTATTATAGGTTTGTTTGCAACTCTAACAAAACTTGAAGGTGTACTAAATCAAAGAGATATTTTAAATAATCTTTTAAAATGCTGGGATATATTTGAACTTTTTCCTATAACATAGGGCTAGTTTTTTGGTTTGTTTATTTCGCCATAGGTGTGAAATTTTTGTACTTATTAAATTTAGACTTAAATTAAAATCAAAATACAAGAGTTCTAACCACACTACACCACAACTTGTTACGTACTGGACGCGCGTTTCGCTAACCGAGTTAGCATCATCAGCAGATGATATAAATTGAGTTTATATCATGTGCTGATGATGCTAACTTGATTAGCGAAACGCGCGTCCAGAACCTAACAAGTTGTGGTCTAGTGTGGTTAGAACTCTTGTATTTTGATCTATCGTCCACCACAGGTTCTAGTGTTAGGACTTAAATTAAAATGTTAGAAAGTGTTAAAGCATTTAATTATTTAATGCGTTTAACTTTTTAAACGCATAAGTTTATTTAAAAAGTGCCTAGAATTATCTTTTAAAAGAAATTTAAGAGAAAGTAGTTTTTATGTTAAAAAAAAATAAGTTTAAAAAATAATCAAAATTACTCAGACTACGGGTAATAAGAGTGTCTAATTTAGAGAGAAAAATGTTGAAAAAAAAGACACAAATAAAATATCAAAATTTTGAGAAATTAGTTTTTTCCTAAGAACCCCTTTATTAAAGACATACATTTAAAATCAAAATAATTTCAGATTCGCAAATTTTCGCTCTTGACCAAGTTCATGTAAAAAAAAACTACTTTTGTCTTATGCCTCGTATATACCAGACCAAAGCAACTCTTAAAACACGCAATCCACAAAACATAAACCTACAAAATGTAAAAAACTGTTTGTAAACATACCATTTTGTTTACAAGTTATAGCCATTTAAACTTAGGTCAAATTTTAAAAAATTGCACTTCAGTTGCACAATAGTGTGGTTTAGTTATACATACAAAATAACAATTTTAACATAAACTTAATAAACATATTTGTGGTCAAAACTATTTTGGTGTTAACTATAATTTTGTTGTTTGTATATTATATTTTACCGGGAAACTGGCATAATAAAAACGATTAACAATTGTTAAAAATAGGTTGTCAAAATATTGAATGCTTGCCAAATTCAAATGCTTGATTCTATTTAGAAAGGTGAGTCGATTTTTTAAGTTAAAAAGAGTTCGGGCATACAGTACATAAAAGTTCATTTTCAATCTTTTTCTTCGCACTCTGGAATAATAATATAATTTCAATATTTTTTAGTAACTTTGGGCATAGCAACAATACGACACTAAAAAAAAAACGATTTATAAAAACTTCATTATATTTGAATCGGCACCACGCATTTGTTTGTGGTTCTACAGCTCTAAACGGCGCAAAAGCGTGACTGTAAAATTTTAACTTCCCTCGTAAAAGGCAAGTATTTTAATCGTGCAAATATCATCTATCCAGGTTTTAACAGATCTATTCTTCACGTTCAAAAATCGGTAAATTTCCGTTACCTGGAACTCAAGCCGGAATTTCCGTCGTTACTAATATTTACTTTTATTAACAATATTGAAGTGTGATCCAATTTAGTTCCGTAACACGTCTATACCAAAGTTTACTGAATATAATATAAGTTCCCGCACTTCGACGAAAATTCCGATCTACCTTTCCCATTCCCCTCGCCGCAGCTGGTTCTCGGCAGTCCACCGTTTTCAGATGTGCGAGGCGCTTGTGTGTATAGGGTGGCCCACATAAGATGACCCACTACCTTATCTCATAATCTGTACGAGATAGGGAAAAAAGTTGTATACAAAAGTTTCTTGGGTTTATCTAAATTTTTTAAATATTGTATTTTTATATATACAGGGTGTGTCATTTTGCGTTGACAGATGTCAACTTTGTTATTTTAAATGGAACACCCTGTATATTATTATGGATTTGAATAGCTCTCTTAGAGACGATTTCAACGATGTATTATAAGATGGGTCTACGAGGCACCGTTTCGGAGATATTTACGATCATCTTCAATTTTTGACATACTTTCAACTTGTTGTATCTCTGGTATTTATCAACTTTTTTGTTTCATTTTGGTGCAGGAAAAAACATAATTTTATGCTTTATTGGACGTGTAGGTAAAAATATTGAAATTGAAAAAAAATGTTACAGTGTTGTCACGTTTTGCGTACCATCAGTTTTCTCAAGATTTCTCAAGATATTTTATAACGGATTTAAATAGAGCATCGAAAGACGATTTCAACGATATATTATAACATAGGTTTACAAGTCACGGTTCCCGAGTTTTGGGGATTTTCTTCAGGAATCAATTTTAATATTAAACAATTTTTACTAAACATAACATAAACTATTAAACATGACATAACAAGAACAAAGACAAAAAAATAAACATTACTTAAATTAAATTTTCTATATAACCACCTTCCTGTGCTATACATGTTGTATAAATAATGTCTAATTTTTCTATTGCCCTACGAACTGCTCCACTCTCATTGATCAAATGGATCTTTTCCATTATTCTCCCCCGTAAATCGTCTACGTTATTAACTTTATTCTTATACACTTTGTCTTTAATATTTCCCCATAAAAAAAAATCTAGTGGAGTTAAATCGGGACTCCGAGCTGGCCAGGGTATTGACCCAAATCTGCCAATCCACATTGGAAATCTTTCATTTAACCATTCAATTACAGGTCTTACGGTATGGTACGGCGCACTGTCTTGTTGAAATACAAGACCATCTTTAATTTCATCTGGTAATTCATTAATAAGGGGTTGTATTTCATTTTGCAACAAACTGTGGTATCTCTGTCCGTTAAGAGTCCTATCATAAAAAACCGGCCCAATTACTCGGTCCTTTATTATTCCGCACCAAACATATACACTTTGATGTCCCTGCTTTCTGATGGCTTTGATTTTATGTTGATTTTGCCTTGACCAGTAGTGGCAGTTCTTTCGGTTAAATATTCCCGCGGTGTTGAAAATTGCTTCGTCAGTGAAAAGAATTTTGTCAAAAACCGGTTGATCAAAGTGGCGGTCCATCATATCCATGCAAAAAGTAGCTGTTGTCAAAATCAGCTATGG
Source organism: Kuschelorhynchus macadamiae (assembly GCA_030620095.1). Lineage (NCBI taxonomy): Eukaryota > Metazoa > Arthropoda > Insecta > Coleoptera > Curculionidae > Kuschelorhynchus > Kuschelorhynchus macadamiae. The sequence goes on from JAUTXW010004774.1 coordinate 465,568, forward strand.
ATAGCTCTTGTACCGGAGTGAATTTGAAAGGATGGTAATCGCTGATATTAAGTGTTCTCTGAATACTTGCTCGGCTAATATGCGGTATGTCCCGTGCGGCATCCCTTTGGGAATTTTCATTGCTTTCCTCAAAATATAAAAGAACATCAAGTTGATTTTCTTCTGTAAGAACTGTCCTAGGCCGGTTTCTTTTATTGTTTATCACAACGCCATTTTCCAGATCTCGTGTAATTCTTACGAAGATTTTCTTACTTGGAATTCTGCTATTTGGATACAGTCTTCTATACTCCCTTAACGCTAGTGCGGGACTCTTATTGTTTCTAATGAAGCACTCATATAAATTTAAACGGGAATAGTGTAGTTCGACATAATTATTTCTTAAATTTACTAATTTAATCAAGAAATGCAACCAAGCTGTCAAATTTCATGCAAATAATATTTCGTTTGTTTCCATGGTTTTGAAGCACAGCCTACTTAAAATTGTTGATAGGGTTGTGGAAAGGTTGGTAAATAATTGTGAGAGAAAAAACACGAAGCCAATACTTAGCTTGATGACGTTTATTACTCGACTGACTTTCAGACGCTCTATATAAAAACGAAACAACAAAAATGATAAGTAAGCAAAGACATTTTGCGGCACCATTATCGACACAGTCGCCTTGGCCGTCTGTTTCGGTAATCGCTAATCATAACATTGATAAGGCTTATTTAGTATATGGGAAGGAAACATAAAGAACTATTTTTAAATAGATTCACACTATTTTAACAAAAATACACATTATGTATTTAACTGATTTTTAGAGAGTTTTACGTTTGATCTGGAAAACGGCGTGGTAATAATTATTCAAAGCAATTAGAAAATCTTATTTAGATATTCTTTAGCATATAATATTAATTTTGTTGTCTTCGTTCATGTCATGTCACGTTTCATAGTTTATATTATGTTTTAGTAAAAATTGTTTAATATTAAAATTGATTCCTGAAGAAAATCCCCAAAACTCGGGAACCGTGACTTGTAAACCTATGCTATAATATATCATTGAAATCGTCTTTCGATGCTCTATTTAAATCCGTTATAAAATATAGGGGGTTGCATTTAAAAATCTTGAGAAAACTGATGGTACGCAAAACGTGACAACACTGTAACATTTTTTTTTCAATTTCAATATTTTTACCTACACGTCCAATAAAGCATAAAATTATGTTTTTTCCTGCACAAAAATGAAACAAAAAAGTTGATAAATACCAGAGATACAACAAGTTGAAAGTATGTCAAAAAGTGAAGATGATCGTAAATATCTCCGAAACGGTACCTCGTAGACCCATCTTATAATACATCGTTGAAATCGTCTCTAAGAGAGCTATTCAAATCCATAATAATATACAGGGTGTCCCATTTAAAATAACAAAGTTGACATCTGTCAACGCAAAATGACACACCCTGTATATATAAAAATACAATATTTAAAAAATCTAGATAAACCTAAGAAACTTTTGTATAAAACTTTTTTTCCTATCTCGTACAGATTATGAGATAAGGTAGTGGGTCATCTTATGTGGGCCACCCTGTACACACTTGGTTTTCTTTACGATTAACATATTGTCGGTTGTTTGTACATGGTAGACCAATCAAATGCCCGTCGAATATTGTTCTGTGGATATTTGTTTTTCAAAACGAGGAGGTGAACCAAGGTAGGCACCTACCTATTTTGGAATATAAAATTATATTATAATTTTTGTGCAATTTTAAAAATATTAAAAAATATATGAATATCCTTCGTATAGTACCCATTTTTTTGGTATTTAAATTGAAGATGTCAAGCTTGGAAGTCGCATTTAGGGTTTACTGGGGACCACAAATATGCAGACATTAATTCTGAGTTGTCCTATCAAAAAAAATTAGGATTCGCAGCCGTTATTTTACGGACGAAAGCTTTATGTCACCCTTAAAGTAACGCCTCTAGTGCAATGCGATTCCCACATTATACCTATCCAAAAAGTAGCTAAAATTTGGGGGTAATATCTAAAATCCGAAAAACTAATTTCTAAGGAATTTGTTTCATAAATAGTGTATGAGCGCTACTGGTTTTAAAAATCCGAGCCGAAGACGAGGATTTTTACTTCCCTCGTAAAAGTGAAGTATTGTAATAGTGAAAAATCACCCTCCGAGATTTTTTCAGATATTTACGTTTCAGGGGGTGTCTAGATACCGACAAACATGTTTTCTCCATTCCGTCGGTCTCTGTCGGTTCCCGGTATAACTACAAAAGTAGGTACTTATCCCATTGACTTCAAAAATTAATGGTCATTATGAGATAATCTGGTAACATTTTGGTGAAAATCCAAAATGGCTGTTAACATGGCGGCCTAGTAAATTGTTAAAAAAAAAATAACTAAAAAACTACACAAGTAAGAATTGATTTTGGTTTAGAAGTTAACTGTTAAAATTGTGAAACGAATATAAAATGGCGAAACAAAATGGCCGTTAAATTATTACTTCTATATCTCTAAGAGATGGAAAACTATAATATCGGCAAAAAGAAATTTTTTTTTCGCTAAATTGATTTAAAATGACCCAAAAAGTATAGAAACATAATTTCGGCGAAATCTATTTTCTGTCTGTCTGTTAGTTTATGTGATAAATTTCAAAGGAATAATTGTGCTATCGAGTTTAAATTTGGTTATAGGTAGAAATCCATATGGTATTGAGTAAAATCGGTTGAGAAGAAGAGGGTGAAGTGGGGGATTAATTGATAAAAAAAACAACAATTTTTTGTTAATAATTCCGTAATATGCCTTTTTATGGGTTTTGGGGTACTCAGATTTGGATCATAACACATTGGCAAATAATAAGGGATAAAGGAAATAACAAATATAAAAGAGTTTTGTCTTGTTCTTGCAGCAAGAACAAGACATTTGCAAGAGTCTTGTGAAACACTACATATGCAACTTAAGTCCAATTTGAAAAAAATGTCTATCAGCAAAATTCAAACCACATCAACTTGAAATGGTGAATATACAGGGGGTCCCATGAAATACTGACTAGGGAATATCTCAGTTGATGTACAAAATAAAATAAAGTATCATTCATAAGATACATTAGCATAGCTTTGATCATACATTTCAGCTCACAATTCACAAAGCCATAGCAAACCAAACTTCTTTTCTTTTTTAATCAGACACCCAGTGCATTTGTTGTATTTTGGAAAGTTTATTCGAAAAGCGGTTGATTTATTTATATTTACTTATACATGGTTTTATTGGCTTCCAAGTTGTCCATGCAAACTTCAGAATGTGTACTCTTTAGCACCCTGTATAAGCTAAACCAAAAAATATGGTGTTTTCGAATTGGCCTTTAAATAAGCTTACCAAAATAAAACGAATATACTCTGTGTCTTATTAAAAAAAGAAAGATTGGTTAGCTACGGTTTTGTGAGCTACCCTGTATGATCAAAGTTATGTTTAAATTATGCACCTCATGGATCGCATAGAAAGTTCTTAAGACACTATGTCCATTTTCGAACACCAACCGGGATGTACTCTGTTATAAACAAATAATATTAAGAACGCATTTCTTACACTGTTATAACTTTTATAATTTACCAATAAAAAAACTTAAAACAAAAAGAAACATGCTTTTGTATTACCGGCTTAATTTAGCTAAAACTTCTACTCTCCATTAAAAATCAATATTCCAGGAAGTGACATATTTACGTATTCGGACACCAGAAAGTACCTTTCGTAAACGTTAGAAAAATCCCGGCTATTGCATTATGACACGGCAATGCTTGTTATAAACATATATTATACCATTTATAAATCAAACAATGTAAAAAATGGTGATGCTTTTCGATTGTGATATTTTTCTTTTCTCCATCTCGTACGAATAGTCAGGTCCATAAAACGAATTTTTTAAACATCAAATTAATTTCCTTAAATTTTTATTTAGATTAATGACTGTCGGATACTAGTAATAATTATTAAACTTTATTACTATTATTATTTTAGAATCGAACACCGCCTGACATCGCCTTCCCCAAAATATGCAACTGAGGAGAAAACGATTACATTTTTTATTTTATTACTCTAATCTCCCCTGGAAGTTTTTTGTTCAAGGCGGCACTGGCTTTGTCTCAGTCGGCAGGCTTGTCTAGCCCGTTCGACAAAGTTCCGACTCGGAGTGAAGGAACTTATATATTATATTCAGTAAACTTTGTCTATACTGTCTTTTCCAAACATTTTTACTGGGCGCCCTTTTGTTCTACAATATTGGATTCGTAGCAATATTTTGCCAGTTTGAATTTTATTGAATAAGATTTTTTTGGGTTGATTGTTTTAACATTTTATTTGAACGTCATTTTGTTTCCACATCTTGAATTTGTACCACGAATTTACCAGTTTATCTCTATATTACACCTAATGCTTTCACAAAATTTGAAATTAATCTAATAAGCTGTTTTTTCCAGGCTGATTTTTTTAATATTTAATAGGCCGCCATTTTGTTTTCGCTATATTAAATTCATACCAAAATGTTACCAGTTCATTGCTATATAACACTTGATTTTTGTGCAAAATTTGAAGGAAACTGGATAATTAGTTTTTTAGTAATAACTTTTCACTTTTTGCTCTTAAACGTGAAGAAATGTAAAATTTGGGAGTGATTTTTTCATGATAACAAATATTTTATTTGGTCTTAATATTTTTGACCTTTTTTTGGTTTTATTTGGAAGCTTACCTCAAATTTACTACATTTAGACTAAAAAATGCGTAGATGCATGACAATTTTTCACAAAATAATACAAATTAGAATTGATTGTCAAGTCACACTACCGCACTTTTAACATACTATTATTTGAAATTCCGTTACATTTTATGCATATGATTGTTGTTGTAAGTTAATATACGTGTATTTTGAAAGATTTGTTTATTTCTAGTACATATTTATTAAATTAAAATTGTTTTATTTTTGAAATTAGGAATATGAATAATTCTCTAACACAATACCTGACAATATGAAGTTTGTTTTGTATTTAAACCCCTGCTAACTTAACTGCATGTCATTTAGTCAGCCAGCAAGCGCTGTTGCCAAAGTAAATTTTGTTATATTGTTTGATGTTTTACCTTAAATTTACTATATTTAAGCAAAGAAAAGCGCTGTTGCCAAAGTAAATTTTGTTATATTGTTTGATGTTTTACCTCAAATTTACTATATTTAAGCAAAAAAAAAAGCTTTTCTTTGCTTACATATAGGAAATTTAAGGTAAGCTTTCTAACGAAACCAAAAATGGAGATGAATTAAATCGCACCAGACCCGTAGTTTTTTAGCTAAGCCAGGAATAGACAAACCGACAGGCAGACAGACCGATGAAAATGAGAAAACATGTTTTTAGGCATCTAGGGGCCCTGAAACGTGAAGATCTAAAAAAATCTCGGAGCTCTATAAACCCAAAATTTTTAAATTGGACATTTTTAAACATAACTAACCTCGAAAAACTAAATTTTCAAAAAAATCACTAAACTTGTTTTATTCTCCCTCTTCAGAAACGATTTTTAACGCCGTTTATGGAAGTTTAAGCCTGTATGTTATTACTAATAACTAAAATACGTAATTCTCGCTCACCTTTATTTATAATAAATGGTTTTTTTGTAAAAGTTACATAAAACATAAATAACTCACATTTTCTTTTTATTTTACTGAAGAACTTCCAATCAGCCATCTTTTAAAAATGATGATTAGTCAATATTTTTATTCGTTACGCCTCCCACTCAATTCCGACGTTGCCAGGTCCGGTACCGATTTTGTAATATTTTTTTAGTTTCTTTTTTAACAAAACTTATAAATTAATAAAAATCCCGATTAGGTTAGGTTAGGATTGGTTAGGTTGGCTGTAAAGAAAGCGCGCCAACAAAATTTCGAGTTTATATTAAACCAGAGATTTTTTTCAACAAACCTATCTGGTAGGTGGATCCATCTCGTTAAAGTTAAGTTAGTTGATAAAACCATCATTAAATCCATATAAATAATCAAATTATTATTAACGCCATAATAAATGTCTCTTGTACAAGGAAATGAAAATCAGGTGAGTTTGGCAACAGCGGAATAGTTTCGTTTATGTATTCATCCTAGAGAGTTTTTGCATTGAAAAGTAGTGAAATTTGGAAATTTTTATTTATTTTTTTTGGAAAAAAGTTAATTTTCCAAGAAATGTCTGCTTTTAATCTACTCTATACAGCAAATGCTAGAGTATAAAGTCGAAAAAACCTAAAATGTTTGGGTTTATAAAGCTAACGAGATCCTGAAAGCAAAATAAGTCCAGTACTTCACAAAATATTTTTATTAAAGGCTGTGTCCGACACGTCTCGGCTCAACAGTAATTGTCAAGCATAGAATTATAGTATCTGTAAATGATAAGGATCTAACATTTAACTTGTAGGTAACTACGAAAAATAAGATTTTACACTTACAAAATATCATCATCCCTCGAGTCACCAAATGGACGGGAATAAAAAAAAACACTTAAGTTAAAACACATTCACAAATAAAAAACACTTCTTTTTTTTAAGTAATAGACGCAAGTGCCCTACACAGTTCATAAAATAATAATACCCAGGTTAGAGAACAGGATAACATAACCGAAACCGATCTACTAAAATGTCAAAAGTTGGCGGTAAAACAGTTTCCACTTTCCATGCGCTAAAAAGAATTCGGAAGTGTCAATTTAAAATAATAGGTATATAATAAAATATAACAAGCAAGATTCATTTTTTTATCTTTTTTTGTGTTACACCACAAAATATATTCAAGAATTTCGAAAGGAAAAGAATGACGCCAAGCCAAGCTTAATAAGATTGAATATTGAATCCAAGTTTTATACAGGTGTATAGATGGTCATCTAACCATAAATCTATCTATAAAATTAACGTACATGAAAGTTGAGGAAAATGGAGCAAAATGGACGCATTCATTCATCTAAAAACCTAAACAATGCGGCACCAGTCTTTTCATTTCTAAATTCATTAATATATTTAATATAATTAAATAGATACTTTCGGATTCTTTTTAGCGCATGGAAACTGTCTTACCGCCAACACTTGACATTTTTGATCCTTTATGTTCTCTGACTAACGTCAGTGAGTGTTTATTATTATTTTATGAACTACGTAGAGCACTTGTTGATATAATATTAAGAAAAGAACTGCTATGTGTCTGTGAACCTGTCTTAGGTGTTTTTTTATTCATGACCATGTGGTGACGAGCTTCTGAAGATGGTATTTGTAAGTGTAAAATCTATTATTTTTCGTATTTACTAGCTAGATCCTCTAGATTTACAGATACTAAATTCTATCCGTGACAATGGCTGTTGAGCCGAAACGCGTCGGATAGTCTTTAATAAAAATATTTTGTGAAGACAAATTTTTCTTTCATAAAAATTAAAAACGTGATTTCTTAATTCCGTCTGTCCAGTGGCGTATATAGAATGCCTTTGTGGGACGAGACAACTAAAAAAAAGGTCATTGCTTTTTTTTTGTTAACACTAACATGACATATTGAAGAAATTAGCGACGATTGCAAAAAAAGAGGCCTTGTCGTTAACGAACCCAGGCATTTCTCGTTTTTAAATTTTAAATTATAGCCTATGATGTATACACTAGATTAAAAGTAAAGCCTCGTAACGTTTCCCACTTTTTTCCTGAAAAAAATCAAAAAAAGTTCGCAAATTTCACTACTTTCCCGTGCAAAAAGCTCTATATTATGATGATTTAGATAAAATCAAGAAACAAAGTTATGTGCAGTATTGCCAAACTCATCTGATTTTATGAAGATATATATATATATATATATATATATATATATATATATATATATATATATATATATATATATATATATATATATATATATATATATATATATATATATATATATATATATATATATATATATATATATATATATATATATATATATATATATATATATATATATATATATATATATATATATATATATATATATATATATATATTATATATATATATATATATATATATATATATATATATATATATATATATATATATATATATATATATATATATATATATATATATATATATATATATATAATAATGATTTTATTGACGAACCTGTGCTAACCTAACGTTAACAGGGCAGAATGGTTAAGGTAAACATTATAGACCCACAAATTTTTCACTTTTTTGGTGTTCTTTTGGTTGATTATCGTCAATTAGACATTTTTAAACATAGCTCACCTTGCAAGATCCGTTTTTTTAAATAAAAACACGCTAAAAAGCTTGTTTTATTTCCCTTATTCAGGCACGATTTTTACCATAGTTTGCGGATGTTTTACCCTTGTATGCTGTTACTAATAACTAAAATATGTAGTTGTCACTAATCTTGATTGATAAGAAATGTTTTTTCTTTGTAAATCTGAAAGAAAACAAAAATATCTAATTCAAATCATATCTGTCTATTTTATGGAACGATTTCTACCCATATTCTTAAATTGTCAAGTGACTGCCGATGCCGACTGATGTGAAGTCTAAAATGTCAAATGCCAGAAAATAAACTATTTGGACAATGTTGCCACGTTGCTATCGCTACCAGTATTTCTTTCAAAAAGTTTATTATGAATATTATAGCCTTGTTTATATATAGAAACAAGGATTATAGCTTATGCTTATAATTAATAAAAATGCAGATTAGGTTAGGTTAGGTTTGTTGTAAAAGCGCTACATCAAAATTCTGAATCTATATTAAAACGATGATTTTTTGTTACCTATTAGTGGTTTTTGACATTGTACAGTGTGTTCCAGCGAGGACTGAACAGGGACCTATTTTCGACCTTCCTTGTATTTTGGAAAAATTCAAAATAGCCAATCGATGTATTTATTCTTGTAGAATCCAAAAATGTCATCGAAAAAATATTTGAACAAGAAACAAAAGAGTTACGCTATGCCTCAGGTGTTTTTTAAATGGAATGTATCGTTTTTTATACGATTTTTGGAAAGAGTGATTTTTTTTATGTCCGTTCTGATTAAAAGATTTGATTTTGCGATAGCTGTTTATATTACATTTTAATGTTTTACAAACTAAAATTTTAGCTTCACCTGTTTAAAATATACGATAGGTTGGTATAGGTGATCAAGGTAAAATGACGTTTGAATGCTTTGTCAATAAAAATTGACATTATTTTAATTATTGTCGAAGTCTTCACCTAAAAAATATATATTTGACTCTGATCGAAATGAAATAGTCTTTGGACGAAAGACTACAGATTGTTATGCTATTTTACAAGTGCCAAGAAAATGCAAGAGAAGCAAGAAGAAGATTTATTGCAAATTTTCATAGAAATATATCCATCAATACAATTCTAAGGATAAAAAACCTATTTGAGGAAAATAAAACTTTACGTGATAGAAAAAGAAATTCAATAAAAAATAATTATTAAATAATAAAATAAAACTACTAATAACATAAGTTTTCAATGTGACCGCCGTTTTTCTCGAAACAACATCGATAACCCCTTTGTAGCCTTTCTAAACTTGCTGTTACAATATGATTTTCCTGGTTAAGGCGGTTTATTTCATCGACAATTTTTCCCATGATCTCTTGAATATTTTCGTTTTGTTGTCTGTATACGACGTTCTTCAAATGGCCCCAAAGAAATGTATCCAAAACTGAGAGGTCGGGGCTATTGGGCGGCCAAGCATATGTTCCATTTCGCCCTATCCATTCGTTATGGCGCCGATTTAAAAATTGAACCACATCATGCACGGCATGAGGAGGCGCCCCATCATGTTGCCAAATTAAATTCTGATATTCTGCCAATAGTAAGTCTTCCAAAAAATTTTCAATTTCGTTTTCTAAAAACTCATAATATCTGTGCCCATTTAAAGGTCCCGTTAAAAAATATTGGTCCAAAAATTTTATTGTTTTTTATCCCACACCAAAACGTTAATAGAATTCCTCCCTTGAAATTGAATAGTCTGGAACTTTTTTGGATTTTCAACGGCCCAGTGGTGACTATTATGTCTGTTGAATACTCCCGATGTTGTGAAAGTAGCTTCGTCGGTCCACACAATATTTTTGAATAAATCAGGGTCTTCGTTTTCTTGCCGAATTACCATTTGAGAAACAAATTGGAAGAGAAGTTCTTTTTGTGCCGGTGTTAGGTGCTGAAGTGGAAGGATACGAAAAGGCCTAAATTTATGAATTTTCAGAGTCCTGTGAACAGTCCCTCGGGTAACTCTTCTGCGCCTTACACCGCCACCGTACTGAACTTCCCGAACTGCATCCGAAATAGATTTGGTTGGATTAACTTGAAAATAATTTATAATGGCCTGGTCTCGATTTCTTCTTCTTTGTATATTTCTTTTTCTATCATGTAAAGTTTTATTTTCCTCAAATAGGTTTTTTATCCTTAGAATTGTATTGATGGATATATTTCTATAAAAATTTGCAATAAATCTTCTTCTTGCTTCTCTTGCATTTTCTTGGCACTTGTAAAATAGCATAACAATCTGTAGTCTCTCGTCCAAAGAGTATTTCATTTCGATCAGAGTCAAATATATATTTTTTAGGTGAAGACTTCGACAATAATTAAAATAATGTCAATTTTTATTGACAAAGCATTCAAACGTCATTTTACCTTGATCACCTATACCAACCTATCGTATATTTTAAACAGGTGAAGCTAAAATTTTAGTTTGTAAAACATTAAAATGTAATATAAACAGCTATCGCAAAATCAAATCTTTTAATCAGAACGGACATAAAAAAAATCAATCTTTCCAAAAATCGAATAAAAAACGATACATTCCATTTAAAAAACACCTGATGCATAGCGTAACTCTTTTGTTTCTGGTTCAAATATTTTTTCGATGATATTTTTGGATTCTACAAGAAAAAATACATCGATTGGCTATTTTGAATTTTTCCAAAATACAAGGAAGGTCGAAAATAGGTCCCTGTTCAGTCCTCGCTGGAACACCCTGTACAGTGTCTTCTATGGAGGAGGAAAAACGGTATTTTTTTGACTTCACCCGAATTTCTCAAGAAATTCAAAATAGCCAATCGATGTATTTTAGCCCGGAGAATTCGAAAATCGTTACAAAAAACAATTGAATGAGAAACAAAAAACTTACGCTAAGGAAGTTGCGTTTTTTAACTGGAACACCCTGTATATTATTACATTTTTGGATTCTATGGTCAATTCTAAGTGTTTTTTAATAAGGATACTATATGTATATCTTCAACTGTTTTAGATTTATTGATGTTTGTAAATTGACATTTTTGCTTCTTTGAGCCGTCATAGCACCTGAACGGTTGGACCTAGAGCAAAATAACTTTCACACTCCTGTCTTAGTTTTTGATAAGCTATCTTATGATGCCAGTCAAACAAATAAACGGAAACTATTTTGCTACCTATTTAATTGAGTATATTCATATGAAATGTGGGTGATGCAGGTGATGATCACCTTACTTCAAAATCACTGTAATTTTGACGTATTATTATGGCATTAGATTATGCATTTAATTTCAAAAATTTTTTATTTATTTGCGTGTTTCTGAGAAAAAGTACATACTATTATATATTTTTGAAAAGGTAAAAAAAAGGCAAATTTTATAGTCTATAAGTATACAGGGTGGTCTATTTAAAAATATAAAGAAGGGTCCGATAACTTTTTGATCTGACCCTGTATATTAATTCTGAAAGACGTGAAAATTTATATAAGAAACAGTTTTCACATTTTCGATAAGTTATCTGACAGTTGAGATACGAGGGGAGACTAAAAATGCAACATTTTCAATTTAGCCGTGTATCTTAAAAACTAAAAGGGCTATAATAATGTTGTTAACGGTATATTTAGTTTTACGAAAAAGTGGCACACTGTCGCGGACCTCAATTTTCTGTCTATAAAAATTATGTAGATACCCCGCAAAAGTACAAACCCACACATTAGAAAAATATTTCCCTCTTTTTGCTTTACGGCACTATCTAAAAAATAATTATAATCAATGACTATTTGAAAGAAAGTTCATTAGGCTGCTGAATACTGCAAATTAAACCAAACCGGCAAATATTTCTTTTTCTGTTAAATCTACACTTTTAACAACCCACTTAATTACAACTAAACAAAGTGGGTGAGTTAAAAATGATTTTCGCCAGCAGGTTTATTTATTCTAAAACGGTTGAAGGTCGAGAACTACATATAACTTTTATAAATAAAACAATATATATTACTGTGTTTGTTTAAAACAGTTTGGTTTATTCGATTTTGCCTACGTGTAAATGATAAAACATACTACATAATGTAGACTTTTTTCAAATTTCTCCTTAAATATATATATATATATATATATATATATATATACCATATATATATATATATATATATATATATATATATATATATATATATATATACGGAATCAGTGGCGAGGTCAGGTGGCCCTGCAATTATTACAAATGAGCTCAAGGGGATTATGAGAGTATGGATGACCTTTTTTTAGTCATCATATATTTTCCGGCTATATTTTGGGCGCTATATTTATTGACAAGTAAAATCCTTTTTTTTTGTCATCAGCTTTGAGAGGGTAGCCTTTATCGAAAACCGCGGGGGGAGGGGGGCAAAATTTGTAGCTACGCCACTGAACGGAACCTTTTACAGGCCAAACAAGAAAGAAACCGTGGTTCTTATCGTTAAAATATATATATCTTGTCAAAACTGCAAAGACGGACATTAATTTTTTGTGGGTATTGCGAATGTACCTCTCGAAACAAAACTCTCAATTCGACAACATTTACATGTAAATAGAAGGTACACTCGAAAAACAAATGTTAAATAACAAAGTTATTGTTCAAACGTTGTGTAACCAGCCACCCCCCTTTGGGTGTTGTCAACGTGCCAGGATTTTCCTGATTCCGGCGAATATTAGATACAGATCCAGTTGCTTCAAATTTTCTTATTAATTTAGCCACATACTTATGGTTAAACAACCGGGCGGTAGCACAAATAATATGATTTACGATCTTAAACAATAATTAAAAAATAACACCTATACATAATAATTACAGTTTCATACAAAAGTTTCTTTAAATTTAAATTTTTTTAAAGTTCGTTTAACATATATTCCATGTATACTGGGTGTCCAAATTTTGCTGGGACGACATCAACTATGAAATTTTAAATGGGACGTCCTGTATTTTTGTCCATTATATGATTCCCCGTCAAAAATAAACATAAGTTACAAATTTAAACTATAGTCGATAGCAAAGATCTAAAATTGGGCGTTTGGGTTGTAATTTCCAGTTTATAAAGCATCAATCATACAGGGTGGACATACCACGAAATCAATCTTGCAACTCTTTAAAGTGAAAAAAATTTGATTTTTTTTTTAACAGAACACCCATATGTCTTTTATTTATGCATATTATCATAAAAATGCCTACTTTTTCATATAAGTATATAAGTTCTATACCTAAATTCAATGGTTACAGAGAAAATCGCAATTTAACAAAAAATCTCAATTATTTCATGAATATTGTAATGCTGCATACTCAAAAAAAAACTATAGGAGGCCATGGATTGGATAACATTTCTATTTGCATAACTATAGTCCTAATTTTATTCTATACTTATTTATTGCCAAAATTCAAATTTAAAACCATTGAATATTAATATTAGAAACAAACTTCTTGAGTAACATAGCTATCAACATATACAACAGATAACATAACAACAGATTATATGGACATAGGAAAACAGGAACATTTTAAAACAAATGACTATATAATTGATTTCCACCTACTGTTCGTTTTCTGCTATACAGAGTGTATATCGCACTTGAATGTTTGCCACAGCGTTTCGGACGGCGTCACTATTGTTCAGACTAATAATTTTTTCACGAATTTTTTGTTTTAATTCATTTACAGAATAATTGTTTCAATTATACACTCTATTCTTAAGTGTGCCCCATAAAAAGTAATCTGAGGGTGTCAAATCGGGACTTCGCGGCGGCCATGGAACCTCATCGTTACTATATATACTTAAATTAAATGCTGTTATATTTTCTCTACAGTGGTATGGAGCAGTATAAATAAATAAGGTCTTTAATAAACATATAAAAACAAACAAGAACATTACATTAAAACTGCCAGGAATCATCCCTGCGCTGGCGAAGATAGCAAATAAATGCTACTCTACTTAACCAGCTGAGGTACTATCCTGTGCTATGGAATGCGTATTATAATTAGTTAAAGTTGACAAAAAATGGCGGTTTGTTTGTTAACATGGCAAAACAAATTGACACAAAAAATTTTTGTTATATTCTTAGATCACAAAAATATGTGTGAATAATAATATTCAAGGTTACAAAGTGTGCGAGGGCGACGAAATTAAAATTAAAGAAGTACGGAAGGAATATAAAATAGCTAAGGTGTTTCTTTGGGAAGATCCATGCCCACAGATTAAATTGAGCTTAAGCTATGACAGAAAAGTCCTGCAAGTCTTTTGCCTATCTAAAATAAAGTGTTTTAATTTAAATTTAAACTTATTAAAATTGAAAAGTCTGAATTCTCTAGGCAATAAATTTAAAAGGGAAATTGAAATGTATGAAAAAGATCTTTTAAACAACGTTGTTCGAAAATGAGGCATTGTGTATTTATCCTTGAATTACATTAACTGAATGCTGTGATTCACGAGTTTCAACTATGTTATTCAAAGAATAACTAGATTTGGGATCATTAATAAGTTTAAAAATAAAATTTTCCAGATGATGTATCCATCGATTTTCCATACGTAACCAATTTAATTCATTTGTTTTATGAGAAATATGTTCCCTTCTAGATATATCAAAAATTAAAAGACAATTCACACATGGAAAATAAATAAATAAATAATTCTGGGAGCAATTTTCTTAGATGAAAATTAAGAATATGACGATTGGCAAATAATATTTTTAATTTAAAAAACGCCTTTCGTCTAGGTTCCTGCGCGTGACTGCTGAAACGCAAATTAGAGTCGAAAATTATACCCAAATTCCGAGCCTCTTTAACAAAATTTAATACATTATTGTCGATGGAAATATTCAGGTCTGAAGCTAAAAAGTTGCATTTGTCCCTAGTACAAAATATCATCACATTAGATTTTTTTAAATTTAAATTTAGATTATGTTCTTTAGACAAAGTATTAATTACATTTAAATCATTATTTATTATATTATTAGCCGCTTCAAACTCTTCGGGTCTAAAGGAAAAATAAATCTGGGTGTCATCTGCGTATGCTATTATCTTACAATTATTAAGAGACGTTAAAATGTCAGAAGTATAAATGCTGAAAAGAAGAGGTCCCAGGACAGACCCTTGGGGTACACCAGACAATTTAGAAAGTTCTTGTGACTCACAGTTATCATAAGAGATTTTCTGCGATCTGCATGATAGATAGGATTTAATTAATTTTACTGAGATGTTATCAAAGCCGAAATATTTCAATTTGGCTAAGAGCAAGTTATGGTTGATAGTGTCAAAGGCTTTTGAATAGTCAAGTAACACGAGCACAGTGACAAGACCCTGATCAGTATTTACAAAAATGTGACTGGTAATAGTTCCAAGAGCAATGGAAGTACTAAACCCGGGTCTAAATCCACACTGCACTTCAGGCACTATGTTATTAAAAATGGCAAAATCAAAAATTTGTTTATATAATATTTTTTCTAAGATTTTAGAAGCCGCAGGCAATATGCTTATGATTCTTAAATCAGAAAAGGTTTGAAGGTCCTTATTTTTGGGAAGTGGGATACCTATTGCATTTTTCCATTTATCAGGAAAATAAGAATTTTCTATGCAACAGTTAATAATATGAAGCAATATAATATCAATATGTGGACTACAACATCTCAACATTCTAAGTGAAATATTATCAGAACCAATGCTATCTTTTTTAGAGAATGTAGAATTGTATTAACTTTTTCAACATTACTTAATTTGAACGAAACCTCAGTACTTCTTGAGGAGGAATTATTACTATTAAAAATGTATTTTATTATCACAATTATCGGATACATATTGAAAAAATTTTGAAAAATAAGAGTTAATAGAATTGGGGTCTGAAAGATTAGCTGGCAACTCTGCCCGATCTTGTTTATTACAATGTATATTGAGATTACGCAAAGCAGACCAAGTTCTACGATGCTCACGCCTAGATGCATCTATCTTGTTGATATACCAAGTCCACACAAATATGTTCCGGAAGATCATTGAGTTTTTCCATAATTTGATTTCTTAAAAGGTTTAAAAATGTTTGTTTATTTAAATAGTGGTAAAAAAACACAGGTCGTTTATAATACTACACCACATTTTAATACGTTGATGTCCTTACCTTTTAATTTCCTTTACCAAATGTTTATCTGTCACAGAATAGTAGTGAGTATGTTTTTTTTGTTATGCGGAATGCAATGGAAAATATTGCTTGGAGTCGTAAATATGGATTCATCCGCCCAAACAATGTTTATCCGTTTTAGTATTACAAAGCTCTAACCTTCCATTGTGGGGCGTGCAGTCCATGGAAGCAAGGGAAGCAGTGCTTTCCCAAAAAAAATTACAAAACTTCTTCTAAAATGTAATTTTTGAAATAGAAAACCATTAATTTAGTTTATATTAAAAATGCTAAAATATTATCCTAATTATCAACCCCATAATAAATGCGGCCTTGACTCCTACCGAGCCACAATAGAAATCGAATAGAACCTATGCGGGCCGCTAGCTTCTCGCAGCTAAGTCCTGTATGCTTGATTGCCTGTGTGTGAATCGAGCCAGAGGTTATTGAAATTTCCACCGGTTGTTCGTATCGTTGGAGTAGGTTCTTTGTTTGAACGGCTATCCGTGTGTTGTGTAATACGTACGTCGCGTCGTTCATGGTGCGATATGGAAGACAATAATACGGACGTGGATATGCAAATACCGTCAACTTCGGCTGTCGGTAATAACGTTGAAAATGTTGGAGAATTTAGTAAGAAGGGTGTGTGAATGTGTGGTGTGTGTCTTAATAATAAAAGGATTTTCAACATTAAACTTCGCTGATAAGCTTCAAATGATTTCTAAAGGAAGGGCAAAACCGCCTATGAAAAATTTAACCACAAAAATGAAAAACTGTATTAGACATTTTGATCCGGAAAAACAATACAAACAATTTAAATGGCTAACAGGCTGTGAAAATATAAATAAATTATTTTGTTGGCAATGTTTACTTTTTGTAAATGAAAAAGGTCTCTGGAATAAAACTGGTTTTTTCGATTTAAACAATTTCCATAGAGCTGTAAAAATACACATTATGTCCAAAGCGCATTTGCAGGCCGTCATAAAGGAAAAAGCAAACATTAAGAAGACTTATCAATGTTGTTTGTTTTCTCGGACAGCACGGATTGGGATTTAGAGGTCATAACGAAACAAGGGTTTCTTCAAATAGAGAAAATTTTCAAGATTTACTTTGGTTAATGGCTAAATATGATGATTGCTTAAAAAATCATTTAGAGCAGTCTAGCGTTTTTCGCGGAACGTCGAATCGAATCCAGAATGATTTAATTTCCGCTGTTGCCACCATTATTCTATAAAAAGAATTAAGCAGGAGATTGGCGAGGTGCGGTTCATTGCTATTGTTCTGGATGAAACAACTGATATCACTAATTTTAACCAATTATCTATAGTAATACGCTACGTTAAAACAGACGGAAGTATTTAAGAGCGATTTTTAGGTTTTAAGAATGTGTACGAAAATCGTACAGCAGATGCATTATATACCGTAGTTTATAACGTTACTAAAGAAATTAATGGAGAGAAAAAATTAGTTGCTCAAAGCTATGATGGAGCTGCAGTGTTGGCAGGACAGTTAGGGGGTCTGCAAGCTACAGTTCGAGAAACTTTCCCAAGTGCTGAGTTTGTTCATTATTTTGCTCCTAAATTAAATTTAGTTTTATCCCAGTCCATCAATCACATTAAAGACTGTAAAGTATTTTTCGTTACTTTAAGTGGAATGGCTGCTTTTTTTTCCAAGTCAACAGAACGTACACAAGCTCTGGACTCCATTGTCCACAAACGATTGCCCAAAGTAGCTCCTACTAGGTGGACCTATAATGGAAGACTTGTGTTAACAGTATCTGAAAATCGTGAATCACTGATTGAACTATTTGAGAATATAATAGAAAATAATGAAACGTGGGACTCAGAAGCAATAAATAGTTCGAGGGGGTTTTTGGACTGTTTGAAACGAGATTTTAATTTTAATTATTTATTGAACATATTTTCAGAAATATTTCTGTTCTCGGACAATGTTTTTAATATAATACAAACTAAAACAAATGATATTGCTTTTTGCCTAAAAAAGGTGTCATCAGTAGAACGCAATTTTTCAACACTTAAACGTATAAAAAATTTCGTGAGAAATTCAACGGGTCAGGAGAGACTTTCGCATACATCGCTGTTGTCCATTGAAAATAAACTTCTCCAAAATATGTCGGAGGATCGACGTTTTTATGATGACGTCATTGACGAATTTGCAAAAAATGATCGAACAATCGAATTACATTACAAATAGGTAAGTTTCTAAAAGTTGCTTCCCTTTCTTAAAATTTTAACGCACGCCCCTGCTTCTAATATTGTCTTCTCATACCAATTTTTTGAAAGGTCAAACCATGCCAACCAAAAGACATGCTGCCTTTCTTTATTTTTCTGAATCGAACAGTAATTTCTTCGAAAACACTCTTAGACTCAAGCAAAAACCTTCTTTTCCGGATGGCGTCTTTGGTAACATAACGGAAATTTGGTAACATAACTTCTTAACTGGACTTTTATTCCTAGATAAATAGCACTCCAGCACATCGGCTCTTTCTTCTGTGGTATACGTTAAAAAAACATTAGAACGTAGGTATATTAATAGAAAAAAAAAGAAAAATAACAGGAACGACAACAATAATAACAATACAGATTAACAATAATGTGGATTAAAAGTAATAGATTGATTTAAAAGCGAAGATAATGACATGACTATGTTTTATTTCAACCTGGCCTTAATGGCCAACTAATAGCAAAACTTTAAAAATTGATGAGATTTTAAGCAGGAGAAATCTACAACTTAGCTGAAGCCTGCAAGCCTCATTTTTGACATAAAACATAAGTTATTCAAAAACGGTTAGGTTTAGGTATAGAAATCCGAAAAATTAGAACAATATACAGAGTGTCCCATAAGAAAGTTGGTACTAGTCCACGAAAAACTAGACACCCCGCAGATATGAAACATACATAAAGTAAAACTTCAGATTACCTCAAATAACTTTTGCCTTTCTTGCTATCTCTTACAGGTTTCGTTCTAAAGTATCGTTCCATAATGACACACCCTGTACAAAGTAGCGTATTGCGTTGTAAATAAAATAATGAAATACGGTTTAATATATACTTAGCTGTAAGGTGGTCTCTATTTCCGCAAAAAATTGAATTACGTAATTCAATTTTCAACCAAAAAAAAACATTCGGCTGACGTAGTGTAAAAACCATAATTTTGAAACGGTGTTCTTCGGCAATAAAATAGACATTTTCTTCGCAGTTTGATATCAAACCCAACAAATTTATGCTATAAGAAAAGACATTTCTTAATAAAAGAAGAGAAATTTACTAAATAATAAAATTTAGGGCTTTGAAGAAGAATAACTCAGAAACGAAACGAAACATTGCCGAATTGATTTGATCTCAGATTCGAGAACAGCCACCGGAAATCTACTATTGTGCCAAAACTCATTAACAAAAATCGGCGAGAATGTGCTGTAATAAAAATTACACAAAATATGTAAGTATATTTTAAATACAAAATTGAAACGGTTCTGATGGAGGGGGGGCTCCTTTGTCCCTTCCCTGGCTACGCCAGTGCCCACATCAGAACCTGTCAAGAGACATATCCATGATGATACGCCATATGAAAATAGTGTCTTCTTTTTTTTTGTTTTTAAAATATAACAACTATAATTAAAACTATTCTATTTTAATTTCGTCATTCTTTTTGAGTGAATCAAGAAGATAACGTAGGAAACACAATACCGGTTTTAAACTCAATGGACCGGGCATGCCTGCTTTAAAAATAGATGTAGGCCACTAGCCGAAAGGTTATTTTAAAATACTGTTTGTCCCAAAGTTTTTTCTACTTTTTTTTGCGGCGTAGAAATGTAGGTCAGGTTGTTTTTTGCTTTACTTTCTTATGCACCAATAGTCGAGTGTCGAACGCCTAAATATTAAGCTTTTATGTGACACAAAAAACGAATGAATTAGATTTTCACCTTTCACACAAATCAAATAAAATAAGTTATCATTGTCACGTATACAGGCGGACATTAATTTTATTGATACGCCTTTTACATTTAAAGATATTTTTAAATCAATTTTTGGCATAGGGCATAAAATGACAAAAAGTCAATAAGGGAACCCAAAAAGATTTAGGAAAAGCTACATGTAGTTAAGTTTTTTCGGGTTGCGAAGACTCCAGGACTTTTTACTTCGATGCCACTGGTCACTTTAAACAACAAAATTAAATTTGCTATACTGTCGCCTTTTGGTCTCCAAAATTTTTTGATGTTTTGCACCATTTAGAAATTATTAAGCAAAATGTACCGGGTGACTTCGTATAAACTGGCACCTCCCGTAACTTTTTTATTTTTTGTCGTACTAAAAAAAATAAAAATACTGACATACAGAGGATTTTTTTTACGTTATAAATCTGCATTGTAATTCCCAGTAACTTTTCATATATACGAGGAACGACAAAAAGTACAATTTTCTTTAATGGAATGCCCTGTAAATTTTTGCCTAAAATGAAAGATCTTTTTTTCTGATTCCAAATATATAATACAAGTTGACATTTGGTTTAGCCGTTTTCGAGTTATTTAAGTTTAAAAATCAATTTTCATTATAGACTGTAAAATTACTGGCTATAAAATAATAGCTTTTTGAGTAGTTGGCTATGGAAACAATATTAACAAATGTTTCTGAAATGACTTTGACATTTCATTGGTTTATTCTGTGGCAGGTAAATGAGAAATTGTTTGTTTGTATGCTGAAAATAATTATATATATAATATAATAACGCGAAGATCGACAATCCAGAATATTTTCACCAAATTTAGAACAACGTCAGATGTGCAAAGAAAGAAGAGGGAACTAAACAATAATACGGAAAATCACGATTTAAATATTGCTTTGCATCACGTAAAAAATCCGAGTCAGTCACTGCGAACTACCTCCAAGGAAATGCGGGCCCGTTACGGAGTAAAAAGAACTTCACGTGAATATATTAGGAAGGTTTTAAAGAAATATGGATTTAGACCCTTTAAATATCATACTGTTCAAAAATTAACTCAAAGGCATAAGAATCAACAAATCAATTTCTGCAACTTTATGTTAAATAGAATAAATAACGAAAGAAACTTTTTTAAAAATATATTATGGACCGATGAGTGAAGCTTTTCAACTAGTGGATTACCAAATCGACAAAATTTTTGTCACTGGGCACAAGAAAATCCCCAATTCTCAAGGGAAGTTCAATTTCAAGGTAGGAGAACAGTTAATGTGTGGTGCGGCCTGCTGAAGAATAGGGTAATAGGGCCCTATCTATCAAGAATTTCTTCGAGTTGATTGGAAGAAATGGAATTATTTCGTGGCCTTCAAATAGTCCAGATCTAATTCCCACGGATAATTTTTTGTGGGGGGTATATTAAAAACAAAATATATAAACGTGATCTGGACAACGTTGAAGATATAAAATATTTTATAACACAGGAAATAAGATATTTAAATGAAAAAAATGGTCATTTTATAGAGAACGCAGTTGAGCACTTGCGAAACGTTTATCACGAATGTGTAGATAATCAGGGGGGAAATATCCATTCTGATTAATTTGTTTTGTGTTATTTGGTTCATCTGTGTGTTTTGCAGTAAAATATATTGTTAATAAATTGTTGTTTATATTCAATTTTTACTTCGCTGTTTTATTATAACGCCTAGGTATGCAGTAATTTGACATTTGACAGAACATTTGTTTATATTGTTTATTTCCATAGCCAACTGCTCAAAAAGCTGATATTTTATAACCAGTAATTTTACAGTCTATAATGAAAATTGATTTTTAAACTTAAATAACTCGAAAACGGCTGAACCAAATGTCAACTTGTATTATATATTTGAAATCAGAAAAAAAACATCTTCCATTCCATTAAAAAAATTGTACTTTTTGTCGTTCCTCGTATATATGAAAAGTTACTGGGAATTACAATGCAGATTTATAACGTAAAAAAAATCCTCTGTATGTTAGAATTTTTATTTTTTTTGTACGACAAAAAATAAAAAAGTTACAGGGGGTGCCAGTTTATACGAAGTCACCCGGTACATTCTTGCATTATACAGGGTGATTAGAGAATGGGTGAATGGATCTTTTTAAAATTTCTCTGACACCCATAAATGGCCTTGGTGTACCGTTTTAAAATATTTTCAAGCTTACAGTGTTGCCGCTTCTACCCAAAACAGGTGGCAACATCGCTATTTTAAATGAAATGCCCTTTTATTTTCACTTTTTCTGAATCTATACGTGTTTCAGAGCCACTTTTGTGAATACTTCTCGGTACCTACCTGTAGCCGTTTTCCAGGAATTAATTTATTTGAATTTTTTTTTACGAAAACAAGATTTCAAATAAATCTGAATTTTTTCCAACTCTAAATCTGAAATTTGGGCTACGGTTAAATAATACCTTTAGGTATTTGGTTTTTTTGTCATATCTTTGTTGAAGCATACAGGGTGCTCCATAATAAAGGTATGTTGGTAACGTATAAAAGCGCGAGAAAAATCGATTTTTTTTAAACGAGACACCCTGTATATCAATACTGATTCAAGAAGCTTGCTAATAATGTGTACTTTGGCTAACTCTTCACTTTTTTGATTTATAAGCATTTTTTTATGAAATATAACGTTTCATTTTCAATTATTCAAAAATCAGAAGCTCAAGAATGAAACTTCTGTCAAACAAACTATCATGGCATCTCACAACAATTGTTTTCATGGCATACTACTAGTAGAATCATTGAGAACTACCCGTTATTAAGATATTTCATAAAGAGATGCTTATAAATCAAAAACGTGAAGAGTTAGGTATAGGCAAAGTATACATTATTAGCTGAAAGCTACTTTTATTCTAAAAATCAGTATTGCTGTACAGGGTTTCCCATTAAAAAAAAAAACAATTTTCTGACGCTTTTATAGGTTGCCAACATACATTTATTTCTGGAGCACACTGTATGCTTCAACTAAGATACGACAAATAAATCAAATACCTATAGGTTTTATTTAACCGTAGCCCAAATTTCAGAATAAAATTACTTTAGAGTTGTTTTCGATAAAAAAATTTCAAATAAATTAATTCCTGGAAAACGGCTACAGATAGGTATAGGGAAGTATTCAGAAAAGTTGCTCAGAAACACACAGTGGTTTCAGAAAAGTGAAAAAATGAAGGGTATTTCATTTAAAATAGCGATGTTGCCACCTGTTTTGGGTAGAAGCGGCAACACTGTAGGCCTGAAAATATTTTAAAACAGTAGACCAAAGTTATTTTTGGGCGTAAGCGAAGTATTAAAAAGATCCATCCCTCCATTCTCCAGAAACGTCTAAGGTTTCATCCACCGTGAATCACCTTGTATAGTCTAGACGATAGTAAAGGAAAGTAAAAAATTAAAAAACGGTATAATTTTTTTTTTTTAATAGTTAGATTTGTAGGAAGGCGTAGTAGTGCCACGCAAGAAATATTTAATACGAAGAGTTGACAGATTAATTATCTGTCAGTTGACAGCAGGGACGTAGACAGAAAATTCATTTTGGGGGACCAGTTAGGGACCCAAATAGTTCTAGAGGGTCCTATATACAGGGTCTGTCATTAGTGTGTCAAAAGTAGCATACTTTCCTACTAAAGATTTTTTTTACAGTAATGATGGATCTTGTAACAAATAATATGTGTCTGTAAAAAAATTAAAACGAATTTTCTACATTTATTTTTGTTTTTGAATTAATTAACAAATTTTATACAAAAGTAACTTAATTAAACACATTTGAAGAGACATGCTTTTTTTCACTTTTATTTAATGTACAGGGTGATCAGTTAAGGGTAGCGAGCGGCCATATCTCATAAGATATTGATCGTAAAAATCTTAATAAAAGTCGCCAAGAGAAATTGCTGAAAATTAGTTTCGAGTTTGTCAAACGTCCGCTAGAGGGCGTAACAACCAACACCAAGTAGAAAAATGGGGTTTTTATAGAATTTTGCCTAATGAAAATATATCGATGATATCATTTTCATATTTAGTGACCGTTTCCCTACACTTTTTGTCTAAAATGTTTTGTTCTATATATCAAAATAAAGCGGTGGGGGAAGTTCAATTGTTTTTTCAAACAAACCAAGATGTCTCCCGTTTCTTTTGACCGATTTTAGCAAACTTAGGCTCATATGAAAGAGCATAATTTGCACTACAAAACGCTTATTTGGTTTTGAATTTTTGACTTTTGCTGGTGTCGCTAGATGGCGTTAACTGAATTAGTAGCATATTTTTTAGTTTTTTTCAAAAAAAAAAACAAATGTAATGGTATATTCATTTTTACATATTTTAAAAGGGGATAAATTACTCTGTAATTTAATGAAAATAATTTATCATCTACCTTTTTTTGAACCGTTGATATTGACCAAAATATTATTTTATTTTATTAAAAAATGGCACGCCACTGCTTTTTGTCAAAATAAAAATCATTTTCGTAATCACTTATTAGTTGCTAACAAAAAGAACCTCTTGACTTTTTTTCGTTAGATGAACGGTTTTGGATTGAAAAAATAAGATGTTTAACAATGATAACTATAAGGTTCCAAATTATTTTTAAGTATTACATCTCACAATAATAAAATTATTACCTATTATTTTTGTCATTAATAATCATTTAATTAGCGAGAGAATGCTTTAGTTCATAATTTATTATTAATAATTATTATTATTTCATAAATTAAATTAAAAATCAAACTTAACTAACATCGCATTTAAGCGAAGCAGGCCATGATCTACGTTAAGAAACAAAACACCAAATTGTCAATCACGTTGATATTCATTTTGATAGTTCCTGCTATTGACATCTAATTTAATGTTATGTAAAAAGTATTTTTACAACAAATCATGCCTTTTACAAATGAAGATGCCTTTGATATGTTGAGAATTTATTTTCAATGTTTTGAAAATGCGGCGATTGCTGCTAGGCAGTATGCACTGCGTTATCCCCTCCGAAGACACCATTCGAGAATGGTTTTTCATCGTTTAGCCTTACGTTTAAGGCAACATGGCCAAGTGCAACCAACTCCAACTTTGAGAAGAAATCGTAGAGTAAGAAGAGAAGATAACATTATAAATGTGTTGGCTTATATTCATGCAGACCCCCATTTAAGCATAAGAGAGATCTCCAGAGATTTAGGAATATCCTATGGCTCAGTGCAAAAAATATTAATGGATTTTAAAATGCATCCATATCACATCGTGATTCATCAAGCCCTAAATGACACTGACTTTGAACGTAGGCTCGATTACTGCTACTGGCTTAGAGACTTCATTAGGAAAAACCATCATATTTTGTCACAAATATTGTGGACAGACGAAGCATCGTTTTGCAGTAATGGCAGGGTAAATCTTCATAACGTGCATTACTGGTCGAACACTAATCCACACTGGTTAGGTGAAGATTATCAGCAGGGTCGATGGACCGTCAACGTCTGGTGCGGTGTTATTAATGGTGCTATTATCGGTCCGCACATCTTTAATGGCAATCTAACCGGTGACATGTATTTGAACTTTTTATTTAACGATTTACCAGGACTCTTAGAAAATGTGCCTTTACAAGTAAGAAGAAACATGTGGTTTCAACATGACGGATGCCCGGCAGATTATTCACGAAAATGTGCAAGATTTTTTGAACAGGCGTTTTCCTAACCGTTGGATTGGTAGAGGCAGTCTATTTTTCTGGCCACCACGGTCCCCCGATTTAACCTGCCTTGATTTTTATCTGTGGGGCCGAATAAAGGATTTGGTGTATAAAACTCGACCAACTACTCGAGAAGACATGATAGTCCGAATTCAAAACGCCATAAATATTATACCAAGAGCGGAAATTGAGACAGCTGTCAACTCCACCCAGAAGAGATTAAACCAGTGCATTCAAAATAATGGACAACATTTTGAACATTTACGACAAAACTATTAATTTATTTTTAACGTTTATTTTTAAAGTTCCATGTTCTTGTTTTTAGTGTTATTGCTCCTGCTATTGTTGGACAGTTTTATTAAGATTTTTCATTGTTAAACATCTTATTTTTTCAATCCAAAACCGTTCGTCTAACGAAAAAAAGTCAAGAGGTTCTTTTTGTTAGCAACTACTAAGTGATTACGAAAATGATTTTTATTTTGACAAAAAGCAGTGGCGTGCCATTTTTTAATAAAATAAAATAATATTTTGGTCAATATCAACGGTTCAAAAAAAGGTAGATGATAAATTATTTTCATTAAATTATAGAGAAATTTATCCCCTTTTAAAATATGTAAAAATGAATATACCATTACATTTGTTTTTTTTTTTTAAAAACTAAAAAATATGCTACTAATTCAGTTAACGCCATCTAGCGACGCCAGCAAAAGTCAAAAATTGAAAACCAAATAAGCGTTTTGTAGTGCAAATTATGCTCTTTCGTATAAGCCTAAGTTTGCTAAAATCGGGCAAAAGAAACGGGAGACATCTTGGTTTGTTTGAAAAAACAATTGAACTTCCCCCACCGCTTTATTTTGATATATAGAACAAAACATTTTAGACAAAAAGTGTAGGGAAATGGTCACTAAATATGAAAATGATATCATCGATATATTTTCATTAGGCAAAATTCTATAAAAACCCCATTTTTCTACTTGGTGTTGGTTGTTACGCCCTCTAGCGGACGTTTGACAAACTCGAAAATAATTTTCAGCAATTTCTCTTGGCGACTTTTATTATTTATTTATTTATTTATTTACTTATTTACCGATCATACAACATATAACAGGATAAATCCCAAATAATGTTACATAAGTATATGATCAAACTAAAATTACCTTAATATTGAATCTATACAAAAATATATATAAAAAAAAAAAAAATAAAACAAGCTAAACCAACACTAGTATTTTATCAAACTAAAATTACCTTAATATTAAATCCATACAAAAATATATAAAAAATAAAACAAGATAAAACAACACTAGATGTTAATATATGTACAGTCATAAGTATAAAATTAAAAACAAATTTTACGTGTATAGTAAAGGACAACATTAATCACAATTGAGACATTTTAATGCACAAACAATATTAAAGAAAATAACGATTAGGGGAGTAGGCATCTAAGCTTATTTTTAAGAGAACGTTTTAATCTATGTCAAAATTTTGTGACAGGTGGGCATTGAACAGGCTCATAAATCTGTTAGCAAAACTAAATCTACCCACATCTGTACGACTGTAGGATACTGTGAAAGTTTCTGTTTGTCTAGTTTGTCTCAAAGGCACTCTAAAATTAATCAGGGTTAGAACCTTGGGCAGTCCGTTAAGCCATTCAAAGTTTGTGCCCAAATCGATAATGTTAAAATGGTCCTGCGCGATTCTAGACTGTTTAGGCCCAGTAATTTTAAACGTTCTACATAGGTATATTGGTTTTATCAATGTTTATCCTAAACAACATAAAATTTTTTGTACTGAACACGTTCAAGTCTTTTTATTGGGTGTTGATAATATGGTGACCAGATTGGGCTACAATACTCCATGTGACTTCTACACAGCACAAAATAAAGGATTTTCAAAGTATATCACATTTTTGAACTCAAAACATTGGCGCATCAAAAGACCCGCCATCTTAAAAGCTTTGCCAATCACACTATCAATATGGCTTGTAAAAAGGAACTCACTATCAAAGAGCACTCCCAGATCAAATAAGTTGTACCCCAGGTATTTTTAAATTAAGTGTCAGATTTTGTAATCGTGACACACCAGTTGTTTTTTGTGGAGAAAGTAATTTTTTTACATTTACTGGCGCTCAAAGTCATCCTGTTACATCCGCACCATTCACACAGTTTATCAACTTCTGAATTTCTGCAGCAGAATACAATCATTCAGGCTTTTTATTTCGCGAAATATTTTAAGATGTTCTGCAAAAAAAGGTAATGACAATTTCGAATAAATACGCTACGTCGTTCACAAAAAGAAGAAATAATATGGGGCCCAAATGGGACCCTTGAGGAACTCCCGAGTGAACCTCAATGTAATTGGAAAAATGATTGTTATATTTTATAATTTGAGTTCGCCCAGACAGGTAACTCCTTAACCATGAAAAAGTGGTCGCCAATTCCATAATTCCTAAGTTTATGTATTATAAATGTCATGATCCACACAGTCAAACGCTTTCTTGAATATCAAAATATATCGCGTCAATTTGGGATGTCGAATCAATAGCATCACTTATGATGCTCGAATATCTGCCAAGTTCGTTTAATTTGACACGAGCGGCCGGGATAGAAACCATGCTGGTGTTCAGAAATTATGTTAGAGAAAGTGTGAAAAATTTGCCCTGAAACTATACTTTCGAGGACTTTACCAAGGCAACATAAACCAGATATAGGACGGTAAATCCACATTAGATCTATCCCCAGCTTTAAAAAGCGGTGTAACAATGGCACATTTCCAGAGATCGGGAAATATTCCCGATGACAAAGATTTTTTAAATAGGGCATATATAGGACTGGTTAGTGTGGGGCAGCAGTTATGAAAAAATAAAGGTGGTATTCCGTCGTTACCTGGTCCCTTATTAGTTTTTAAACCAACCAACTTTTCAAAGACTAAATCTAAACTAATGTTGATAAATGGAAGGTAAACATTATTGACTGGTAGGGTGATATGTTGGGCATAATCGTGTTGATAATCCGGCAACTGATATACCGATTTAAAAAATGAAGCAAACATTTCCGCTATCTCTGCAGTGTTGCTTGAACTCATTGTCTGGTAACTCATTGACTTAGGATTACCTACGGTCTTTTTCTTTGATTTTAAGTATGTCCAAAATAATCTACTGTTCTCCACAATTTTGTATTGAATAGAAGATAAAAAGTTTTGATAATCGTTATCAATTGAAATCTTAGATTGTGATCTTAGCTGTTTATATTTAACTTCTAAATGCTTAGATTTGTTTTTTCTAAACTTATTATATATGTTATTTTTTTCTTTAATTAATTTAATTGTCGCTTGTGTAAAATAAGAAGGAAATTGCAAGGAACTAACAATTACCCTAGGGACATACATATCAATAGCAATGTTTAAAATTGAGTAAAACATTTCTGTCACACTATTTATATCAAAGTCTGGTGAGTGCAAAAATGACCAGTCAAAACCAGCAAAAAAATCATTGAGTTGATTATAGTTAGCTTTATGAAATGCAAATTTGCAGGAATTGTCAGGTACATATAAATTTGTATCGGTTTTAAACTCAAACTCGATGTTCAATGCCGGATGATGGTCGTCAACCTTAACCAAGGGTGCTGCACATGCTGCAACAGTTGCACCTTTAAAAGTCGACAATACATTATGATTTTTTTTTCTCAAATCAATTATGATTTTTTTTTCTCAAATCTATACGACCAATATCTTATGACATATGGCCGCTCGCTACCCTTAACTGATCACCCTGTACAGGGTTTTCCCGTATATTTTTCCACCCACCTAGAGAGTTTATTTGAATAGATACGGAAATGTCGTAAATACAAAAGTTGTTGGTTTTTTTATGAAGATTTAGAATATTATATCATTAGTGCAAAAATATTATTGAAAATGTCAAATTTTGACAGGTTGTCAGTTTTTTTAAATTAAACACCCTGTATATTAAATCATATTCTTGAAGATCTTTTTTTTCTAATTTCAGATATATATACACTTTTAATATATTCTGTCAATTAGTTTTCGATATATAACCGTTTAAACATTAAAGAAATGGTAAGGTAATTTGCGCTTAAACATAGTGAGCCATGGTCAAAACAATTGCGATGAACGACGCCTTTTTGACGTTTACCGGTCAGAGGTATCTATTTACGAGCATTTTTAATATCTAATACGTTGGACGATGGGTTATTCGGAAGAAGAGAAACTCGACATGATAGAATTATTTTATTTACATAGTAAAAATGCATCGATAGCTCGTAACGAATATCATAGACGGTTTCCAGATAGACCAACACCGACTCGTAGCATAAATTAAACATTGTTAAACAATTGAATGAAAGAAGAACACTTAAGCGAAAAGTTAGAATAACAATATCCTACAAAAATCAATAATATAAAGTAGGTAAATAATATTAGCTTAAAGAACTAAATTTTGGTTTTCTATATAGCCTCCTTGGTTTATAATGCATTTCTGAATATTTCTTCTAAATTTTCTGTGTATGGATGCGTAGATAAAATGAGGTGATTGGGTGTTTAAACCTTCGATTGTTTGGACTATATTTTGGTCTAAAGCTTGGATGGTTCTTGGCCTATTGTAGTATATCTTGTTTTTCAGATAACCCCACAAAAATATGTCCAATGGAAAGAGATCGGGACTGTTTGCTAGCCATCTTAATGGTCCATGTCTTCCAATCCAAAATGGATACCTGTCATTTAAAAAATTGGTGACCGGCTGGATATTATGAGGAGGGGTATCATCTTGTTGCCATATCAAATTAAGATATGAATTAATCGGTAGTTGTTCTAAATGCCCCTCGATTTCGTTTTCTAATAACTCCTGATACTTTTGTCCGGTTAAATTCCTATTTAAAAATATAGGTCCAATAATATGATTGTTAAGAAGGCCACACCAAACATGTAGGGATCTTCTTGAATGAATTTTGATCGCCTGAAGAGCTCGCGGGTTTTCTTTTGACCAAAAATGCTTGCGGTTAAACATGCCTCCAGTGGTAAATTTTGCCTCGTCAGTGAAAATTATGTTTGACAGATTTAGTTGGTTCATCATAACACGTCTTTTTATTTCTTGGCAGAAGTGTAATCGGTCTATTTCATTTTGATCGGTTAATTCTTGAGTGGGTAAAAACTTATATGGCTTATATTTATAATGTTTTAGAATTGAGTGGATTTTATACCATGATTAGTTAAAAAAAGTGACTGCAGTGGGAATTAAGGGCTCAGGATTTTCTAAAACAAGAATAAATAAGATAAATAAATTATTTTAATACAAAAGTTTCAAAATTACCTTCAAAATATAATAAAATATTTAAATCTTCTTCAGCGTTTCTTTCCACTATTCTAAATTTTCGCTTAAGTGTTTTTCTTTCATTCAATTGTTTAGCGATGTTTAATATTGTCCTACAAATCGGTGTTGGTCTATCTGGAAACGGTCTATGATATTCGTTACGAGCTATCGATGCATTTTTACCACCTAAATAAAATAGTTCTATCATGTCGAGTTTCTCTTCTTCGGAATAACCCATCGTCCAACGTATTAGATATTAAAAATGCTCGTAAATAATTACTTCTGACTGGTAAACGTCAAAAAGGCGTCGTTCATTGCAATTGTCTTGACCATGGCTCACTATGTTTTAGCGCAAATTACCTTACCATTTCTTTAATGTTTAAACGCTTATATATCCAAAACTAATTGACAGAATATAATAAAATATCTTCAAGAATATGATTTAATATACAGGGTGTTTTATTAAAAAAACTGACAACCTGTCAAAATTTGACATATCCAATAATATTTTCGCACTTATGATATGATATTCTAAATCTTCAGAAAAAACCCAACAACTTTTATATTTACGACATTGCCGTATCTATTCAAATAACCTCTCTAGGTGGGTGGAAAAATATACGGGAAAACCCTGTATAGTTGTGGAAATATTACAAAAACTAATCAAAAATAAACATGAATAATATAAACCGTTAACTAAAAAATACAAAAAAAAAACAATTCATAAAATTAAATTTATTCTTCTCTTCTTTTCCGCGAAAATATCTATTAATCTTTGAAGATCTATGTTTTTTTATCTATGACTTCTCACTTGATAAAATAGCCAAGTTTGATAGTCTGTCATTTCCAATTGTATTTCTCTAAAATAATTGTATTATTTTTAAACAAGAGAAAGTTCGCTCACATATTATATTTTTTTTTATTTTAATTAGGTAAGTTAGCTTATATTTGGGATTCTTACTACTAGAGATATATTGTGTTGTTATGGTTTGAGTATTTTATTTCGTAAACATACTGTGCTTGTATGCGCGTATTGTATAATATATTTAGACAGGCCAATGGGGGGCCGCGGCGCCACCCAGACCCCCCCTTGTCTACGTCCCTGGTTGACAGAATAAAAATTGTCAACTGACAGATCAAATCTATTGTGTCAATTGATGTTGATCTGTCAAATGATCGATTTAGTCTGTTAATTCTTCGATTTCAATTTTATTTGCATTGACACATTTACTTAACCAATTGATAGATTTATAGATATTTTTACGATACAAATGAGTTAACAAGTAAATGAAGGTAACCCAGGTACGAAGTAATCAAGAACTTATTTAGATATTTTTAGTCGCTATTTACGTTCATGTTATATTGAAAATTCAATGCGTTTAATACATTACTCATTAATGTAATCTTGTGACAAATAAATCATGGCTTCCTTAGAAAATATTGAATCCTAACTTTAGAAAGTGTGATATTTCGATGATACTCAAATCTTTTATGCACTTGTGAAACATCACTAGACTGGAAAATGTACGCTCTTTCCAAAAATCGAAAAATCCAATATGGCAGCCATAAGCAAAATGAAAGTTGATCCGGGTTGCGGAATAACAAAAGACGATGGAGACATGTCGTACACGCCATCTCATTCGTCTGTCAAATTTACCATTTTGGATTTACTGTCGAAAAACGAAATCCGCCATTTTCGTTTTTTCGCCGATATTTCCAAAACCAATTGACCGATCGTAAATCTAAAGCCGGATATCGAATGCTGTAAGTTTCCTCTAAAATTTTTCCCATTTAGTATTAGATTAAGTTCAAATTGTGTGCAAGCTTTAAGTGTGATATAGAGATAAACTGGTAAAGTTGTGGTAAATAAAAA
This sequence comes from Kuschelorhynchus macadamiae, assembly GCA_030620095.1. NCBI lineage: Eukaryota > Metazoa > Arthropoda > Insecta > Coleoptera > Curculionidae > Kuschelorhynchus > Kuschelorhynchus macadamiae. Next base: position 498,822 of record JAUTXW010004774.1, read on the forward strand.
TAAATTTTAAAAAAATTATTCAATTGGCATTAAATTGAACACTTATTGAATTTGATGGAATATAATGGTCCCAATAAAAATGTTTGACTATATAGTATATATGTGTTAAATTTTACACACTTTACCATTCCTATTAAAGGGTAAGTTCATACCGAGGGAAGTTCCGGGTAAAGGAAAAGTTGCCGATTTTTATTAATTATAATCACAAAAATGCAATGTGCAATGCAAAAGTGTAAAAGGTTCTATCAGATACTTTGTTATATAAAAAAATCGGATATTATATGGTTCTTATTTATGTTCAATATAAATAAGAAAATTCAACAAATAAAAAGGATTACTTAAAAAATCGAGACCAAAAAGCAACAATAAACAAAACAATTTACAACTATTTCAAATAATCCAATTTTTCATTAATTTATGAACATAATATATTAAAGAATTCTAAATAGTATAATAGGCTGAATATTTTCTTATGGCTTCGATGTCATTCAAATATTATATAAAAAGTTGAAAACAAATTAGAAGTACACGAATGCAGATTTCTTTAATAAGCTGAAACTTGTTATCTAAAGTTATTTCCCTTAAGTTAGTTTATTCCAAACAAGCATTATTGTTAAAAACCTATATGAATATAAATACGATTTTTTAGAAAATGACTAAACACTTTGCTTGCATTTTTTCCCGATAAGAACATCCTAGTAAAAATAAATTTTCATCATATGAAACATGGTCACTCGATAAATTTAGCCGCCATAGAGCAAACGAAATATGAGGAACTGCTTTTCTATTTTAAAAACCGCGTCTATTTTTACTCGCTAAAGACATCCAGGAAGCATCGACATCTCATCATGCCCGGTTCTTTACGTTCGATTGAATTTTCTTTTATTTTCTAGTTTCTCACCTAGTTTCGCCACAAGAAAAACAAAAGAAAAAAATATCACTTTTCACTCGCGGCACAGCTCGAAAGAATCTTAAAATAAGTTGGCTGTGAAACGGGAAATATCCCCGCCCCCCGATTTTCAGCTGTCTCCCACTCACACGCGATAGACTGGATAGTTGTTGGGGAAAAGCAAAATTTATTTCGAATCGATGTGGGCGCGGTGTTGAAAAAAATAAAGAGCCCACTTTGATGGGGGGGGGGGGAGGGGGAGGAAACCCTCACGATGAAGAGCTACGCAAATATCCTTGGTCAAAGAATAATTACACAGGGTGTTTCCTAACCTCGTTTGTAAAATAAAAGGGGTCCTCACTCAATTTTAAGATGAAAATGACGTGTATAATTTTTTCAGATACCGCTTCGTTTTTAAAATAAAGGGTGTTAAAAGTTTTTAAAATAATAATCTGTTTTTTATTATTAACCTAAATACCCGTTACCCGATTTTTTGAGAATGGCAGTGTTATTTAATGTAATAAGGAGATAATTTTGTCATAACTATTAAAATTATCGAGTCCAGTGGCGTCCCGAGAGATTTCTTAACGAATATAATTGACAAATACGAAAGATCCCATCATATTTCTGAAACTAAAAGAGATAGGGGGATGGCACAGAGATTTTCGGAACTTACTTATGTCAATGAATTATTGTTGGAAAATCCAAGTGCTCCAGATACTGTATCAGCAATGGAAATAAATATTTTAAAGGAAGTAATAGAGGTTTTAAAACCGTTAGAAAAATTAACTACCGAATTTAGTTTTCAAGAGTATCTGTCTGTGAGTAAAGTTATACCAATGATCAGGTGTGTGAAAAAAAGTCTGGAAAATTTTAATCCTCAATTAATAATTAGCATATCTTTATAAGAAAATTTACTACAAGCAATCCATAAAAGATTTGGGAAGATGGAACAAAACCATGTCCTAGCTGTTGCTGCAGTTTTAGATCCTCGATTTAAAACAATTCATTTTTTGGATCCAGTTTTATGTGCAAAGACTTTGAGTAATATTAGGAAAGAAATTAGTTTAATCAGTTATAACTGTGCCTTTGATGATCAGTCAAAACAAAAACAAATGCTTCAACTTAGTCTGCAACTGAAGTTTTTGATTTGTAGGGATACCACAGGGATTTAGTGTCAAAAAAAGCAAAAATGTCTTCTGGATTGGATCAACAGGCTGAACTTTCATTATATTTATCCCTACCCCTAACCGATTTAAAGCAGGACCCTCTTCAATTCTGGGAAGATATGAAAAACACCTTCCCTAACCTCAGGGGCGTGCAGTCCATGGAAGCAAGGGAAGCAGTGCTTCCCCAAAAAAAAATTACAAAACATCTTCTAAAATGTAATTTTTGAAATAGGAAACCATTAATTTAGTTTATATTAAAAATGATAAAATATTATCTTAATTATCAAGCCCATATTAAATGCGGCCTTGACTCCGACCGAGCCGAGCAATAGAAAATCGAATAGAACCTATGCGGGCCGCTAGCTTCTCTGCAGCCAAGTCCTGTATGCTTGATTTCCTGTGAATCGAGCCAGAGGCTATTGAACTTTCCACCGGCTATTTGCAATTTTTGCATTTCAGTCGCGTGCTTTAAGTGGTGGCGGAAGATATAGTTAGCTCGGTTCTTTGTTTGAACGGCTATCCGTGTGTTGTGTGATACGTACGTCGCGTCGTGCATGGTGCGATATGGAAGACAATAATACGGACGTGGATATGCAAATACCGTCAACTTCGGCCGTCGGTAATAACGTTAAAAATGTTGGAGAATTTAGTAAGAAGAGTGTGTGTGAATGTGTGGTGTGTGTCTTATTAATAAAGGGATTTTCAACATTAAACTTCGCTGATAAGCTTCAAATAATTTCCAAAGGAAGGGCAAAACCGCCTATGAAAAATTTAACCACAAAAATGAAAAACTGTATTAGACATTTTTATCAGGAAAAACAATACGAACAATTTAAATGGCTAACAGGGTGTGAAAATATAAGTAAATTATTTTGTTGGCCATGTTTACTTTTTGAAAATGAAAAAGGTCTCTGGAATAAAACTGGTTTTTCCGATTTAAACAATTTCCATGAAGCTGTAAAAAGACACATTATGTCCAAAGCGCATTTGCAGGCCGTCATAAAAGAAAAAGTCTTGGGCAAAACCAGAATTGAATACGCCCTTAATAAACAATTGAAAATTAGTCACCGCCAGCACAATGAACTAGTCGATAAAAATAGGCAAATATTAAGAAGACTTATCGATGTTGTTTGTTTTCTCGGACAGCACGAATTGGGATTTAGAGATCATGACGAAACAAGGGTTTCTTCAAATAGAGGAAATTTTCAAGATTTACTTAGTTTAATGGCTAAATATGATGATTGCTTAAAAAATTATTTAGAGCAGTCTAGCGTTTTTCGCGGAACGTCGAATCGAATCCAGAATGATTTAATTTCCGCTGTTGGAACCATTATTCTAAAAAGAATCAAGCAGGAGATTGGCGAGGCGCGGTTCATTGCTATTGTTCTGGACGAAACAATTGATATCACTAATTTTAGCCAATTATCTATAGTAAAGTCTATAGTATATCTATAGTCTGTTTTAACGTAGCGTTAAAAGAGACGGAAGTACTCAAGAGCGATTTTTAGGTTTTAAGAATGTGTCCGAAAATCGTACAGCAGATGCACTATATACCGTAGTTTATAACGTTACTAAAAAAATTAATGGAGAGAAAAAATTAGTTGCTTAAAGCTATGATGCAGCTGCAGTGGTGGCAGGACAATTAGGGGGTCTGCAAGCTAAAGTTCGAGAAACTTTCCCAAGTTCTGTGTTTGTCCATTGTTTTGCTCATAAATTAAATTTAGTTTTATCCCAGTCCATCAATCACATTAAAGAGTGTAAAGTATTTTTCGTTACTTTAAGTAACATGGCTGCTTTTTTTTCCAAGTCAACAAAACGTACCCAAGCTTTGGACTCCACAAACGATTGGCCAAAGTAGCTCCTACTAGGTGGAACTATAATGGAAGACTTGTGTTAACAGTATTTGAAAATCGTGAATCACTGATTGAACTATTTGAGAATATAATAGAAAATAATGAAACATGGGACTCAGAAGCAATAAATAGTTCGAGGGGGTTTTTTTATTGTTCGAAACGAGATTTTAATTTTAATTATTTGTTGAACATATTTTCAGAAATATTTCCATTCTCGAACAATGTTTTTAATATATTATAAACTAAAACAAATGATATTGCTTTTTGCCTAAAAAAAGTGGATGATTTTAAGTCCATGTTAAGCCAAAAAAGAGATGATTTTGACCTATTTTGGGAGAAAACGATGACGTTAAATGTAGAGCCACAAGCCAAGCGTCTTCGAACAGACAAGGTGGGAGATGTTTAAACATCATACAGACGCCTCTTTTATGAAATAATCGATCAGATTTAGCAACAAATAAACTATAGATTTAACGGTTTAAATGATTTTAAATTCCTCGAGCTCTGCAATTTTGATGCATTTAAAGGAAATGGCCAGTTGTTCGACCGAGTGTTACTGCGATCTGAACTAAAAGTGATTTATGAAACTGACGATATCAGCGCAAAAAATAACGCTAAGGAACTAATGCAATTTTTAAAAGACAAGGAGCTGGAAGATGCCTACACCGAAGTGTCGAAATTGTGTGAATTAGTATTCACAATACCTGCCACAAGTTCATCAGTAGAAGGCTATTTTACGTACAAAAAATTTCGTGAGAATTTCAACGGGGCGGGAGCATCCACGTTTTTATGATGACGTCATTAACGAATTTGCAAAAGATGATCGAAGAATCGAATTACATTACAAATAGGTAAGTTTCTAAAAATTGCTTCCTTTTCTTAAATTTTTATCGCACGCCCCTGCTTAACCTCTTTAAGCTTTCCCAACAACATGTCAATTTTAGCCACTTCAGTATCTTCAGTGGAAGTGGAAAACGTCTATCAAAAGTTCTATTTTTAAATTCTTTAGAAAGGGAAGATTAGCTGCTTAAATTTCAATTATGTACTTATATAAGTTACATGTACTTCCCTATTTATTTTTCAAATGTTTTAAATTCTGTTTTTACGTGTGTAATAGTGTAGTTAGAAATATTATGTTATTTTTTCTTTGTTTCAATGTTTTGTTTGGTATACTTACATAGCCTATACTTAACTTACCTATTTATTTAGTTTTCAAATGTTTTGACTGCTGTTTTTACATGCCTAATTAGAAATGTTATGTTATTTTTTCGTTTTTTTCAATGTTTTAGTAAACTTACCTACCTATTTATATTTCAAATGTTTTTTTGACTGCTGTTTTTACATGCATATTTAAAAATGTTAATTATTTTTTCTTTTGTTGTAATGTTTTATTGTGTAAATTGCGTTTAATTTCTATTTTTACTTTTTTATTTACCTATACAATTTGACAATAATACTGACCGACAAGATTTTTCTAACACAGGCCAGCTCATTATTTTCACAATGGAAATTCACTCCCAATATTAAAAAAAAATACGGAAAGCCCTAATACGTACCATTTTTTAATAGCTTAATTAGAACCTTTTATATTGGCAAATAAACAATTTTACGGTGGGGCGGCTAAAATGGGTCCATTTTACAACGGAAAAATTACCTAGACTGGGTTGTTTACAACATTAGACATAAAATAAACGTTAAACATCACTCTTCTGTTGAGTTTCGAATTGAGTGGTTCTCTGTGTATCGATAAGCAAGTGTATTTGAACACGAGAATTATAACATTTTCAAATTTATGTATAATTATTTAGTTTATAGTAACAGTGAAGCAATTACTAAATTTGGCTAGTTATATAGTTACTGATTTTTACACAGTGTTCTAACACCATCCTGTCGAATAACTCTACGAGTTGGATTTTTCCAAATTTACATATCATACACTTTATAAAAGAAAGTTAATAAAATCTTTATTAATAGGGTGTTACTATTGAAAGTGACATAGTTTGAATCTATAATCAGTTTTAGTTCATAAGATACCGGCCTTCTTTATTAATGAAAATAACAATTTTTTCATTTACAATAAAATATTCTGTTTTTTTTGGTTTCTTCTTTCAGTCCATTTCACTCACATGAATTATGATAAACATATTTACTCTCTTCTTTCTTGTAAATATCAATTTAAGACTTTGAGAACACTCGAACTATTAGAAAGTTTCAGTTGACATAACTTTTTGTTTTCATCTCTCCAAGCTGCCTTTCTTTATGTTTGCTTGGTATGGAATGTTAAACAGACATTTTGCTTATGGTTTTTCATTATTTTAAGCCCATTAGTAATCTGAAACAAAATTGAACATTATAACTTTGCAGTTAAATATAACCTTTAAAATATCAAGACTTTTATGTAAATTACATTTTACATACCTCAATATGTTTTATTCATAATTCATTGGATTACATTTTGTAAAGTATTTTCAACTTCTCTAAATTAAGACAAAAGAAATTTGTTTTTGCTTTGTTTATAAATATTCGGAATTTGCCTGCCTTTCTCTTCTGTCACTATGGTTTCATTAGTTTCTTATTTTTCGGCATCCAGCCAGCTTTGACAGTGTCTGATTTTTCATTTAAGTCATAATTTTGGTTCTGCTCAGGAGCAATTCGCCAGCTGTATTCGGGGACACCGAATGTTATCGGGTTCTTACTCCCTTCTACTAGTGGCGCCAGCAGTGAACTCCACTGTAAATATTATTTTATTTTATGGCATTAGGTTGGCATAAGTCTGAAGTGAGGAAGAATGATGGAGGGGAATGTCAAACTTCTTTGAATTTTCTGGAACTGATTTTCTCGTCCCTTTCTATTGGCTCTCCTTAGAGGTGCAACATGTGTCCGGCTTTATAAAAGTGCCTTAATGGACCAATTTTTTAAGTACTGAGAGTATGCCATAAATAATTATTTTAAAGTGCAGTGCTGTTGATAGTCTAAGGCCTATTTATGGACATCATCTGGCCATAAATTTTGGTCCCATTTTGTTTGGTTCCACATTTGATCAACCACGTGGTAAGTCGATTTTCAAATTAGTTTCCTACTGTGAGCTAATTCGCAATTATCTTTTATAAACAGAATGGCGTCCTGAATTTTGTTTTTGGCTGTCGATCCTCGAAAAGCCTTTCTAGATGTCTGGAAATTCCCTTTATTGGTGACCGTTGACGTCGAAGGAGCCCTCTAGATGACTAGAGGTAAGGCAATGTCTTTGAATAGTTGTGTTGTAAATAACTTGTTTTTGCACATTCCATGTCGATTTTATTTTAAGACAAACAATTGTTTGTAGGGTTTCAGGTTAAGAATTCAAGTTTATGGTGTAATTTTTGGGGTACATAAACCAAGAGTTCTACAATGGTTTTGGAGTTCCTTCCTGTAAGAGTATAAGGAATTAATTCTTAGTTTTTATGTTTATGAATTTTATATAAGGTAGCAGAAAGGAAGTAAGTAACCTATTTTTTGTAAAACAGCCTTGGCGAAACACTTTATATTTTTATAACTTTTTTCCTTGCGGCAGTGTAAGAGAAAATTCATGAATTTTTGATTCCCTGTGCGCTATTTAATTTAATTTTCATATTTACATATTTGCGACATGACATTTCGCCAGATGTTCATAGGTTGATGATATAATGGTAATAACGTTCTATCACATTTCATATATTTGATATATTTTATATATTTTACATTTTCTTGATTTATTTTTTTATATCTTCATGTTAATTGAATTTTTGAATGTAAGCTTCACATGTCAAACATTATTTTATAAAACAACTTTTTTAAAAAAAAAAACAAAAGATCAAGGTGATCATTAAAATTTGACAGTCTGCACTTTATATAGTGTTTTATTGAAAAGCCCTCCAAATCTTTATTTTGTCTGCATTTAAATATCAATATAGATTTCTTCCTAATTGAGTCACAGTCAATTAGGTGGCGCCCATTTTAATTTCGAAAGGTGTACCCGAGAACCTGCAACCTACAGCTCTCCGAAAAGATGACTGGCTGCCGTTCGCACGTATTGGTAAGTTCATAGAGACTTTACGCCATAGAATGTCGAGTCAAACGTGCCGAAGTTGCAAAATTTCTCCTGACAATTTTGTTATATTTTCTGGTGAAATCACAAGCCGGGCCATTTTCCGAAAATGTAAAAAAGCCTACTTTAAATATTTTTGTGTGTTAATTGGGCATCAAGATAAGCGGTGGGCTCCCCATGTGTACTGTGTTAGTTGTAGTGTATCATTGGTGTAGTGGATGAAGGGAAAGAGAAAAAGTATGCCTTTTGCAGTTCCAGTGGTATGGCGAGCACCTACCAATCATTCTGACGATTGTCATTTTTGCCTGACAACGACTGAAGGTTATTCCAAAAAGGGAAAGCACAATATAGAATATCCAAATTTGCAATCTGCCATACGACCTGTTCCTCATAATGCAAATTTGGCAGTGCCGACTGCGCCCTTAAATTGGCAAGCTATTGATTTTGGAGATAATGAAGATAACGCATCAGAAGAACAGTGCACTGATCCCACAGGTCCCAGTTCCGGCGAGCCACGTTTGATTGTTCAAAGTAAATTAAATGGTTTAGTATGTGATTTGGGGTTATCCAAGCAACAGTCAGAATTTCTGGGTTCCCATCTTAAGGAATGGAACCTATTGGCCAAAGAAACAAAAATTTCGAATTTCAGAAAAAGAAATGCTGTTTTCTGAATTCTACAGTATGGAAAATTCGTTGTGCGCGTGTACTAATATAGACAGTTTAATGCAGGAACTTGATATTGAACATTCTCCCCATGAGTGGCGCTTATTCATAGACTCATCATTTGTTTCTGGGACAGTCGTGCAATAAATGAGTATTATGTAACAAAAAATTTGGCCAGAAAGAAGCGAATTTCAACCGGGATCTCAAAATATTAAATTTATACCTCTTGTTGATCCCAAAAACGTCCTTTTGCCTCCTCATCACATTAAACTTGGGCTGATAAAAAACTTTGTGAAGGCTTTGAATAAAGATGGTGATGGATTTAAATACCTAAGACAAGTCTTTCCCTAGTTAAGTGATGTCAAATTAAAAGAAGGCATTTTTATTGAACCACAAATCAGAAAATTGATGGACGATGTCATTTTTACGGAAAAGCTTACCAGGTAGGAACTCAGAGCACGGAATTCATTTGTTAATGTAGTAAGAGGATTTTTAGGCATCAATATAGATGAAAATTATGAACAATTAGTTAATGAACTCTTAGATGCCTAAAAAGTGCTTGGTGCCAGAATGTCATTAAAAATTCACTTCCTCTACTCCCATCTGTCATTTTTTTCCTAAAAATTTGGGAGTTGTTAGTGACGAGCAGGGTGAAAGGTTTCACCAAGATATCAGAACAATGGAAATTCGATACCAAGGATGATGGGATCCAGCCATGATGGGTGACTACTGTTGGTTTTTGAAGAGAGAAGATAGGACACCCCATAAACAGAAAAATAAAGTTTAATTAGTGTTTTAAGTTAATATTTTTCTCGTTTGCTTTTCTCTTAGATGAATGGTATGTTTAATAGGCGAAAACTGTAAACATAGTCAATAAACAGGGTTAAGAATTTTCTGAAATCATTTTTTCTATAGATACTAAGTATCGCAGCATTCGATATGGTTCTACAATTCTAACAATAAAAACCTACGTGTTACAACTTTCTATTTGTCATTTTCGTATTTGGATAGGTCCATTCTATTAGTTTATGCTATTCTGATTTGTGTTACAACAAAAACATTTTTTTTTGTCGGCTAGTGATTTGTTTCCTTTCAACATTAAATATTCTTGACAAAATGGCGAAGGAAATTTAAAATGATTCTACACTCCAAAAATACTTTTCGATGTATCGATGGTTAGATATCGATATTTTATACATATCGATTATTAAGCATTCGATCTATCTATGTTTTTGAATTTTTGTGCATCACTAGCCATACCTACATATATGGTAGGATAAAAAAAAATTCTCGTATGTTTGGAACATGAAATTTTCGGAATATCATATACATAGTATAAGTGAAGAGTGTGTACAATTTCAGATCGATATCTTACCCGCTTCATTTTTTTTCCTCTATATCCGGTGTCGCGCTTTCAGGACAAAATAGCGCGCACCGCCGCGCCGTATGCAGCGGTCCGGAAAAAAATTCATATTTCGAAAACTAAAAAAGATAAGGGAATCCGGTTTGCGTTATTTTATTAAGAAATAATCGTTTTAAAACATATCCTAACGAAATCAAGCTAACTTGACGGAAAATGTATAAAAACAAATTTCAAAGTGAAAATTTAGTCATATCTCCGAAAATATTAATCCCCCGTACATTTTTATACGTTCTATGCATTCAGCAGCTTAAAATACCTATATAAACGTATATTTTCCACAGATTTTCGAAATAAAAATTTTCCGTCAAAAAAATCCATACATATATGCATGCAAAATTTTCGAAAAATTTTTTGGTGGCAGATTTTGCTGAAACATGGTCTATATACTAATTTGATACCGTAAAATCCGAAAATAACACTAGTTTGGTCGTAGGATGTACGGCTGATTTTTTACAGCCCGTGAAATATCGAAAAATTTATGATTTTTAACTGGGTTCGGAAAATCATCAATATCTCAGAAACTATAAGTCCTAGAAAATCGTTCGTGACATAACTAGTCGCGGAAAAACGGGTTTTTAATACATTTTATACATGATGAATAAATCAACGTTTTTATATGTATTTGATGAATATAAAATACATCATACCTACTACATATATGGTACAATAATTTTTTTTCTCGTATGTTTGAAACACGAAACTTTAAGAATATCATACAGATAGTATAAGCGAAGAGTGTGTACAATTTCAGATCGATATCTTATCCTCATCATTTTTTTTCCTTCTATATCTGCTGTGGCGCTTTTTGGCCAAAATAGCGCGCACTGCCGTATGTAGCGATCAGGGAAAAAATTCATACTTCGAAAACTTAAAGAGATAGGGAGATACGGTTTGCGTTATTTTGTTAAGAAATAACCATTTTAAAACATATTCTAAACAGGTGGTGCTAACTTAATGGGAAATGTAAAAAAAAATCAAATTGAAAGTGTATTTATATTTTTCGTCATATCTATATATATGGTATGATACAACTTTTTTCCTTTATGTTTGGAACATGAAACTTTGGCGATATCATGTAGAAAGTATAAGTGAAGAGTGTGTACAATTTCAGATCGATATCTTACCCGCATCATTTTTTTCCCTTCAATATCTTGTGGGAGGCTTTTTGGTCAAAATAGCGCGCACCGCCGTATGCAGTGATCTGGAAAAAAATCATTTTTCGGAAACTAAAAGAGATAGGGGGGTGCGGTTTGCGTTATTTTATTAAGAAATAACCATTTTAAAACGCATTCCAAACAGATGGTGCTAACTTAATGGGAAATGTAAAAAAAAAATTCAATTTGAAAATGTATTTATATTTTTCATCATATCTACATATATGGTATGATAAAAATGTTTTCGTTCATGTTTGGAACATGAAGCTTTGGGAATATCATATAGATAGTATAAGTGAAGAGTGTGTACAATTTCAGCTTGATATCTTACCAGTTTCATTTTTTTTCTTCTATAGCCGGTGCCGCGGTTTCAGGGCAAAAGAGCGCGCACCGCCGTATGCAGCGGTTCGAAAAAAAAAATTATATTTCGGAAACTAAAAGAGATAGGGGGATGCGGTTTGCGTTATTTTATTAAGAAATAACCATTTTAAAACGCATTCTAAACAGATGGTACTAACTTAATGGGAAATGTAAAAAAAAAATTCAATTTGAAATGTATTTATATTTTTCGTCATATCTACATATATGGTATGATAAAAATGTTTTCTTTTATGTTTGGAACATGAACCTTTGGAAATATCATATAGGTAGTACCTGAGCCTAACAAGGCCCACCTTAATTTGGGTGCCCATATGACTGACTTATTTTGTCAAGAACTTTGTCAAAACTTTTATGCTATTATCAAACACATCTTTATATAAATTGTAGCCTCATTTTTGTTTCTATATTCATTATTAACTTTTTGTCGACATATTTTTTAAAAGTCTACATGCGGGCCTTATAATGACCTAGGGTTCTCAATACGGCCACGGTAGGTTACTTAATAAGGCCCAAGGTAAAGTAAGGTAAAACAATTTAACTTTACACAAATTTTTGTTTATTTACCATAAACTAGTAATAATATGAAAACTTAATATGATTATGAGTATGCTTTTTTTAACATAGATAGTTTTTTAAGTTAAAATTAAATTTCAAAAAAGTTACAAACACTTTTTTCCACTAAAGACGCATGTACTCAAGGTTAAAAAAAAGTAAAACTATTATCTTTAAAGGCATTTTTATCTATTTAGCAAAAACTTATAATAATAAGTAAACTTAATATTGATTATGATTTTGTTTGAAAATAAAAAAAATGTCCAGTTAAAATTAAATAATAAAAAAAAATAAATCTTAAATGTCTGTTTTCCACTAAAGAGATGCACACGTAGGGCATATAAAGGATGGCTCCTTATCTTTTTTGTTTAGACCTACGCATTCTTCGTGTACATATCTTACACACATATTGCACAATCTCATGTCAGCAACCCTGTCTTCTTTACATTCATGACAATACCATGCCTCAATAACCTTCTTCTTCTTGGGTTGTTGCGGTTTGGTGCAGTCTTTTAAATAATTTTCTACTTTTTCTTTGAAAAGATCTTTCGTCACCCGCTGGGCTTTATAATTTATTGATTTCTTTCTGGGCGTAATTTTCTTTACTTCAAGCTCTGGTGTAGGTAAAATGTTTTTAAAGTTAAGTCCTGGTTCTGCCTTCAAGAGTGGCGAATTTTCTTTAGCCACATGTAGATTACTAAAACTCTCATCAGAAGTTGAATCCCTTACTGAATAGTCACTGTCACTATCTGAAGAAGAGTCGGAGCTGGACGTACAATTTCTTTTGGTTCTCTTTTTTTGAATTCCACTTGGTCCCGCCTGGTCTTCGCCTTGTGTAAGTTTGGTCCCATTACTCGTTTTCTTATTTATGTGCCGACGATCGTCGTGTCCTTTATTTTTGGATTCTTCGATTTTATCTTTTAACAAACTTTTTGTGTTACTAGAATTTTGATCTGTTTCAGTTTCGACTTCAACTCTTCGCCTATTTGTAAGTTCAGATGGAGCAAAAACGTCATCAGGTAATATATTGGGGTCGAACGGGTAGATCCCAGTTGCGCAGAACCCAGATGATACATTTGCTGGTGTTGCAGCTCGTGGCCATACTTTGCTAAATATAGTTGCAAAGTTGAGTTTTGTTATTCTATGATTTGGTTTGTTGGTTTAAAAGAGCATAACTTCATCATCCCAGTAACTCTCAAAAGGACCAAATACAGATTTATCCATCGGCTGTAACTGATGCGTTGTGTTACTGGGAAGACAATAAAGTACAACGTCGTGTTTTTCCGCTGCCTCTACGATTGAATAATCTAAGTGAGAAGATGCTCCGTCAAAAATTAACAACACTTTTTCTTTTGGTTTAAAGATCGAAAAGTGCTCCAACCATTTTACAAAAGTGGTCGTTGTCATGCTACCTTTTTCAGTCATCTTAAGAGTTGAACCAGGAGGTAAGTTTTCTGACCATTCTTGTTTTTCCCTTTTACCTTTCATTAATATCATTGGTGGGATGATCTGCCCTATTGCATTTCCGCACACTACAATCGTAACGTTTTCAGCATGTTCTTCAGCAATTATATGGACATTTGATGAACCCTTTTTCGTAAGTACATACGGTTGCTTATGCAAAGTAAGCCTGCATCCTTTTTCATCCATGTTGTAAATAAGATGAGGTTTACCCATAATTCCCATTTCTTCAAGAACAAGCCGAAGTTTTTCGAAATGGTCATTTACAATAAATCTATTAAGTTTCGCTGCCCTTGCAGCATTCATGTGTTGTGCCTTTCGCCTTGCCACCTCGGGATGTCGCTTCAAAAAAAGACGAAACCATTTTCTGCCTGCCATTCCTTTTGTTTCGGAAAATGGATGGGAAATTCTCAGTTCGTCACAATATGTAAATACTGATCTTCTTAGAAGTTTGGACGTCAAAGGCATGCCAACATCTGACAATATAAATATTCTTTGACAGAGGTCATTTTCTTGATCAACTGTGAGGACAGATGGGCGCCCTAATCTTTTATTCACGACCCCAGAAGAAATGTGATTTCGAAGAGTCCTCCTGGGAATCCCGTATGTAAGACTTGCAGTTCTTACCGAAGTCCCTTCGTGCACTGCCTCCATCGCTCTCTGAAGCTGTTCCTCCGACCAGCGCCCTCTTTTTTTTGAAGCTTCCATTGTCTGCAAATAAAAATACCTATATTAATTTAAATGAATGCCTACTTTACATTCGAAACATTTTATGTACGATATAAAATGGTATTTTAAACATAAATTCATATCAATTCTCCATAAAAGTAATTCATAAGTAAAAATTAACTTTAGAGGAAACATTTTTGCAAGAATCTGTAACTCAAAAATAATAACAAGTGTAAAAATACATATACACGCGGATTTTTATATTTTTGATCGTAAAATGTCATCAAATTTCCAATAATTTCTGAGAAAACATTTTAAGTTAAAATTGATTTAATTGTTTTTTTTTTAAGTATTTTATTGCATTTTTTGTCCAGAAAAAAAGTATCCAAATAAGGCCCACTTATATACCTGGGCCTTATTTGGGCCATTTGCTCGGGCTTTAATAGGACCCCTCTAATTTATCATGTTTATGAGATAATAAAATACAAATTCACTAAAACAGAAATAGGTTTTTAATTAAAATTTTATACCAACTTAAACCTTAAACTTAAGCAATATATTAGAAATAAAATCAGTTTTCAAATACTTACCCAGAAAGAAATTTACGAGGAACACGTGAACTAGTATTAACAACACGCATTAAACTGGCGGGTTGCTAAATAAGAAAGCGAAGATTACAACCTTGACTGGTTCTCGGGATTCGTTCGTGTAACGAATGACGAAAAAACTACCACTTGGATTGAACAGTGTTGTCACTTTTAGGTGTGGGCCTTATTAGGACCTCTGGCCTTATTTGGCTTACCCACCTTATAAGTGAAAAGTGTGTACAATTTCAGCTCGATATTTTACCAGTTTCATTTTTTTTCTTCTATAGCCGGTATCGCGCTTTCAGGGCACCGCCGCACAGTGGATCGAATCAGTGTTATATAGGGACATTGGGTTGTTTTCCAAAATTAAAAGCTTTTGAAATCCAATAGAATATTCGTTTCACAAACACCCCAGGCCACTGGAAAAGCACCATGAAAGCTGTTGAATCACTTGTTATACATAAAAAAAAACATGATTTTGAAGGGAATTAAAAATTTATTAAAACATAAAGAAATATTTAGTTAAATCCGTGGGCCAAATTAAAATATATGAATGTAATTGAATTGTATTATTTAATAATTTACAGTAAAGATATTTGTCAAGAAGTAAAAATATGATGACGGTTTTCATTGATACTTTTTTTTCTCAGTGGCGTGCTCAACTGAAGTGTATTAAGTCAAAAATTAAAAAAATATATATATTGGTTGACTTTTAAAAAAATGCTTAAAACCGCATGGCTTGCAAACAACTGGAATAATAAGCAGACCCATTCACCTATTTACGAGCATCAACATTTCTTGCCCCAACTTGCCCCCTTGCAAGAAATATGAATTTTAATTTATTTGGAAAGGGGTCAAGTAAGCGTATTTAGCGAGTTCCGTGACATGCCGCGTGTTGATCGCGTCATCCTGGAAATCTTCGTTTGCAGTTATTGCACTCATTTGTTTTTAAAAATGGCGTCTAGTTCATTTTTTGACATGTGTTAAAGTTCTTGGTAGTGGAATATTTAAAAAGTTAATATGGATGCATTGACATCAAATCGCGATTTATTTATGTATTTTAGATCTAATAAAATTAAAATAAGTTATTGTGATAGTTTACTTAAGCATGTTATCAAAACAAAAAAAATTACACCAACGGAGAGTACCATTTTGATCCTGAAAGATTGTTTAAGAAAATACTGCAGCATTCTGCTAAATAAATGGAATCAGTCTAATAGAACCGAGGAAAGATTTTCTAAAAATCATAGGACATGGTTGGATCGGATTTTCTTATGGCCAAATTTTATGAATGTGGATTCTAATATTGGTAATACGTCAACTGAAGATATTCAAATCAATCTTTTTTTTTTGTCCTTTATAATTATTGACCGCATTTTAACATCGATTTCTCAAAATAATATGCTTTAGGAAAATATCGGGTTTTACAGTGAATGTCTTCATAGAACGGCTAGCGATTAATTAATTATCGATAGCCATTCAATGTCTCAAGAGCGTATGTATGGGAGGGGGGATACAGGGCCTCCCGTCCCGCCTACGTTATAGGAAATTTAGAAAGAATGTCAAAGTTTCCCCCTTGAACCCAACCTGACATAGAAACTTTGACTTTCTAAATTTCCTATAACTGAAAATGTATAATTCTGTTTTTAGTTGGGTGAGACTTTGGGGCTCAGAACCCTCCCCCCCTTGATATTAGCCTAGATCCGCCACTAGTTCAACACTTCTAATATTAAATACCTACATTCTTTATACTTATATGAAGCGATTTTATCGATTTTATATGTTTATGGTTATGCATTTAAAAATATACATTGAATCAAATTTTAGGATGTCCGCCATCTTGAATATTGAACAAATGTCATATTTTCTATGAATGTCTATGAGAGTATAACGCCTCAGCTTTCCAATAAAATCAAAATCATCGAAATGGGACGAATAGCATAAAAATTATGTCCAATGTCCCGATTTCCCTATGCTTCGATCCACTGTGCGCCGTACGCAGCGGTCCGGATAAAAATTTACATTTCGAAAACTAAAAGAGATAGGGAGATGGGGTTTGCGATATTTTATTAAGTAATAATCGTTTTAAAACATATCCTAACGAAATAAAGCTAACTTGACGGAAAATGTATAAATAAAATTTCAAAGTGAAAATTTAGTCATATCTCCGAAAATATTAATTCCCCGTACAGTTTTATACGTTCATTGCATTCAGCAGGTCAAAATACCTATATAAACGTATATTTTCCGCACGTTTCGAAAAAAAAAAAATTCCGTCAAAAACATCCATACAATGCAAAATTTTCGAAAAATTTTTTGGTTCCAGATTTTGCTGAAACATAGTTTATATACTTATTTGATACCGCAAAAACCGAAAATAACACTCGTTTGGTCCTAGTTTTTACATGGGTTTGGAAAATCATCGATATCTCAGAAACTATAAGTCCTAGACAATCGCTCGTGACAGATTCTGAATCTAAGGAAAATTCTATAATAACTAGTCCGTTTAGTCCATCTAGAACATTTTATACATGATAAAAATATTGGCGTTTTTATATGTATTTGATGGATAAAAATACGTCATACCTACATATATGGTATGATAAAAGAATTTTCTTGTATGTTTGGGACATGAAACTTTGGAAATATCGTAGGTACAGTATAATTAACGAGTGTGTACAATTTCAGGTTTGTGTCTTCCCCGTATCATTTTTTTCCCTTCTATATCTGTTGTTACGTTTTTTGGTCAAAATAGCGCACACCGCCGTATGCAGCGATCCGGAAAAAAATTCCTAGTTCGAAAACTAAAAGAGATAGGGGGGGTTACGTTATTTTATTAAGAAATATTTTTTTTCTTGGAATGATCCAAGGAATCACTTTTGAGCAATTCTAACAAAAGCTGGACCAAAAGTGCCACAAGCGTACATCAAAATGGAATTTTGAAACGACTTATCATATAAAATACTAAGAGTAGTTTTTTGTGTATTTTTACTTGCTCTAAACGATAAAGCTAGTGAGTGGCGTACTATTTTTTTTATTAATGGTTATCCCTACTTCTTCTCATGATTCAAGTGAAAACTGCTGAATACTGTAAAAATATAGCCTGTAAATACCTATTTTAATCAAATAACTCTTACTATTTCGAAATTACTAAACACATGTTAATTTTTTGAAAAACTTCAACACCCTGTGTCTCGAAAAATAAACATCTGCATACCCATATTTATATGAACTCTTCGTCTTATTTTCTTACAAAAATTCTCGCTTTGAACGTTGGTGCATGGTATTTGGTTCACCCTGTATGTAGAATTATTTATTCTTAAAAATATTATCTATACCGTAAAACCCCATAACTTCCATATATCTTTGAACATAAAGTCATTAAAACATATATTCCCTTACTTCATTCCTATATATTCTTAAAACAAGGACAGATTGTGTTCGATAAGTTCCTCCGATCATAAACGAATAAATTTGTACTGCGCCGATAACGTTTCGATGCATACTATCGATCCTAAAAACATTGAACGGTGTGTCAAAAAAGCCCGCGAAATTAGGAGTGCTTCAAATTTACCTCAGATCTGCTTACATAGTTGTTCTATATACTTGTTTTCATGTTTGTTCAGTGTCCTTAGACCTCATTAAACCGTAAGTATGTGGAGAATAGTGAATTTTGGCGTAAAATATTGTTATGGTATATTTTATAATCTAACCTCCAAATTTCAAATATTTCCCTTAACTTTGAACAACCGTTCAAAGTTATTGATCCATTTTTTAAACATGATAAAAAATAATTATACCGACTATCTTATTAATTTCAGAAAATATCAATGCCGGGAAAGCGTAAATATCGGCGTTATGATGCCGAAGATAAACCACGACTTGAAGCGGCATTAGCTATGATAAGACAAAATAGAATTAGTCTTTCTAAAGCCAGCAGACAATTCGGTTTTCCAAAAGGTACGTTATCAAATAAATTAAACAATCGTCTCGGAGGAAAAGTGGGGAAACCGTTTGTTCTTCCTGTCGAAATGGAAAATGCAATCGTCCAACATATCCTAGTTGTAAGCGAATGGGGGTTTCCTTTCGATTATTCAGATTTGGCTCATTTGGTACAGCAATTAATTATTAGGCACGGCTTAGAGGCTTCTCAACTTCAGGAAAATAAGTTACCCAGTAGAAAGTGGTGTCAAAGATTTATTCGGAGACACAAAAATGATCTCACTTTAAGGATTTGTCAAAATTTAAAAAAATCGAAGGCAAGCGTTACACCTGAAAATATGGCAGACTACTTTACTAATTTAAAAGAGATAATTTTTGACAACAACGAGCCTCTACCTCCGAATAGAATCTTCAATTACGATGAGACCAATTTATCCGATGACCCGGGGACTAAAAAATGTATTTTTCGTAAAGGCATAAAATACCCTGAGCGCATCAGGGATTCGTCAAAGAATAGCGTTTCCGTAATGTTTTGTGGATCTGCGGATGGACATGTACTTCCACCATACGTGTTATATAAAGCAGAGAATCTGTGGCAAACCTGGACTGAAGGCGGACCGAGATGCACCAGATATAACCGTAGTAAGAGCGGTTGGTTTGACGCAGTAATTTTCGGCGACTGGTTTTTGAATTCGTTTATACCTTTTCGAAAAAGAATTGGAGGGCGAGTCGTGCTTATAGGGGACAATCTCTCTAGCCATTTCTCTGAAGATGTTTTAAGAGGAGCCCAAGAAAACAATATTTCATTCTGCTGCCTTCCTAAAAATTCTAATTTCCCCGATTATTAAAAACATTATGTGATGCTGTTGCACCTGATAATAAATCTGATAATTTAGTATCAGGATTCAAAAAATGTGGGATTTTTCCGTGGAATCCTGAGGAAGTATTAAGCCGATTTCCAAAGGAGCCTACTGAAGATAACAGCAATTCTCAGGTGGTTTCTGAGGTCGTCATAGATATGCTAATGAATATGAGATATGGAGAAAAAGAAAATGCCCCAGCCAAAAAAAGATCTAAAATAGATGTAGCTGCCGGGAAAAGTATTGCTTTTGAGGATCTTGTCCAACTACGGAATGACAACCCATCGAGTCGCCCATCAACCAGCAAAGGGATTGCCGAAAAAACTTTAAAGAGCAAGAAGTCAGCATTAAGCAAAAAAGAAAACTACTCATCAGGAGATAGTGATGGCGATAGCGGTGAATCAGACAATATAATTTATATGAATTCGTCGGAAGATGAGGACCTTACTGCAATACTCGAGAAAGAATGGGAAGCCCTGTGCCTTAGCTCAGAAGAAGACGACAGTTCAACCCACAGTACTTCTCTTCGCACAGAAACTGATTCTCCTGCTTATAAATTCGTATTGGCCGAATTTATATACAACGAAGGAACAAAAAAGGAAGCCAAAAAAATATTCGTCTCAAAAATTATCGCCAAAGATAAAAATGGCTTCAAAGTCAGTTGTCTTCGACGATATGGGCAAAAGCCGTCAACCTTTATTTTCCCCCAAGTAGAAGACGAGTCATATATTGAAAAGGGCCAAGTAAAAAGCACGTTGAGAAATCCCCTAGAGCTTAGAGGCCGTTTTACATTCAACGAAGACTTAAGCAATGTCCAATAAAGTTGTGTTCATTTTAAATCAATACCTACTTTTTTGTGTTTTAGGTAATAACCTATCTATTTACTCACTTTTTCACTGTTTGTGACCAAAGGAACATTTTCGTTTATTTTATATTTATTTTAGATAAGTTTTAATAAATATTATCACTGTTTTTATCAGGTTTTTATTTTGCGTCAACTTTTTTTCACGTAAAACAATGTTATAAAGGATTATTTTCGTTCAATGTATTGTATACAACGCATTACGTTGAACATAAAGGTAATTCTAATGTCTCGTTCATAGTTGTGTCCATGGATACACAACTTTGAACACCCTATTTTTTTTAAAAAGAGGGTCTTACTTACCTAAATGTAGAAATGTTATTACATATTTTCAAAGGTATTATTGGTGCCCCCTACATGCCCACATTGGTGTTTGTCTATTGTCTGTTACTTAAAATATGCAAACGACAAAAGTCAAAAAATGTTCAATGTTATGGGGTTTTACGGTATACGATATTTATAGGTAAATATCCTATAAAGGACCTAAAAATAGATCAATATGGCTACGCAGTAGATCGAACAAGACACGGCAACGTTCAGTTCCCCCTAAATAGATTCCGCCTTTGAAAAGCTTGCATTCATCCGAGAAATTAACACGCAATGTTGCCAAGTGGGCTGAGAAAGCCGGCAGACGAGAGTAGCGACCGCAGACTTTTGCCATGATAATTTGGGGTTATCCCCCGATGTATACATTTTTCTATGGAGCCTATATTAACATCTGGAAACGGCAACGACTGATATTAGTTACTCGTTACAAAAAACAATTTTGCTATTTATATTTTTTCCGCCAAATTTTGTTGATTGTGAAAAACCCGCTTGTCTTATTTACGATGTGTTTAGTAAGAAGAAATTATTTAGCTTCATTTTTAATTTGAAAAAGTGTTTACTGTTTGACTTGTTTCAAAAATGTACACGGTGAGTCATTATATTTTGACACCTACCTACCGGGTTTATCAACGAAGACAGAGAAAAAGTGTAAAAATAAAAACTTTTAAATCGCCAGAATCCGTTATAAAAAAAACGACTATCGCATGCCTATCTATATACCCTAAAAAATATACAATACATTTTTTTTTAAATGCAACACTCTGTATTTTTACAATTTTTATGAATATTCTTTTGTCCTGATTTCAAAAATATATAGTTTGACTACCTGGGGGCAACCCTTTTTCAATTATTTGGCTTTATCTGTAACAGGTTTTGCATTACATTATAATATAGACTTATATGGCAAGTAGTGTTGCAGTTAAAATAATTAATAAAAACTTTGCGCCAATATAATCAAATTATATATTTTTGAAATCAGTAGAGAAATGGTTTTCATATAAATAAACGATATGCAGGGTATTCCATTAAAAAAAACGTATTTCTTACCCTATACATTTTGTATTTACACTTTTTCTCTACCTTTGTTAATAAATAACCCTGTAAGTGGGTGTCATAATATAATAACTCACCCCTTACATACAAGTATCTCAAAAAGCAACAAATGATTCTCTTCCTGTCTAAGTTAATAGGTTTAAAACTGGTTTTTGATTAAAATGATATTTAGCGTTAATAAGTTTGTTTTCTATTACAACATATGCTTACTCCTAGAAACGTTATTTCAAGCTAACCTGTATCAAATCAACCCCAAAGATTAACAGGCAATTCTTCTTTTAACTAAAAGATCTCTTCTAATATTTAGTGATTGGAAATGTCGCGTTTCGTTCCCGTTCGCGAGTCGAGGGTTACCGCAAGTAATAATATAGTTTCGACCAGGGGCGTGCGGTGAAATTTTAAGAAAGGGAAGCAATTTTTAGAAACTTACCTATTTGTAATGTAATTCGATTCTTCGATCATTTTTTGCAAATTCGTCATCATAAAAACGTCGATGCCCCGACATATTTTGAAGAAGTTTATTTTCAATGGACAACAGCGATGTATGCGTATTTTTTATACGTTTAAGTGTTGAAAAATTGCGTTCTACTGATGAACTTGTGGCAGGTATTGTCAATACTAATTCACACAATTTCGACACTTCAGTGTAGGCATCTTCCAGCTCTTTGTCTTTTAAAAATTGCATTAGTTCCTTAGCGTTATTTTTTGCGTTAATGTCATTAGTTTCGTAAATCACTTTTAGTTCATATCGCAGTAACACTTGGTCGAAGAACTTGCCATAATGAAGAAAAAGAGATTTAAACGCATCTTCTGGAAAAGTTTTTCCTTTAAATGCATCAAAATTGCAGAGCTCGAGGAATTTAAAATCATTTAAACCGTTAAATCTATAGTTTATTTGTTGCTGAATTTGATCGATTATTTCATAAAAGAGGCGTCTGTATGATGTTTGAACATCTCCCACCTTGTCTGTTCGAAGACGCTTGGCTTGTGGCTCTACATTTAGCGTCATCGTTTTCTCTCAAAATAGGTCAAAGTCATCTCTTTTTTGGCTTAACAAGGACTTAAAATCATCCACTTTTCTTAGGCAAGAAGCAATATCATTTGTCTTAGTTTGTAATATATTAAAAACATTTTCCGAGAATGGAAATATTTCTGAAAATACGTTAAACAAATAATTAAAATTAAAATCTCGTTTCAAATAGTCCAAAATCCCCCTCGAACTATTTATTGCTTCTCAGTCCCACGTTTCATTATTTTCTATTATCTCAAATAGTTCAATCAATGATTCACGATTTTCAGATACTGTTAACACAAGTCTTCCATTATAGTTCCACCTAGTAGCAGCTACTTTGGGCAATCGTTTGTGGACAATGGAGTCCAAAGCTTGTGTACGTTTTGTTGACTTAGAAAAAAAAGCAGCCATGCCACTTAAGGTAACGAAAAATACTTTACACTCTTTAATGTGATTGATGGACTGGGATAAAACTAAATTTAATTTATGAGAAAAACAATGGACAACCACAGCACTTACGAAACTTTCTCAAAATTTAGCTTGCAGACCCCCTAATTGTCCTGCTATCACTGCAGCGTCATCATAGCTTTGGGCAACTAATTTTTTTTCTCCATTAATTTCTTTAATAATGTTATAAACTACGGTATATAATGCATCGGCTTTACGATTTTCGGACACATTCTTAAAACCTAAAAATCGCTCTTGAATACTTCCGTCTGTTTTAACGTAGCGTTTTACTATAGATAATTTGCTAAAATTAGTGATATGAGTTGTTTCGTCCAGAACAATAGCAGTTAACCGCGCCTCGCCAATCTCCTGCTTAATTCTTTTTAAAATAATGGTTGCAACAGCGCAAAATAAAATCATTCTGGATTCGATTCGACGTTACGCGAAAAACGCTAGACTGCTCTAAATGATTTTTAAGCAATCATCATATTTAGCCATTAAACTAAGTAAATCTTGAAAATTTCCTCTATTTGAAGAAACCCTTGTTTTGTCATGACCTCTAAATCTCAATTCGTGCTGTCCGAGAAAACAAACAACATCGATAAGTCTTCTTAATATTTGCCTATTTTTATCGCCTAGTTCATCGAGTTGGCGGTGACTAATTTCCAACTGTTTATTAAGGGCGTGTTCAATTCTGGTTTTGCCGAAGACTTTTTCTTTTATGACGGCCTGTAAATGCGCTTTGGACATAATGTGTCTTTTTACAGCTTTATGGAAATTGTTTAAATCGGAAAAACCAGTTTTATTCCAGAGACCTTTTTCATTTTCAAAAAGTAAACATGGCCAACAAAATAATTTACTTATATTTTCACACCCTGTTAGCAAATTAAATTGTTCGTATTGTTTTTCCGGATAAAAATGTCTAATACAGTTTTTCATTTTTGTGGTTAAATTTTTCATAGGCGGTTTTGCCCTTCCTTTGGAAATTATTTGAAGCTTATCAGCGAAGTTTAATGTTGAAAATCCCTTTTTTATTAAGACACACACCACACATTCACACACACTCTTCTTACTAAATTCTCCAACATTTTCAACGTTATTACCGACAGCCGAAGTAGACGGTATTTGCATATCCACGTCCGTATTATTGTCTTCCATATCGCACCATGCACGACGCGACGTATGTATCACACAACACACGCATAGCCGTTCAAACAAAGAACCTACTCCAACGATAGCTTCCGCCCCCACTTAAAGCACGCGACTGAAATGCAAAAATTGCAAACAGCCGGTGGAAAATTCAATAACCTCTGGCTCGATTCACAGGAAATCAAGCATACAGGACTTGGCTGCAGAGAAGCTAGCGGCCCGCATAGGTTAGATAATATTTAGCATTTTTAATATAAACTAAATTAATGGTTTCCTATTTCAAAAATTACATTTTAGAAGATGTTTTGTAATTTTTTTTTGGGGAAGCACTGCTTCCCTTCCTTCCATGGACTGCACGCCCCGGGTTTCGACGAGCATTGACCGGACCGATACAAGGCGTCGTATTGAAATGAGTTAATCTATTGCGTAAGCTATAATGGATCCTTGACCCAAAAGGAGGACGCTTTTTAAGCAAGATGGATGAATATACTATACATTTCTATAAGGAAAGGGAATAAGGGAAACATATTTTTAATTGAAACACCAACCTTTCTTAACTAGATTTGATTTATTTAACCAAAAAGAAAACATGTAAAACACACGTATTCAACAAAATTTGGCTTAGAACAAAAAAAATGTATTTGTCACCTAGGAATGGTTACTATAGTATGTAAAAAATTAAACTTTTTTTTTGACTTAACAGACCATTGTCGAATTAAAACTTGTATTCTACTGGTTGGGGATGAAGAGGCCCAATCTGTTAATGCAAGGCAAACACCAACTACCAGTAAAGCTTTTGAGTTTCGCGTTGATACGTCAGCTCTAAGAGACTAGGCCAAATTTGCAGTATTCTATTGTAGCCCAGTCAGATTAGACTTTTGGTTGCCAATAATTCGTAAAAAGCTGGAAATGATTTTATTTCAGTTCAGGCATCTTAAGTTGACGCTTTTTCAGGTAGCTAAACTCCTGGGAACCAAAAACCGATAAATGTTGGCACTGTTTTCAATTTTTGGCTTATAACACCAAAGGAGTGCAGTGTGTCCCATTCTGGCACTTTTGCGGGGAATCTCCGTTATTTTTATAGATACAAAGTTGTGGTTTTCGCGACAGTGTGCTACTTTTTCGTAAAACTAAAGATGCAGTTATCAAACTTTGGCCTCCACGATCTCCAGATCTCTAATTATAGGTTTTTTTGTAGGGCTATATACAAAACGAAGTATATAAAACACGATATGACGACGTAGCAGAGCTTCGAGAGGCAATTCATTTAGTCTTTCGAAATCTGCCAATTTTGCATTAGAGAAAATGTTCGTCAATTTAAATATCACCTTTAATTTTTTTCTCTTTTTTAATGTTATTTTTTTGTGTTTGTTATTAAAACTGTTGTTACAAACTTACTTTTAAAAGGTAAAAAAAAAGACAAAATTTTATAGTCTATAGATATACAGGGTGTTCCATTTGAAAAATTAAGTAGTCAGATAACTTTTTTGACCCTCTATACTAATTTCGAATGCGGAATTGAGTTCTATGGGAAAAGTTATATAAGAAACAGTTTTCATTTTCGATACATTATCTGAGAGTTGAGATACGAAAGATCAACTGCCCTCATTGTAATGTCAATCATTTTATGGTGTTTTAGAACATAAGCAATGTAATTAATGTAAAAATCCAGTAAAGTTTTAAAATCTATTTTAAATTTTATTTGGAAATTTGTAACTCTGATGATTAAAAAGAAAGTGCTCGATAACCTCAACTTTCTATATGTAAAAATAACGGAGACCCCCAAAAGTACCCAAAATTTGAATCAAAATAAGCAATGTAATTAACAGCTGGAGATGGGCAAAATTTTTATTTTCGACTTTAACTATAAACCAAAAACTTAAAAGTTACAAAATTTCGCCTTTTTTTGGCTCCCAAAAGGTCAGCTCACCTCAGTGGCAAACTCATGTTATTTTTATTTGGGATGCCCGAAGTAAAATCAAATAATTTCCAGTTTTTCAGGAATTAATGGAAGGCACGGCCCTTTTTTTGTCTAATTCGACTCGGCTATCGTAAAAACAGTAAAAATAAACTGTATAAATAAAAAAATAAAGGCACAATAACTGAAAATTTCACTTTTATTTAAAATTTGTTTCAAAATACACCTCTTAACTTATCCCTTAAGGTCTCCGAGGTCGTAAATGATTTATGTGAAATTTCCAGTTAAACAAAACCATGTACTATTTACAAAACATACAGGAGGAGGTCTAAAACAATCTTGAATGCTTTTAAGTAACTTAATAATTTTTTTCACAAAAGAGTATTCTGAACAGGTTTGTGTACAGTTATAAGTGAATGCAATTGGATATCTTACTATTAAATTTTCCTAATCGAATGAAAGTGATGGGAAATGTTTTGTTCAATTTTAACACGTAACATGATTCCAATATATATAATCCAAAGATTTTAATTTTCATGTTTCGTTTAATAGATCATAAGTATTTTAAAATATTTGTTTGAAGATATATGTCTCAGATATTTATTCGGACACGCATCATTTTTATCTATAACTAATTCGAACGTCTGCGATAAGAATTATGTATATGGGACCACAAAAAGTTACTGCGAATTCTGGTTCTGTAGCAAAATTAACTCTTATTCCATTTCGCGCTCCTTGAGTCTTCAATCAAAACTGAATCTGCATAAATTTCCAATATTTTCCCATGGAAGAATATTGTAGGTTCTATATGATTGTATCTAAAAATCCTTATATGAAGTTAAAGGGCATATTTAAATTGTTTTAATGGACATTGATCTCGGAAATAGGTTTCTAACGTCTTTAAATTCCAGTGACGATTAGTATAATTTTTTTTCATATTTATATTTCATACTACTGGTATATGCAAAAAAAAAAAATAATACTTTAATTGTACCATCGCACAGTGGTTTCCCGGAGACCGTTTATGGCCAATAAGGGTTATATTAGAAGTATCTTTAACCTAAGTAAATATAATATTAAAATATACTAGAAGGTCCAGTAGGCTTAGAAAATAAAAAACACTGAAACAAAAGAATACCTACAGCTATCAAAACCAAGCGTATTTTCAACGTTTTACAAACAGGCTCTTAAAACACATTATTTTTCTATTATATTGTTTAAGTTATTGGTAATTATTTAAGTTTATTTGGGAATATATTAACAAAATTTGATATGGAAGCTGCAGAACAACTGTAAGTGAAATTTAAACGTTAATTCAATGTTTGATTTTTATTTCATAATAGATGTTTTGAAGGGTTGTTTTATTCGTGGTTAAAAATGTCTGATATATTTAAAACGTTTTTCTTTGGTAGAGAAAATTTATGTTTCCCCCATTTGCAACTTATGGTGTTTTTAGTAGAACATTATCTAAAGATATTTTTGAGAACTAAAATAGCTGTCGCTTTATGAGATATCAACACTTTTAGGTTGGTATTCATCAGTAATAATTTTTGCTACAGTAAGGTACATCGTACAGTAAAAATAGAAAAAACATTACTATTTAAGATTTTTTTGCTTAAATAAATTTAAAACCTACAGTTTCACATACTAAAAGTCTCCATTCCTTAGTCATCGATGTCGGCCACTTCTAACCTCCAAATGTCATCGGGAAAAGGTTTTTGTCGTCTTGGTTTTATGCAGCTTTCAATTTGGAGATTATTTTACAGGTCATGTGCTGCACAAAACGAGCTCCGTGAAGCACGTGACCCGTCAACGACATTGGAGGTTAACATAACCTAAAAAAAATTTCACAACCATTCAGAGGTTAGAGATTTTTCATTTATGGTTTGAAAATAAAGGAAATTCAATTGAAAGAAGTTCCCAGGTTTACAATGGAATTGCCAATAGAATAAATATTCGAGGCGAAATCTATCAACAATCTGCTAAAAAAAATAATTGAAATTTGCGACCAATTAACAAAACGATGGAAAAAAGCTAATCGTTCCAAAAATACATTTATGAAATCAAATAATGCGTGGTTACTAACCGAGAAAACTCCATAAATGAATATACTACACACCCCGGCTATTTATTTTGAAAGACCAGAAAAATCATTTACAGAAAGCAGTAATAAATCAAAACGAAGAAAAATTCGAGAACTGGCAGATACTTACGACAAAAATCAATTGAAAGGTGCGTTGAACTTAATTTTAAACAAAGAACAAAAAAAGGATGACCTAAATTTAATTAAAACAGGTCTTGAAACTACACCAACCCGATCAGCTAAAATAATGAACACTTGGAATAATGATAACAAAAAACCTATCAAACCATATACAGACGTCCAAGCATGATTATGAAACAATTAGAAGAGACGCTAAGGAAAGAAACTTCGATATTTATCCCTCTTATCAAAAAAATTTGCAAGCAAAGGGTCAACTGCAGGCGCTTTTGGATCATACTGTTTCGTAAATTATTTTATCTCAATAAGATGTATTTGAAAATGTCGATACCGGCCTTACAATGACTTTGATACACAAGTGGGGTTGACTATTATAGAAAATGCTTCAGACTCTGATATATTTCTCACATCACTCGTACCCCTACAATTATTTTCAGTCAGTCAAGTTGATCCAAATATAAAAAAAATATTTTGGCAAAATCCTCGGCCATCCTCCACTAGCTATTGTAGGCCAATTCATGTTTCTTTTAAAAAAGAAACTGCATCTTTGACTTTGCATGATTCCAATTCAGTGAAGAAAGAAATTGAGGAATTACACTTGACCGAATGTAGATGTGGGAATGAAACATTTTTAGTAAAACATGATTTAAAGATGACAATGATAAATGGCAAAATTACTGGTGTTTTGACAAAAACGAGTTCAAAGCAAGCATGAAAAAGTTAAAAAGAGGCCAATAAAGGAATCATCTCTAGAGTACGGTTTATCCACTCTTCACGCATGGATAAAATTTACGGAATATTTCATACACTTATCAAACCGATTGGACTTCAAAAAGTGGCAGGCTAGGTCAGAAAGGGAAAAGGCAAGTGTTAAAGAAAGAAATTCAAATCAAAGCGAAGTGGGATTGAATATAGATAAAGTAAAGCGAGAGGGGGGAGTGGAATTAGCAATGACGGGAATACGGTAAGATTTTTTGCCGAACCATCAGTAACAGGTAACATCTTAAATATCGAGGAAGAGTGTGTAAAATGTTGTTGTCATGGGGATTTCCAATTGATGAAACTTAATTTAAAGGATATGGCGAAAAGACAGCGGTACTGTTGACATCAAAATATCCGTGGTATTAGATGCCCAGCAGTATTCACAAGGTTTTGATTCATGGCGCATGAAAACATCAAGAACAGCCACAAACCAGGATCTTTTAAATAGATTTTTGGTATCTTCTGATCCACTAATCTCAGGTTTAAGGAAAATGCCAAAGAAAAATAAACAAATGTTTTTACCTAAAACAATAAAATTATTTAAAGAACATTTACCATCTATGGCTCCTAAATATATTGATTCCTCCGATTCTGAAGATGAAATCAATGTTTTATATTGATTTTTTGTTTGTTTTTTAATAATTACTTCATTTAATAATACATATTCGTAATATACTTTTAAATATTTTATATTTATATCTTGTTAATTTAAGACACAAATAGCTTGTAATTTACTAACTAAAGTTTATTTTTAAGCGTAATCATTTACCTAATCTCTACCAAGTAAACACAAAATATTTTTAATCACAATTTATAACCTAGTTTTGGCCAAAAATGATCTCCGAGAAACCACTGTGCATCGTCACCAAAAGTAACTGGGACAAAAATTACCCATTTTACTCTCCTGGACTATTATTCCAAGTTAACCTAGAATGACAATGCCAAAGTTAACCTAGGATTGGAATGTCAAAGTAATTTTTTTTTGACACTGTCTTTTGCTTTTGATTTGAAAGCAACATTTATCTTTGTTTGAAAGCAAATACCTAATTTGTCCACATTTTGTACATCATGCCGAAGCTAACGGAGGAAAAATGACAAATTGCAGCAGAAGTGCATGTAAGCAAAAACACCGTTTTGTTAGCCAAGCAAAAATTGCAGTATATCGTCTGATCATTGAGAGACGAAAGGCGAGACGTCCAAAAGTTTCAACACCGAATAAAGACCAGGAAGGTTCTGGAAATACTGCAAGAAAAAGAATACGGTTATCAAAACTAAGGAATCATGTTACTTCTAATAAAATATTCCTTACAGAATTTAATAAGCAAAGGTGGTTGGAATTTGCAGGGGAATATGAAATCAAAATAATTTCTGGGGATATTTTCTGACGAGAAAACTTTTCAATCATGCCATAACGGAAGCGTGGACAGACCTGTTGAACGTTGATCGTGCAAATACACCTTCAAGAGTTATTTATATCTTCAAACACTCGTATTTGACAATCTTCTAAAAGCAAACAACAAACTGTCAGTAGGCGAAAGCTACCGAATGAAAACGTGTGAAAATTCAACAATCTCTTTTCCGTTTTTAATAAATCTTGCAAATATTAAATGGGAAACATTATCGAAAAGACATATCTTACCTATTGGC
This sequence comes from Kuschelorhynchus macadamiae, assembly GCA_030620095.1. Taxonomy (NCBI): domain Eukaryota; kingdom Metazoa; phylum Arthropoda; class Insecta; order Coleoptera; family Curculionidae; genus Kuschelorhynchus; species Kuschelorhynchus macadamiae. The sequence goes on from JAUTXW010004774.1 coordinate 529,886, forward strand.
TGAAAATAAAATATAACAATGTTGTCAGATCATTCCGATGTATGTATTCTTAAATAAAAATACTTAATATTGATGAATATATAAAAATTGAACATAAATAACTGTTCAAGGACAACTAGACTATTACATCGCAAGTAGTTGTAAACCCCCAAAGATTTTTCCACCTATTTACCTTCTCCGTTGGTCTATTTAAGGCCCACTAACGATACTGTAGTGATATGCATATGCAATATCGTCAAAAAAAATTGTCTAAAAATGGTTGGCCATAATCAAGATTTTCCTTTAAAAGAAAATGTTTCTAAAGTTTTTATTATTATATATTTTTCTAATATATCAATTCTATTTGCAAATATTCCACTACAGAAGCATGTCGTCATAAGACGATCTGGCCAAGCAAAAAACGATCGCTATTACAAATCTAAGGGAAACCAAAAACAGTGCTTTTGTAAGAATACGACAAAGATGTTGAACAACATTATTCATAGAAGTTATAAAAGTGTCCCTGCTTCACAACCGATTGATATGTACAGTGAGTCTTAAATGGGTTGCCCCTAATGGAAAAATTAAAAACCATAATGGAAAAATTGGAAACCATAAGAGATATTAAACCTCATGTTCTATCTTAATAAACGATTGTTTCCTATTTTTTGGTATTAAAAAAAATAAATAATATAAAGTGTGTTACATTGTTGTAACCGCAAAAAAATACCGGATTTAATGAGCTATAAAGATACAGGGTGTCCCATTTAAAAAAATACATGTTCGGGCAATACCTACTAAACACCGAGGCCTACCAGCTGAAATTAAAATAGGCCATACGTCACGACATCTAGGCCGGCACTTGCCTCTGTAAGAGATGCATTAAAGCATAGACCAATGCAGTTTTGCTTATGTCGTATCGTGATAACTGGCCATTAGACGTATTGATGACGTGATGTCGTTTTCGTGAATTAGAGAGACCCTTATTTTACCTTTTTGACACTGTTCATTTACTGAAATTTATCTTTAACAACTGGCTTAATTCAAGACCAGACCAAACATTTTCTTATTCCGATTTTGAGACAGGCCAAAAAAATGTGCTTCCTTTTCTGTGATCAAAAACCTATAGGAACTAGAACAAGACAAACTATTGAAGCATGGTTATTCACTTAGTTTAAAGGCTCTATTTCCATCATCTCTTGAAAGACAAAATGTAAAATTACCTCTTAAAATCTTTAATCCCTTTATAGAGGCTCTAAAAGGTTTTGTTAAAAATTTGTCACATTCACGAGATACCGGAGACTTTATTAGTATTATATTGACATGGTGGAAAATTGTGAACGTAAAAACTCTCCTTAAGGGCAAACATTTGTTAAATAAATATCAGGAACCTTTTACCAAACAAATACTAGGGGAGACCGGGGCAGGTTGCAACACGGATAAGTTGCAACACACTTGATATCTAAGGCACAATTATATTTAAAAACTCTTGAACGCACTCTTCCATTCAATATCGACTGGCAAACGTGTTGGCGAACGCACTTTATTCTTGTCGAATGACAGACGGTTTTTTCGCAGGTTACTTGATTTGTGATTGTTGAGTGTAATATTTTTGAACAGTTTTTTAATAAATTAAACTTCTCTGCTTTGTTTTTCACACGTGTCATTAGTGGTAAGTTATAGCACATATACTAGGTGTTTATTGCCTAGATAATAATTGGGATGTCTACAAAACAACAAAAAAATTTAGAGGTTAGATTAGGAAGGTCAAATTGAGGCAAATTGCAACACTCTGCTCGGGGCACTTTGCAACGGTGTTGTAACTTACCCCGGTGTTGCAACGTGCCCCGTTTTCATTTTATTCCATCATTTTAGTTTATTGCTTCATATAAATTTTCTTTTTCTAGGGATCATGAGAAATTATAAGAAAAAAACCGAGAGGGGTACGACTCCGGATAATGTTATTAAACGCGCTGCCCAATTAGTATTAGAAAATATTGGGAATAAAGAGTTTTCTATTAGAAAAATCGCTAAAGATTTTAATATTCATTATTCAACGCTTTCACGATATGTAGCGAAAACAAAAAAAATTCGCGAAACGAAGCATACAATAGAAATGCCAGATAGTGGTTATGCCAAGCCACGACTAATATTTAATAGAGAACAAGAACAAATTTTTGTGAAGTATATCAAAAAATGCAGTGATATTATGTTTGGACTTGATCCGATTGGGGTCCGCAAGTTAGCATATCAATGTGCAAAGTTACATAATATTCAAGTTCCTTCTTCTTGGGATGACCACGAAAAAGCTGGAGTGGAGTGGCTAAACCTGTTTATTAAGAGAAACACCGACATTTCTATCCGCCAGCCCGAAGCCACAAGCCTTGCCAGAGCTTCCAGTTTTAATCGCACAAACGTAGACATGTTTTTTGCCAAGCTCATGGATGTTCTATCGCGTAGCCAATTTCAAGCTTCTAGAATATGGAATATGGACGAGACGGGGGTGTCAACCGTTCTTCGCCCAAGAAAAGTATTAGCACAAAAAGGTAAATACACATTTAATATCCTATACTGATTTCTGTTTAATGCACTATGTTGTTTCTTTACAGGTGCTAAGCAGGTAGGATCCATTACTTCGGCTGAGCGAGGAGAAATGATCACACTTGCGGTTGCCGTAAATGCCCAAGGAAATTTCATACCACCTATGTTCATATTCCCAAGGAAACGTTTCAGAGAATATTTTATCCGCGATGGTCCTTCCGGTTGCATAGGCGAGGCAAATGGATCCGGCTGGATGCAAGAAAATACGTTTTATATTTTTATGCAGCATTTCATCTCACATGTCAAACCATCGAAGGAAACTCCAGTGATTTTATTATTAGACAATCATTCATCCCACTTAAGTTGTAAAGTTCTCAATCTATGCAAAGAAAACGGTGTCATTATGGTCTCTTTTCCACCACACTGCTCACATCGGTTGCAACCGTTAGATGTAGCAGTGTCTGGACCCTTTAAGAAATGCTGCAGCTCAGGTATTAGTGCTTGGTTGGTAAACAACCCAGGAAAAACTCTTACTATTTTTGATTTGCCACAGATCATAAAGCTTGCATTTTTAAATGCGGTAACTCCTAATATATTCACTGAATCTGATTTTGCACCAGCTTTTACAACGGATCGGCCACAACCGGAATCGCTAAGCAGCATTGATAAAATGGATCAAACGTCGAAAGTGGCCGGTACACCGAATCCAGACACAAAAGCAGTTAGTACACATACTTTGGATTTTCCTGGCACCCCAGATAAGCAGCCACCAAGCACTTCAAAATTTAGCCCGGAGTGTGTTAGACCCTTTCCTAAAGATTTTCCTGATGAGCAGCAACCAAGCACCTCAAAATTTAGCCCGGAGTGTGTTAGACCCTTTTCTAAAGATTTTCCTGATGAGCAGCAATGAAGCACCTCAAAATTTAGCCCGGAGTTGGTCAGACCCTTTCCTAAAGCCCCCCCACGCGTGGTTCAGTCTAAAAGAGGTAAGAAAGGAAGAAAAACTGCCATATTAACCGACACACCTGAAAAAGAGGCTTTGGAAAATGAGGAAAAACTGAGAAATGAAAGAAAGAAAAAAACGTCCACAAATATTGACAAACCAAGACAAATGAAAAAATTAACATCATGTAAGAAAGGGCCAGAAGTTCGACAAATATGCCCCAATGACTCTTCAGATGGTGAACCACTCATTCATATAGTTAAGAAAAAAACCATAGCGAGAAAGCATCCTAAGAAAGATGATGACTGGGAAATTTCTTCTGAGGATGACGACACGTTGTGTCTAGTTTGTAACGAAATTTACCAGGGCGAAAAAGAGAAGGAAGACTGGTTACAGTGCACAAAATTTAAAATGTGGGCCCACGACCACTGCGCAAAATCTGATCCATTTTATATATGTATAAATTGCTTTTCTGAATACTCAGATGAACCAGAGTAGTATGTTGCAACTTACCCATCTTATTGTTGCAAGTTGCCCCACAAATGAGGTAAGTTGCAACACATGACTTGGTCAAGAAATATATGCGTATAAGCGTTAATTAATTTTTTTAAGCCTCTCATTATATTTTGATGTATTAGCGAAATACAGAGAGATATTTTTTTCAATAAAACTCTGAATGTTATTTACCTGATAACCTAAGAAAAAAATACTATCCATTTTTTGATGCAACCTGCCCCGGTCTCCCCTAACAGCCCCCAATGATGATCCTAAATTTTGTTTTTTGCTAAAATTGCAAAATTGGCTAGATACTTGGAGTCCAACTAATTTTACAAATACACAGACTTGACAAATCCACACTGCATTAAACCATACTATTCATGGGCTTCTTGAAGTTACTGAATACTTTAAAATACAAGAGTTCTAACCACATTACACCACAACTTGTTACGTTCTGGACGCGCGTTTCTTGCAGGATTAGCAATTTAGGTTAAGTTTCCCATTCCCCCTTCTCCCCCATGATTTCATTTTTCTTTCACCCACCCAATTGAAGCTCACTTCGAAGACCCAACAGCTGTAATAGTCTTATGACTGACAGAAAATAGAAGAGGACCCCCAAAAAAGTTACTTTAGTTTATATCATCTGCTGATGATGCTAACTTGGTTAGCGAAACGCGCGTCCAGAACGTAACAAGTTGTGGTGTAGTGTGGTTAGAACTCTTGTATTTTGATCTATCTTCCACCACAGGTTCCAGTGTTAGGACTTACTGAATACTGTTTAACTGAGCTTAATATGAATTATGTATTACTGGGCAAATTTCAAACAGACCCATTGGAACGGCGTTTTGGAAAATATAGGCAATTAGCTGGTGGTCATTATCATATTTCAGTTCGACAGCTATATGAATCAGAAAAAAAGACTTAGAATTCAGTCTATGCTATCTCTAAAATCTAGACATTATGGGGACATTAATATAAATTAGTTGTTCGAACCTCCTGAAGGTGAAACAGAGTCATTAGACACCAATTTAAATTCTGAACATGTTAATAATTTATTATCGAAAATCATAGGCAGTCTTTGGCATGTTAATTTTATAGCGAAACCGAATAAATTTGACAGATTCAAAAACTCATTAAATAAACCCTATAAATTGATGTTTATTTGCTGAAATTAAAAAAAAAAGTGCTCATTTAAATATGTCCCTGTAAATAACCCGTACCTCCTAATGAAGGTATTGAAATAATGTAGGCCTAAATTTGATGACGTCACGCGTAAGCGCGTAGGGATCGTTGTTTAGTAGGTATTGGTTCGGGCCATATGTCAAAAACAATAGTCCAAAAAAAATGTTGCGCCACACCACTGGATTTAACATCAAAAAGGGCCTACAAAACGTGTTTTCAGATTTCTCCAATAATAAATAAACTAAAGGACTATTTTAAAAGTAGCAAACTTTGAAAACTAACCCCGTAGCTCCATGACGGGTCGCGATAGTCATGATCTGTCTGTGCCTTTATAACATTCTGAAAAAAAGAACTCGAGGATGAGGTATCAGAATTTTAATATCTCTTATGGTTTCCATTTTTTTATTAGGGACAACCAATATGAGACACCCTGTATATATATATATATATATATATATATATATATATATATATATATATATATTTTTTTTTTTTTTTCAACACAGTTAAACTAATTTGGGCGTAGACTTTTATTTGGTTATCCTGACAGCATCAGAATAGTTATTTTTATATTTAACATTTTTCTTATTTTTGCAAACAAAATTAATGCTCAGTTTAAGTTTAAATTTGAAAGGAATATTATTATTTGTTTTAAAACAATATTTATTAAGATTCTCTCAATTTTGAAACCAAAAATATATATTTTTTTCATAGCTAGTTTAGGGGTGATATAAATTTTGAACCTTCTATGGTTCTTTATGGAATCTGTGACAACACAATAGCTTTTTTTTAATACAGACAGAAGAGTTTTAGATCCTAACCTATAAATCGTAAGATCAGTTGTGTTTTGGACGCCATATTAATTTTTTCTAAATAAACATTTCGGAAACCACTGTTTTTGTTGATTAGTTTATAACGTATGGTATTTTTTTAAAGTCGACTTTAACAATCAAGCAGAAGAATTGTGACATTTATTAAATTCTTCCATTCATTTACATTATCGTTACTTAAATGAATCATATTCATCATATTCGAAATAGGTATGCATAGTATTTTTCATGGGCCTTAAAAATCCAACACGCCTTAAAAGATAAACTACAGTAAATTCGTATATTAAAAAAATAATAATAATAATAACAAAAACCCTAACTTAACGCCGTTTAAGAACATACAATAATAGTTTTAATATGTATAAGGGCCTGACCCACAAGAATATCACAGTTAAACGCCTCACAATCGGCGGACTCAAACCTGTATGTCGGTCAAACATACAGGTTACTATAGATCAATCCGGATTCGTTTACAATTGGTAAAAAGAGTCTATTCATTTAAAACAGTCGGCATCTATTGTTTTTTGTCTCGTGTTCGTTCAATTGGCGCACATATTGATTTTTTTATCAGTACCAATGGATTCGTTTATAATATCAATTAGTTTAATGCACATACATACAAAATGTAAAGTCAAATATTTTCAATATTGACGTTTTTCCTAGTTTCTCTTATCAGAAATTGTAGTATACAAGCTACTAAGTATAACTAAGTAGTCCTATAAAAATACAGGTTGGCCAGCTATATTTTGACCCATTTTGGACTTAAATAGCTCTGAAACGAAAAAAAAATATTATTTTCAATTTTCCGAAAGCTTTTTTTGAAGCATATGTCTTATTTTTACAACCGAAAGTACCGAAAGCAAAATGGCTGCCTTTCCTGTATAGGGCAACTTTGTTTTTTTAAACGGAATACCCTGTATATTTCTTCAAAATCATAAAGCTTAGTCCTTCCACTTTTCAAAAATGTAATACAAGCTATAGTTACGTTGCAGAAGGGTTGATTTATTAAGCTCCAAAAAAGATACTGTATGTCTATATGAATTTCAGGGTTAATGTTTTTTTCTTTTTTTGATAAGTCGTCTATAGAAACAAATTCATATTGTTCCAACGTCGATTGCTTTTGACATATTCTTTTGAAATAGAAGTGAAAAATGTTTCCTTTGAGTGTAAAGGCAAAGTGTGTAATAATTGCAGAAACTCAATCAATAAAGGTATCTCAAAGAAGATTTAAAAATATGTTTAATAAAACTCCGCCGTCAAAAAATGCAATTAAAACCTGGTATAGAACATTTTGGAATACGGAATCTTTAACACGTAAAAAAACAACAGTAAATAATGAAAATTTACTAAATAAGACATTACAAGTTATGGAGGTGGTAATCCAATTAGATCCAAGCTTATCAACAAGAAAAATGGCAGGTTCATCAAAAATTCTTCGATCCACAGTGCTAACCATTATGACAAATATACTCAAAGTAAAGCCAGATAAAATGCCAGAAAATAAAGAAACTGATTTTCCGAAAAAGGTAGAACTATGCCAGACTTTACAAAATTTAATAAGAACAGACATTTCCTCTTTCATACAGTGACGGCAAACCAATTGGAAACGAGACCTTACGAAAATCTGAACCGTTGCTAGTAAGAAATTGGTTTAAGATATTTCGAATATTATAATAATTGTTGCTATTGTTAGGGTGTAAACAATCTTATTAAGTTGAAAAAATAATTTATTCATTACAAAAATCGAAGAAGATTACATTTTTAAGCGGCAAACTAATTGGAAACGTATTACTGAAATATTTTCTAACAAGTAGTCCCATTTTAAAATTGAAAAATCAACATCTTCTGACAAGAAGGCTTATTTTAAAATTGACAATCGTTACCACAGAGCTTTAGTGGGTTGTTGACTTCCGTTCCTGTCAATAATTTAATGTTAACCTTCATTCGAATTTTTGCAAATATGGGTTCGCGAAAAAGTTGTAACCAGTCATTATTAATCTTCATAAGAGGGGCTATTGGTATCAAAATATTGCAGAAATGGTTAATCGTTCCAAAAAAAGGCGGTGTTTAACATTGTTCATCATGTTAGGATTCATGGAACCACTAGAACTGTTCCTAGGAAGCGACGTCCCAGAAAAACGAGTATGTAAACAGATCGTCGAAGTGTTCGCATTTCTAAGGCAGACCTTCACAAATCAGCAGTTGATATTTGGAATGAAATTTTTGTTGAAAGTCCAAGGGAATTTAATATTCGAAGTGTTCGTAACCGTTTGAACGAAGCACAACTTTTTGGCAGGCTACCAAGGAAGAAGCCTCACCTTTCTGAAGTGAATCGAAAGAGCCCTTTGGAATTTGCTACAAATCCAAAGCCCATTAACTCTAAGGTTACCTCGATGAGCAGCTAAAGGGCGAGGAGGACACGCGGGTGAGGCGGAGGTCGTGACGTCGACTGGCGACCCGATCTGACAAGCCGGTTAGTGTATTACCTATTCAGCTTCACGTTTTCGTTGCGATAGTTGTCAGTTGGGTTTTTTAGAGTATTTTTTGAGATGTTTGAACAGTTAAATAATTGTGTTTACTGCAAATAGCATGGCTATAGTTAATAAAATATGAAAAATACTTTTAATATACATAAGCTGTCCCCATAGTGTGTTCTCTGTTGATATCTTGGTACCCGTTAGAAATAGAGAAGAAATGTATGGTAGACTATTAAAAACTAAATCAGGAAAGTGCAAACTGTTTTGTTCTAATTTGAACAATTTAATCTAGACTCTACAGCCAGCAGCTGTTCAAAATTGAAAATCCCAGTTTTTAAATGTCAATATCTCGAAAACAATTAAACTTATGCCTCTGGACAATATATGAAGTAGACGTAGAATTTTAGATAAAATTCAAATATGTAATAAAATATACAGTGTTTCATATGTGAAAAATTATTTAAGTAAATCTCTAACCATTATCTCCAAAACCTACTTGGACACCTTGTATAAAAAAATGTACATTTTCTAAAGTTATTCAAATATTTGTCATGCTAAAACTTTTTAGAAGAAAATTTTTTTGAGACTTTAAAAATACATCATATTTTTTCAAATACGATGCGAACTTTTTGAAATGCACTCTGCAAAAAAACTTGGTTAAAATTTGAACCAATATCCCTAAACATAAGTTTAAAATTATAATAAATGCATTTTATTGTAACAAAAAAGTTTCAATTTTGAACAAAAAAAGATTAATATATAAAGCTAAACACACACCGAAGAGCTATGGACAATGCCGTGCTAAAGCAAGCCGGTCGCCGAATGACGTAGATCGCTCATACCGAGTTCGGATAGGTCAAGAAAGATCGCTAGAGTTAATGGGCCTTGCTGGAAATCACCTTCCTTGGAACGTCCAACAATGGAAGCAGGTACTATGGTCAGATAAATCGAAAGTAAAGAAATTTGGTTCTGATGGAAAACGTTTTGTTTGGTGTCCACCTAATAAAGAATTTGACCCTCGCTACACCATGAAAACAGTGAAATTTGGTGGGGTTTGTATCATGGTATAGGGCTGCTTGTCTTGTAATGGTGTTGGCCCTCCTTATAGAGTAACTGGGTCAGTATGAATACATTAACATACTGGAAATCGAGATGCAACCATATGAGGACGAAAATTTAACAGTACTTTGGAAATTCCAACACGATAATGATCCAAAGCACTCTGCTAGGAGGGTGACTGTCTGCCTTCAGGATAATCACGTAGATGTTTAACAATGGCCATCTTACCAATAAATACAGTCAACGAATTAACTTAAAATAATAATTATTATTATGATCATAGTCCGGATTTTAAGGCAATATGCTTTTTGTAAATATTACAGGCAAACATTAGATGGCTTTTAATGTTGACGAATTAGACAAAAACATTGCCGAAAAGGCACTGTTTTTAATGCTTATTTTGCTTTTTTTCAACTTTTATGCTTATTTTATGGTTTGTGCTTATTTAAAGCTTTTTTTTAGATTTCTTGTAGTAAGTACTGCAAATATAGGTAAAATAATATTATTGCACACGCACACTTTTATCAACGCGAATTAAAATAAACAAACTTCTGTCTCGCTTGCAGTTTCTTCTTTTTAAATCGATAATACGCGTGAAACCCCAGTCCAAAAATAGATTTTATGGTATTAGTTGCGTCTTGCATCAGCTGTTTTTTCTACGTATCGAAAGAGAAAAAGAATGAAATGTTTTCATTTTGCATCATCGGTATTTGGCGTAACGTTGTGATTTTCTTTAATGTTTTAAAATGCCGAAAGTAAAACCTTCTATAAATGAGCTAATTAAAGACTATAAAGAATTAACATACGAGGGTGGTCGATTGTTTTGCAGAGCTTGTGTTAAAACGGTAAGTTTTTTTATCTAAAAATTTTTCACAGTACTTTACTTATGCGTACTTTTACTGAAACAATTTTGACTGTTTGTCCAAAAACTTAAAAATACTCAAATGTTTAAGAGTATTAATTAATTTATTTTTTACCCCACTGGACAAAAAAATCATCATTTCTTGGCGTGGCTTCTAAATGATACATTTTTGAGAAAATTAATTTAATTTAAAAAATGGTTTGAGGATCTAGCTAGTTTCTTACGTTTTTTTTTTATTATAGATACAATGCGATAAAAAATACAATATAATTCAACACATTAAGACACAGTTACATCAAGAATGTCTGAAAAAATTTGCGAATAGACCGAAACAATCGACAATTGCTGAATCGTTAGAATCAACTTCAGGACAGAGCGATCAAAGGAAATTTAATCTTGATTTATGCAGAGCTATGGTACAATCCAATATACCTTTGAATAAATTACAAAATGATGGATTAAGGTCATTTTTGGAAAAATATTGTAAGATGCGTATACCAGACGAAAGTACCCTTAGAAAAAATTATGTCACCGCTATATACAATGAAACAATTCAAAAAATAAAGGAACTAATTGGAAGTCACTATATTTGGTTTACAGTGGATGAAACCACGGATGCTTGTGGAAGATATGTTGCGAATTTAATTATCGGGGTCCTTGATAAAGAAATATCACCCACAGGATATTTAATATGTTCCAAGGAACTAGAAGCCACAAACAGCAACACAGTGGCAAGATTTGTAAATGAGGCACTAACAAGCTTTTACTTGCCAGAAGCAGTTCCCTGTAGCAAAGTGTTACTCATGCTTTCTGATGCGGCAGCGTATATGGTTAAAACGGCTACAAATTTAAAAGTGTTTTATCCAAATTTATGCCATTGTACCTTCTTAGCTCACGGCTTAAATAGAGTTGCTGAAACTATAAGGCAACAATTTCCTCTTCTCAACGAGCGTGGCTTCTAAATGATACATTTTTGAGAAAATTAATTTAATTTAAAAAATGGTTTGAGGATCTAGCTAGTTTCTTACGTTTTTTTTTTTATTATAGATACAATGCGATAAAAAATACAATATAATTCAACACATTAAGACACAGTTACATCAAGAATGTCTTAAAAAATTTGCGAATAGACCGAAACAATCGACAATTGCTGAATTGTTAGAATCAACTTCAGGACAGAGCGATCAAAGGAAATTTAATCTTGATTTATGCAGAGCTATGGTACAATCCAATATACCTTTGAATAAATTACAAAATGATGGATTAAGGTCATTTTTGGAAAAATATTGTAAGATGCGTATACCAGACAAAAGTACCCTTAGAAAAAATTATGTCACCGCTATATACAATGAAACAATTCAAAAAATAAAGGAACTAATTGGAAGTCACTATATTTGGTTTACAGTGGATGAAACCACGGATGCTTGTGGAAGATATGTTGCGAATTTAATTATCGGGGTCCTTGATAAAGAAATATCACCCACAGGATATTTAATATGTTCCAAGGAACTAGAAGCCACAAACAGCAACACAGTGGCAAGATTTGTAAATGAGGCACTAACAAGCTTTTACTTGCCAGAAGCAGTTCCCTGTAGCAAAGTGTTACTCATGCTTTCTGATGCGGCAGCGTATATGGTTAAAACGGCTACAAATTTAAAAGTGTTTTATCCAAATTTATGCCATTGTACCTGCTTAGCTCACGGCTTAAATAGAGTTGCTGAAACTATAAGGCAACAATTTCCTCTTCTCAACGAACTTATAAAAAATGGAAAAAAGGTTTTTGTCAAAGCGCCTTTGCGGGTACAACTTTTTAAAGAAAGACTTCCCAATATTCCATTACCACCTGAACCAGTTTTAACAAGATGGGGTACTTGGTTAGATGCCGCATTATATTATGCAGATAATTTTGAAAATTTTAAAAAAGTTATATTTGAGCTACCGGATACAGGCAGCAAAGCAATTAAAGATTGTCAAACGGTCCTAAATGAAAATGAATTAATAAACAATTTATCCTATTTAAAAACTAATTTTAGTTTTGTCAGTTCCACCATAAAGTCCCTCGAGAAACAAGGAATGACATTAAATACTTCCATTAAAATAATTAATAATTTTGAAACAGCCATTGACAATGTTCCTGGAGCAACTGGCCAAACAGTACAAAAAAAGTTGAAAGACACACTGTCTAAAAATGAAGGTTTTCAGAAATTAAAAAAAATTGCTTTGGTATTGGCAGGGAGTACTGACCCAGACTTACAGATGAACCCAGATGTTGTTGCAAAATTTAAATATGCACCCATAACGAGTGTTGACGTAGAAAGAAGTTTTTCCAACTATAAAAACATTTTAAGTGATAGAAGACAGAACTTTACTATGGAACATTTAAATCAGCATTTAATTATTGCTTGTTTCTACAAAAACTAATTTTTTTATTTTGTTTTGTTGTTTATTAGAGGCTCTGTTTATTTTAATGTTTATCCATTATATTTTATATTACGTTTTTTTTAGATAAACAATAAATTTGTATTTCATTTTTTTGCCTTTTTTATGCATATTTCATGCTTTTTTTGTAAAAAATTACATGCTTTTTAAGCGCTTATTTTAACTTTTTTTATGCTTTTTAATCCGGACTCTAATTATGATAATAATCATGGTAACTAACGGGCGTTGTTTTCAAATTTCAGGGGATGTTCATTCCCCGGATTCTGTTGAGGTCAAAAATATAAGAAATGAAAAAGAAATTAATAAGTAGCTAGCAGTTAAATTTTTTTAAAAAATTTGAAAAAAAACATAAAAGCAAAAAAGCACACACTAAAAGAAAATTGGAAGATGAATAAGGATAGGGAAAAAGGAAAGTATTAAGCAAATTTAGCATTTTGTGGCATAGTCAATAATTAAATATGGTTTAAAAGAAGTAGTTTGGTTTTTCTCTTGAAAACTTTTTCTGAGACAGTAAACTCATTTATTTTAAATTTGTTTATTAAATGTGCAATTAAATAAGAAAAAGACCTTTTAAAAAATTCTTTGTTGTGTGACGGTACAGTTAATAGACTTTTTCTACTTATATTAAGATTGTGCACATCAGTACGATAAGTTATTTTTTGTGCAAATATGGTGGAGTCTTAAACTAAAGAATTTTATAAAAAAGAACAAGAGCATGTAAGACTCGTCTATTGTGCATATTTAACCAATTTGCTTCTTTTAACTTATGAGAAATGTGTTCACGTCTTCTTATACCAAAAATAAGCCTTAGACAGGAATTTTGAAGTTTTTGTAATCTATTAGCATCGGCATTATCAAGACACGGTCCATAGATGGTGTCACAGAAGTTTAATGATGATAACACTAGTGCATCACAAAGCATTTTCTTAATGTTATAGCTCAAAAAGTGCCTTTTTGTTTTTAGGCGGAATATCCATTTTTTAGTTTAAGAGCAACATGTTCTTTAAATCTAAGTTTATGATCCATTATAAGTCCCAGATTTTTAAAATCTATTGGATCGTTATTTATGTGTAGATTTAAGTTATCTAAAATATTCATTCGATTGTTATCACTACAAAAAAGAATAGCTACTGATTTGGTTGGGTTAATCTTTAAAAGGAGCTTTTGAGTTTCACTATATAAAGTGTCAAAATCCGCGTTAATGCACCTATTGGCCTCGGCTATATCAGTACTTTTAAATGAATAATATACCTGGGTATCATCTGCGTAGCAATGATGGCTACAATATCGAAATTTATTTACTAATTGCGACGTATAGAGGGTATATAGTAACGGACCCAGAATGCCACCCTGAGGCACCCCAAAGGCAATATTAAGGGCTTTCGACATTTAACGATCAAGTACTACTCATTGTTTTCTGTTTGACAAAAAAAGAAGACACCAGTGCCACCGCATAATCTCTAAAACCCAGACACTGCAACAAATCCAATAATATTTCATAGTTGACCATGTCAAAAGCTTGAGCAAAATCCAAAAGAACCAAAACAATAGCTAGATTATTATCAAGGGCTTTAAATACATCATCCGTTACCTGAGATAATACGGTTGCACAACCATAACCTTTACGGAAGCCAGACTGATATTCAGGAATCAAATTACTAATATTTAAATACTCAATTATTTGCTGTTCCATAATTTTTTCTAATAGTTTAGAGAGAACTGGAAGAATCGATATTGAACGGATTTGTTTAAATTCAGTAGGATTTTTAACTCTAGGCAACGGAATAACATCCTTCCATTGATCTGGAAAATGATTTTTTTCCAAACAAACATTTATAATGTGAGTTAGTGGATTAATTATGGCAGGACAACAAAGTACAATAAGTGTAATATTTAAATTAACAGCTCCAAATTCTTTACTCTTCAGGCTTATTGTTATTTTTATTTATATTAGTAAAATAAATATTAAGTTCATCTACATTTTGCAAGGAATTGGAAAATTGTATATTTTGTTTTTTAGAAATATTTTCTGCTTCTGGCAAGAATTAAAAAAAATTACTGCACACTCCAAACCTATATGTTAAATAAACCTTTTTTTCCGATCTGATTGCGCTAGTAATAAGATTCTATACTATTTCTATGTGTTCCAGTCCTCCCAATTTTTGGTGTTTCTAAACTTATTTAAGGCACTATTACGAAGCCTCTGCATTAATCTAATATTAGGAGTAATCCACGGTCTGTATGGCTTATTTTTACCTCTGATATTTTTTTAAGGGAGCATGTAGGTTTATAACGTCGAATAATGATTGGTTGAAAAAATCAACTTTGTTATTTATGTCCGCCATATGATACATTATGTGCCAAGGTATTAGTTCGATATAAGATTGAAATCGCTCATTGTTAACACTTTGTAAATTTCTGTATGTAAAGTTATAAGTATTAGATTTGGGTTCTCCAAAACTTATGTCGCAATAAATGAGCATATGGTCCGATATCTCAACATCCCTTCCCCTATTATCCCTTATATGGACAGAAGAGACTCCCAGGCAATTTCGTGAACACGTCAGACATTCGCCGATAGTTACAGTTTGGTGTGATGTGTCCAGGAAAAAACAAACACAATTACGTTAGGAAAATATTCTGAATTCAGTGTACTTTCAACAAGATGTAGCTACACCGCACTACACGTTAATTACCAGATATTCTCTAATTAACGTCTTTGAAAACATGGAAGAGAAGGCCCCTTTCTATGGGATCCTCGTTCACCGGACCTAACTGATCTCGATTTTTTTTTAAGGGAGGTACGTAAAAGAACGATGCTATAATACGCTACCACAAACTTTAGAACAGTTAAAAACAAATATTCGTAACGTAAAAGAAGACATTCCCGAAGCGTATTTTGTCCATAGTTTTTACCATCTTACTACTAACTTAAATAAATGGATTGAAGTCGGAGGAAGACACTTCAAGGGGCAAGTTTTGTTTACCTGAAATGGGTTATTTGGAAAAAAAATATTTGATTGCCTTCTAGAAGCCCTTCTTAACAACGGAAATGAAAAATTTTCCTGCGGAAATGCGTCATTTCCATTGTACACCCCTTTTTTTTTTAATTTAGAAGCTTGCGGGATCTTGGAGCGAATAGGGGTGCTGGGTGGGGTAAAAATACTTTAAAGGGAAAAGAAATCTTTTCTAGAAGTGTTTCTTAACAACGGAAATGAAAAAAATTTATTGCAGAAACGCGTTATTTTCATTTTCATACACAGTTTAGTATACCTGAAATCAGTTACATGAAAACTTTGCTTGGCATCTCATCCCAAATGCTTTCCCAAGCACCAAAATGCCAAAATGTTACTGCGGAAATTTGTCGTTTTAATTTTCCGACAAAATTTTGTATAGTTTAGTTTACCTGAAATCAGTTACATAAAAAAGAAGCTTTGATTTATATTCTAAACTTTTTCCTCAAGATAAAAATGTAAAAATTTGTCTGCGGAAATTTGTCATTTACATTTTTCACGGAAATTTTGCATAGTTTAGATTACCTGAAATCAGTTACATAAAAAAAAAGCTTTGATTTTCATTCTAAACTTTTTCCTTAACATAAAAATTTAAAAATTTGTCTACGGAAATTTGTCATTTCCATTTTTCAGCGTAAATTTTGTATAGTTTAGATTACCTGAAATCAGTTACATAAAAAGAGCTGTGATTTACATTCTGAACTTTTTCCTTAACATAAAAATGAAAAAGTGTGTCTGCGGAAATTCCATTTTTCACGGAAATTTTGTATAGTTTAGAATACCTGAAATTAGTTATATAAAAAATAGGCTCCGATCAGCATTTTGAGCGCTTTTCCAGGGCGCGGCACGATTGCGGACGAAACATTAGTATTCAGTTTTTCACAAAATGAAGTGAGGGCACGATTGCGGAATGTAAAAATAACGGATGAACGCATCGTATTGTCAGCGACATTTTATACCCGTATACGTGACAGCCCGAAATTTTTTTTCGATAATCTCAATAATTTGTCTGAGTCACGAAGTTTCATATAAGTATCTGTCTGCATATCTTTGAGAACTTCAAGGAATATAAACAAAGAAGGATGATCCTTTCTTGAGTCAGGCAATCGAACAAAAATATATACGAGCATTCCGCAATAATGCCATCGATTATTTTGCCTCCATCCGCAATCATGCCTTCGTTTTCGTTACTTAAAAAATGTAGAAGAATTTAGAATGTAAATCAAAGTTTTTTTTTTGTGTAACTGATTTTAGATATTCTAAACTATACAAAATTTCCGCAGAAAATGAAAATGACAAATTTCCGCAGACACATTTTAACATTTTCGTGCTTGAGAAAGAGTTTGGGATGAGATACAACGCAAAGTTTTCATGTAACTGATTTCAGGTATACTAAACTGTGCAGAACGGAAATGACGCATTTCCGCAGCAAAATTCTTATTTTCCGTTATTTAGAAAAGGTCCTAGAATATGTAAAACTAGATACTTTCCTTATAACCAATTTCAGGTAAACGAAACTTGAGCCCACTTCAACATTTGCAGTAGTAATTTTTTAATAACAAATTTTTACTTTTGCAGTTTTTTTATTTT
The DNA here is from genome assembly GCA_030620095.1 of Kuschelorhynchus macadamiae. Classification (NCBI taxonomy): domain Eukaryota; kingdom Metazoa; phylum Arthropoda; class Insecta; order Coleoptera; family Curculionidae; genus Kuschelorhynchus; species Kuschelorhynchus macadamiae. The sequence continues at coordinate 547,300 of JAUTXW010004774.1, forward strand.
GCACTTTTATTCTACTTCAAATGAATATGACAAAAGCGGTCGAAGTTGGAACAATATGAATTTGTTTCCACAGACGACTTTTCAAAAAAAGAAAAAAACATTAACCGTGAAATTCTTATAGATATGCAGTATCTTTTTCGGATCTTAATAAATCCAACATTCTGCAACGTAACTATAACTTCTATTACATTTTTAAAAAGAGGAAGGACTTAGTCCAGATATACGGGGTGTTCCATTTAAAATAACAAAGTTGCCCTATACCTGCAAGTCAGCCATTTTGTTTTCGGTACTTCCAGTTGTAAAAATAAAATGACATATGCTTCTGACAAAAATGTCGGCAAATTAAAAACATTCAGCGAAAACCTCACCTCGATATTTTGTTTTTGTTTCAGAGCTATTTAAGTTCAAAATGGGGCAAAATATAGCTGGCCACCCTGTATCTTATACAGGGTGAAGCATTTTCGATAATTTTTAAGGATCTGACAAAACTGTAGGTGCTATATGAAAACCGATTGCACATTTCCAGTTCGATTTACAAAATAACTCTAAAAGTCATGGCTAACTTGACTCGTTATTGAGTTACAGGGTGTTTTCGAAAATTTGCCATTTTTGATAGGGTCCTGTACCTCCCTTATTATTGGTGATAGAAGAAAAAAATTAATTGGTAATGTATGGAGTTTACATGTAGATTTCAGTGACGTTCTTACTTTGTTTCTATCTATTCCAGCTTTTGAAATATGACATAAGTTATGTTTTTTCATTGGGACACCCTGTATATTTTTTTCTTATTCGATTGGAAATTAAATTACCTTTTCGACGGTATCAAACACTTAGTGTTTGAGTTTTTGCAAAATAATAATTTTTTAAATATAATATTTTTCCATGTGACTGTGGTAAACGTAGCGGCTGAGCTTTTTATTTATATCTTTGAAGACGCTTGACTAAACTTCATGTTTGATAACTACAAAAACCACTCGATAATATATCTAAAGATATACATAATTTTACCAATACATTTGATAAAATAATTGAATAAATCGAAAAAAAAAACTACTTCACTCAATTTTTGGGATTTTTAATTACCTTCCCTCCTTATGTCTATTTCATTGTCCCCAGAACCTATTTCAATTAATTTGAATAATAATAAGTGCCATTACTGCAACAAAATGGCACTTTTAAAAGCATAAAATGTAAAACAAACATGTTCAAAGCCTGCTTAGAATCAATGGAATTGACTATGGCATTTAAATTTACTTATATGGAGTAGGCTTTGGAAACAATTGTTTCACGCCATCTATTCTAATATTTTGACAGTTAAAATTTTGAGTTACACACATTCCGATAAAATCCGCGAACATGGCATACGACAATATACAAAAATTGAATTGAGTGTTACATTGAGTCCGGTAAAGTATTGCTGCGTCGGACAGCTCTATGCCGAGAAATCTTAAGCTGGTATGGTTACTTCCAGAAGCCAAGGCCAAAGTCATGTAAAAAGGAAAATAATGAAATAGAAGAAATCAATAGAAAATATGTAAATCGAACTAGAAAATGTTCAGTCAGATTTTATGTAGCATCTACAGTGTTGCCAGAACCCTCTAAAAATATCGAAAATGCGCCACCCCTGTACAAAGTATCATGTTTGCAACTTTATATGTCCTATTCCTAGAGATTTTCTTTTTTCTTTTGTCCGCAAATTTAGACCCAAATTTAAAAGACTATTTTAGAGTGTTTTATATCGGCAAAATTCCATGATAACGAGCTTTTTTTACTGGCCCGACTCACCTTGACGAAATCAACAAAGTCTATTGAAATTCAACATGCAGTACATGTAAACAACGGTGGTTAAACGAGCCATAGGGCTTTTATGAAATAAAGGTGGTCGAGAATGATATAAGATATTAACAAAATTTGAAAGGCGTACGGAACTCACAATCACTTTTGTTTACATACGCTGTATCTTAAATTTGAATAGACTTTAGAGCATTTTATAGCAGAAAAACAACATAGCAACGACTTATTTTAATAATACGGCAAAACAACTGCAAGTTTTTCAACGGAACAATTTTGACACTGATTTGTGGACATTGGTTTGGTCATTAAGGCAAAAATTATCTTTTTTTTTAAGATCAACTTCTTAAAATGTCCTAGGAATAATTTTTTTGAGTAATTATGACTTCAACTAGAACTGGATCAGAGTTGTCACATGCCTGCTTTGAAATCCAATTTGTTCTTTTTCTCGAAAACGACTTGTATCACAATACTAATAGATAAATTTTGTGTAAAAAAATTTATCATTTTTTTATTAAGAAAGTCAAGATGGTTACCCATACCTACGCCCATGGTTGAATTAAAAACTACTGATTGCTCTTCAAACATAGCCTTTAAATACCTATGAAGTTGTGCCAAATCTTAATCAAATAGCTCCTACTATTTTGGAATTACTAAAAAAAAATCATAATTTTTAAAAAAAAATTTACACCCTGTGTCTGCGGACCCATGTTAACATTTAAACTTTGGCGCATGTTTTTTTAAACACCCTGTATAACAACCTACTGATACTATAGAAAGCTTTAAAGCAAAAAAACCGAGTCAAAAATCTCAATTGAATTTTAAATTTTCACTAAAAATTAGGTCGTTATGGATATCCAGCACTTTAGCTGACGCAGAAGAATTGATATTGTATATTTCTAATAATTAAATATACTCTATAAAGATTGCCGGATTATTGACCACATTTCACCAGCAGGTGATTTATTTTATATGAAGATGCAATGAAAAAAATTATCAAACTTGTGGCAGTATCCCCAAAATGAAAGCAAAATGATGACTAAAAAATATTGAAACATTACTTTTTTGACAAACTGGGAAGTTTGTATTTATATTATATGTGCTGGAAGCATATTTCTAAAATAGATAATAATATTCCTACTGAAGAACATACTTCGATTTTTCAGGGAATGGTGTAGCAGAAGGCAAAACGTCACAAGGTAATGCAACGTTGACACGGTTTCAACATTGAAAACGTATGTTGTCTATCCTACGAGACTGCGCCAATTTTCTCTTATAAACTTTTTCTTCAATTTGCATATTAGTCAAAATGTAGTCAATATGCTTTACAAATAATGTACTAAGGCCTACAGTGCATTATAAAAAAAATATTTCTTTTCAACTTACAAATGCCGACCGTCTTTTAAATGAAAAAGACCCGACCCAATTTTTTGAAGGTCCGGATTTAAAATCGTACAAATATCAAAAAAACTTTCATCATTCCGATGAAAAATCTGTCCCACTCAAGACACATTTCTTGTAAAAAATTCTACATTCTATGGATCAGACCAAATAGCCTTAATACTACTTACAGGTAGGTTTTTTTCTCGGAGCCAATAAAATCTGTCATCTCGTAATTGGTAAAAAAAATATAAATTCGGTAATTCGTTTTCTCTGCCACGGCAACATTTCTTTCTCTTGTGGGTAAATCAAAAATAAAAGCGTAAAAATAAAATTTTCTACATAAAAGACGTTTTTCTCTACAACAGATTACAAAAAAAAAACAATAACATATCAAACAATTCGATATAAGGAATACAAGGCATAAATTTGTTCAAAAACTGAAGACATTTCTAATCGTTGTGGCATTATTAGATAGTAAAATTATTAAAATTGAAAAAAAAATTAACATGCTTCCGTTAAGGTTTAAACCTCGGAGCTCAAGTCTGTTAGACCTGCACCATATTGAGTACCCTAACGTGGCGCAAGTGTAAAAAAATTGAGGCCTCGAGTTCGAAAGTTAGTAGACGAAATTTAACCTTTTCAATTTTAATAATGTTTTTATGATAATGCCGCAAATATCTGAAAAAAAAAACTACAATGAAAAATGACACAAAAAACCAACAGTACATCGAATGTCATAAACTCTCAACGTTCAACTTTAGTTCACAAGTTTATCGCTAACTTAATGTAATCTACTACCAAAATAAGCTTCCAAAAACCAAAAAGATTATAAATATCCTGCATATATTTAACACTTTAACATAAAAATGGGTGGTGAGAAATTCGGATTTTTGCTAACCGGAATTAAAATTTTTTATAAATGTCTTACCATTTTTTGATATTTTAAAAAGCACTGTCCCAAAAGAAAACTTCTGAAGAGGATCTCTTGCAGGTTTAACACAGATTATATTGTTGAATGTATTATTGTGTATCTTCTTGATTATGAATAAATCAGGTTTACGAAAATCTTTTCCTTTAAAAACAACAGAGAAAACGGACAAATATCCTGCATAAAACGCAAGGCTTTTGCCGATTTTATTCCTCATTTTTACAGATCAATGTATCAAACAAAAAGGGGTTCATTTAAGAAACAATATTATACAGGATGTTCTATTAAAAATATCAAAGTCGATGGTATTTTTTTACAATTTCTTTTTTAACACATTCTTTAATAATATTCTTCTAATCTTTTATAATAAAACTAACCCTCGACGGGTCAATGTTACATACAAATACTCAGACAAACAATAATATCTAATAAATTACTTATAAACTTGTTGAATCAGGAATAAGAGACGTTAGATTTTTCAAGTTAAGAGTTTTTTCTTTATTTTTTTTTGGTCGCTTGTTTGACAACCCTAAATTTAAAATTGCTGCGCTCATGGTTTAACTGATAATAGGTAAAATATTTTTCCCGATCGAACCCTTTGAACCTTCTACTGGGTAATTATTATTTTTGATAACCACCCAGCCCTAGTTATCATTGTAGTAGATTACACAGAGTTTAATAAACTTGAGAAGTTTAACAGAAAATGTGCCGTTCATTAGTTCCAGCGTCGTAGCAGAAATTTTACGTGGATATACAGGGTGTCTGGGGTGTGACTACAAATATTTTACCACATGAAAGTATGAACCATTCTGATTAAAAAATTCTTATTTAACGTTAAATTAACAAACGTTCACGAAACTGACAATTCTCTCATTAATTTTCATTGTAAAGTAAGAAGTGTTATTTCAATATGCCTTTCAAGCATGCAAAATGAAAATATTTTTTTGCCACTCTGTATAATTCAACCAATAGAAGAGTACAGGGTGATCAGTTAAGGGTAGCGAGCGGCCATATCTCATAAGATATTGGTCGTATAGATTTGAGAAAAAAAATCATAATAAAAGTCGCCAAGAGAAATTGCTGAAAATTATTTTCGAGTTTGTCAAACGTCCGCTAGAGGGCGTAACAACCAACACCAAGTAGAAAAATGGGGTTTTTATAAATTTTGCCTAATGAAAATATATCGATGATATCATTTTCATATTTAGTGACTATTTCCCTACACTTTTTGTCTAAAATGTTTTGTTCTATATATCAAAATAAAGCGGAGGGGGAAGTTCAATTGTTTTTTCAAACAAACCAAGATGTCTCCCGTTTCTTTTGACCGATTTTAGCAAACTTAGGCTCATATGAAAGAGCATAATTTGCACTACAAAACGCTTATTTGGTTTTGAATTTTTGACTTTTGCTGGCGTCGCTAGATGGCGTTAACTGAATTACTAGCATATTTTTTAGTTTTTTTCAAAAAAATCAAATGTAATGGTATATTCATTTTTACATATTTTAAAAGGGGATAAATTTCTCTATAATTTAATGAAAATAATTTATCATCTACCTTTTTTGAACCGTTGATATTGACCAAAATATTATTTTATTTTATTAAAAAATGGCACGCCACTGTTTTTTGTCAAAATAAAAATCATTTTCGTAATCACTTATTAGTTGCTAACAAAAAGAACCTCTTGACTTTTTTTCGTTAGACGAACGGTTTTGGATTGAAAAAATAAGATGTTTAACAATGAAAAATCTTAATAAAACTGTCCAACAACATCTTATTTTTTCAATCCAAAACCGTTCGTCTAACGAAAAAAAGTCAAGAGGTTCTTTTTGTTAGCAACTAATAAGTGATTACGAAAATGATTTTTATTTTGACAAAAAGCAGTGGCGTGTCATTTTTTAATAAAATAAAATAATATTTTGGTCAATATCAACGGTTCAAAAAAAGGTAGATGATTATGAAAAATGAAATTATTTTCATTAAATTATAGAGAAATTTATCCCCTTTTAAAATATGTAAAAATGAATATATCATTACATTTGATTTTTTTGAAAAAAACTAAAAAATATGCTACTAATTCAGTTAACGCCATCTAGCGACGCCAGCAAAAGTCAAAAATTCAAAACCACATAAGCGTTTTGTAGTGCAATTTATGCTCTTTCATATGAGCCTAAGTTTGCTAAAATCGGTCAAAAGAAACGGGAGACATCTTGGTTTGTTTGAAAAAACAATTGAACTTCCCCCACCGCTTTATTTTGATATATAGGACAAAACATTTTAGACAAAAAGTGTAAGGAAATGGTCACTAAATATGAAAATGATATCATCGATATATTTTCATTAGGCAAAATTCTATAAAAACCCCATTTTTCTACTTGATGTTGGTTGTTACGCCCTCTAGCGGACGTTTGACAAACTCGAAAATAATTTTCAGCAATTTCTCTTGGCGACTTTTATTACGATTTTTTTTTCTCAAATGTATACGACCAATATCTTATGAGATATGGCCGCTCGCTACCCTTAACTGATCATCTTGTACATATTTAATTTTCAATACAACAAAATAACATTAACAAATCACGGTTCCTGGGATTAGATCGTGTCAAATTAAAATTACTATCCAACGTTTCGCCTTCGATCGCACCAAGCATTTTCAGGGATCTTTACGTCACGAGATCTGAACACTGAATGAGCTCGGAGAGATTCAGGCGGACTTTTATACCTGACTAGTGACTCTACTGGAAGTTTTTTGAATGTTTAAAAATTTCAATAGATTCTCTAATTTTTCGTTCATAAAATCCTGGAACCGACGCTAGAACCTTGGTTTCTTTTACATTTATAATAGGGCCAGTGGTATGCTGTTGTTCAGCTACAGCAGATTGAACAATGTATTTTTTTTTAATATGTCCTTCATGTTCCGTAAGTCTAGTTGATATTTAGCGTCTTGTTTCTCCCTCGAACACTTCTCTAGAGGCAAGGAATTGTATACATTCGGTCCATTTTTCTTAAAATATCTTTCCATGTATACAGGGTGTCCCAATTTTGCTGGGACGACATCAACTATAAAATTTTAAATGGGACACCCTATATTTTTGTCCATTATTTGATTCCTTGTGAAAAATAAACATAAGTTACCAATTTAAACTAGTCGATTTCTGTGTAGTTTCCGAGATAATTAAGGTTATGTGTGATTTTTTGAAAACTGGAGCTATTTTTCAAATCGGTATAAAAAATAGCAAACATCTAAAAACATAAGCCAGCCTGGATCTCGTCCCTGTTCAGTTCTCGTGAAGTGAAGATCCCTGAAGATGCCTCGTGCACTGGAAGGCGAAACGTCGGATAGCAATTCTAATTTGACTCTAATCCCAAAAACCATGACCTTTTATTTGAGCAAAGCCGTCGTTCGTGTTCAGATCTCGTGGAGTAAAGATACCTGATGATGCCTCGTGCGATCGAAGGCGAAACGTCAGATAGTAATTCCAATTTGAAAGCTTCCCTTATACAGTGTGTATCAGCCAAATGGAATAAATTCGATAATAAATAAATGGGGGCGTGTTCGGAAAAACGCTAGGACCCGTCGATTGGTATTTTTAGTTGCTCATTTTCTCCAATAAAAACTTTTTATACAGGGTGTGTCCTGTAACAGTGGTCAATGCCAACTTTCTTATTTCAAATGCAACACCCCGGATATTATTTAATTTTTGGATCCTTTAGGAGATTCTAAACATATTTTATGTTCAATGTCCTATACCTATCTTCAACTATTTCGGCAATATTAAGTGTTTTCAAATTTATTTTTATTTTATTTGTTTCGAATTTATTATTATTCATGAAAGTGGCTCTGGTTACTGAACTATTTATTTGATTACAAAAATTCGCTACAACACACTCAATACTTATTTACCATTTAGGTCTTCATATTAAGAATGTAAGCAAAAAACATTTTAGCGTTCCTTTTTATTGATATGGAACAAAAAGAGCCAGTTTTGTTTACTTTTAAGTTTTGTTTACTTTTGTGTAAAATGCCTGGCCTTTCTCTTTGCAAGACAGTAGTTGTCAGTGTCAGTGTCATAGTCTTTTGAATTTCGTTAACTGCATAATACCTAATATCAGAAAAATGGTTCATTTAACAGAAATGCATAAAATAACAATTCTACAAATGATTGGTTATGGAGATAACACACGAACACAAGTGAAAATTTCCAAATTTGCCGCATATATCCCAAGGGACAATTAGTAAAATAGAAAAGCAGTTTCGCGAGCTTGGACATGTGAGGCAGATAAAAAAAGCAGCTGCCAATTCAATAAATGATGATACTAAATTGGATATTATGCTTGAGTTTGAGGAAAACCCACATATTTCTAGTCGACAAGCCGCCGCAATGTTCGATATTAGCCATTCGTCGATTATTCGAACATTAAAAGAAAATAAAATGCATCCCTATAAAGTGATACCAACTCAGGAGCTCATGGAAGACGATTATGATAGGAGAACTTATTTTTGTGAACAAATGATGGCTATGTTAGATAACAATGTTATTCAATTAGAACATGTTTTGTTTTCGGATGAGTGCACCTTTACACTTCACGGTCATGTAAATCGTCAAAATTGCCGCTATTGGTCTAGGGAAAATCCTCACTGGATCAGCGAAGAACATACTCAATATCCTGAAAAGGTTAATGTTTGGGCAGGAATTGTTAGGGATCATATCATAGGCCCCTTTTTCATTGACGGCAATTTGAATGGCGATAATTATTTAGCACTACTCCAAAATAATCCAGCAAACCCACAAGTTCCAGCGAATATGATATGGTTTCAGCAAGATGAAGCACCGCCCCATTACTAAATTAATGTCCGGCAGTACCTCAACGGAATATTTCCAAATCGGTGGATAGGGAGACGAGGATCGATAGAATGGCCAGCGCGATCCCCTGATCTGACGCCATTAGACTTTTTTTTATGGGGACATATTAAAAATGTTGTATACAAAACTAAACCCCTCGACTTAGCTGACTTAAGAAGACGAATAACGCTTGCGATTAGATCGGTCACGCCTGAGATGCTAAATAACGTTAGAAGAAATTTCTATTTAAGATTAGGAATTTGCCAAGACGTTCGCGGCGAGCATATTCAACAGTCCCTAAATTAACTTTTTACTTTTGTTTATACATTATGAAGAAATAAATAATTTTATTTTTTTAATCTTAATTTTTGCAATAAATTTGAAAACACTTAATATTGCCGAAATAGTTGAAGATAGGTATAGGACATTGAACATAAAATATGTTTAGAATCTCCTAAAGAATCCAAAAATTAAATAATATCCGGGGTGTTGCATTTGAAATAAGAAAGTTGGCATTGACCACTGTTACAGGACACACCCTGTATAAAAAGTTTTTATTGGAGAAAATGAGCAACTAAAAATACCAATCGACGGGTCCAAGCGTTTTTCTGAACACGCCCCCATTTATTTATTATCGAATTTATTCCATTTGGCTGATACACACTGTATGTTAAAATAACACAAATTTATTAACGTTTTATTTATTTAGGAGGCAAGCATCGACCCGGTAGTGGTGGGGGGATAAAGATGACCTGATAAGAATCTTTTGATCAAAATCGCCCATTCTACCACATGTAAACATATTTTTCATATTTATCACTATAGATAAAATAAATCAAAATAGGTTAAATGTCATTTGCAGTATAGTACTGGCTCGCGCTCTATACAAGTATACAATATAGGAGTTGCACTTAAGTCGGGGGGGCCCTTTTTTGTACAAGGGGCGCGGTCCCGACAGAGCCATCCGTGAATATATTAGTGCCTGGCGTACGTCACCCTTTCGGTAGGTACTTTAAGGGACGGAAGGGGATGTGGTTTGCGTTTCGTGAAATAACCGAAAAAAAAAACATTCAGAAATTGACAATATTGTAGGCAACATTCATTCGAGGCTGAAGCACTTTTGGTTAGATAATGTTATTGATTACATATGTCGCGAATAATAGTTTCATTATTATTATTAGAATCATTAGTCACGGGCGGCAACCAATTACAAAACATTTCTATCGTTTGTATTGCTCAATACAGCGGTTAAAACATTTCATCGCGGATGCCATGGAAAAACAAAAGAGCATAATCGGCACGTCAAGCGACGCCGTAATTGTATAATGTGCTGTCACATTTACGTATATTGAAAATAAATTGTTTTGCCTACATTTCATTCTTAAAAGTTAATTAACATACATTAAAATGAGTTTAAGAGAGAAAAGTGAGATTGATAGCACCACGCCAAATAGGGGAGACCGGGGCAGGTTGCAACACGGATAAGTTGCAACACACTTGATATCTAAGGCACAATTATATTTAAAAACTCTTGAACGCACTCTTCCATTCAATATCGACTGGCAAACGTGTTGGCGAACGCACTTTATTCTTGTCGAATGACAGACGGTTTTTTCGCAGGTTACTTGATTTGTGATTGTTGAGTGTAATATTTTTGAACAGTTTTTTAATAAATTAAACCTCTCTGCTTTGTTTTTCACACGTGTCATTAGTGGTAAGTTATAGCACATATATTACGTGTTTATTGCCTAGATAATAATTGGGATGTCTACAAAACAACAAAAAAATTTAGAGGTTAGATTAGGAAGGTCAAATTGAGGCAAATTGCAACACTCTGCTCGGGGCACTTTGCAACGGTGTTGTAACTTACCCCGGTGTTGCAACGTGCCCCGTTTTCATTTTATTCCATCATTTTAGTTTATTGCTTCATATAAATTTTCTTTTTCTAGGGATCATGAGAAATTATAAGAAAAAAACCGAGAGGGGTACGACTCCGGATAATGTTATTAAACGCGCTGCCCAATTAGTATTAGAAAATATTGGGAATAAAGAGTTTTCTATTAGAAAAATCGCTAAAGATTTTAATATTCATTATTCAACGCTTTCACGATATGTAGCGAAAACAAAAAAATTTCGCGAAACGAAGCATACAATAGAAATGCCAGATAGCGGTTATGCCAAGCCACGACTAATATTTAATAGAGAACAAGAACAAATTTTTGTGAAGTATATCAAAAAATGCAGTGATATCATGTTTGGACTTGATCCGATTGGGGTCCGCAAGTTAGCATATCAATGTGCAAAGTTACATAATATTCAAGTTCCTTCTTCTTGGGATGACCACGAAAAAGCTGGAGTGGAGTGGCTAAATCTGTTTATTAAGAGAAACACCGACATTTCTATCCGCCAGCCCGAAGCCACAAGCCTTGCCAGAGCTTCCAGTTTTAATCGCACAAACGTAGACATGTTTTTTGCCAAGCTCATGGATGTTCTATCGCGTAGCCAATTTCAAGCTTCTAGAATATGGAATATGGACGAGACGGGGGTGTCAACCGTTCTTCGCCCAAGAAAAGTATTAGCACAAAAAGGTAAATACACATTTAATATCCTATACTGATTTCTGTTTAATGCACTATGTTGTTTCTTTACAGGTGCTAAGCAGGTAGGATCCATTACTTCGGCTGAGCGAGGAGAAATGATCACACTTGCGGTTGCCGTAAATGCCCAAGGAAATTTCATACCACCTATGTTCATATTCCCAAGGAAACGTTTCAGAGATATTTTATCCGCGATGGTCCTTCCGGTTGCATAGGCGAGGCAAATGGATCCGGCTGGATGCAAGAAAATACGTTTTATATTTTTATGCAGCATTTCATCTCACATGTCAAACCATCGAAGGAAACTCCAGTGATTTTATTATTAGACAATCATTCATCCCACTTAAGTTGTAAAGTTCTCAATCTATGCAAAGAAAACGGTGTCATTATGGTCTCTTTTCCACCACACTGCTCACATCGGTTGCAACCGTTAGATGTAGCAGTGTTTGGACCCTTTAAAAAATGCTGCAGCTCAGGTATTAGTGCTTGGTTGGTAAACAACCCAGGAAAAACTCTTACTATTTTTGATTTGCCACAGATCATAAAGCTTGCATTTTTAAATGCGGTAACTCCTTAAAATATCACTTCAGGTTTTTCAGCTTCTGGAGTTTATCCTGTGAATCCTAATATATTCACTGAATCTGATTTTGCACCAGCTTTTACAACGGATCGGCCACAACCGGAATCGCTAAGCAGCATTGATAAAATGGATCAAACGTCGAAAGTGGCCGGTACACCGAATCCAGACACAGAAGCAGTTAGTACACATACTTTGGATTTTCCTGGCACCCCAGATAAGCAGCAACCAAGCACTTCAAAATTTAGCCCGGAGTGTGTTAGACCCTTTCCTAAAGATTTTCCTGATGAGCAGCAACCAAGCACCTCAAAATTTAGCCCGGAGTGTGTTAGACCCTTTTCTAAAGATTTTCTTGATGAGCAGCAACCAAGCACCTCAAAATTTAGCCCGGAGTTGGTCAGACCGTTTCCCAAAGCCCCCCCACGCGTGGTTCAGTCTAAAAGAGGTAAGAAAAGAAAAAGACTGCCATATTAACCGACACACCTGAAAAAGAGGCTTTGGAAAATGAGGAAAAACTGAGAAATGAAAGAAAGAAAAAAACGTCCACAAATATTGACAAACCAAGACAAATGAAAAAATTAACATCATGTAAGAAAGGGCCAGAAGTTCGACAAATATGCCCCAATGACTCTTCAGATGATGAACCACTCATTCATATAGTTAAGAAAAAAACCATAGCGAGAAAGCATCCTAAGAAAGATGATGACTGGGAAATTTCTTCTGAGGATGACGACACGTTGTGTCTAGTTTGTAACGAAATTTACCAGGGCGAAAAAGAGAAGGAAGACTGGTTACAGTGCACAAAATGTAAAATGTGGGCCCACGACCACTGCGCAAAATCTGATCCATTTTATACATGTATAAATTGCTTTTCTGAATACTCAGATGAACCAGAGTAGTATGTTGCAACTTACCCATCTTATTGTTGCAAGTTGCCCTACAAATGAGGTAAGTTGCAACACATGACTTGGTCAAGAAATATATGCGTATAAGCGTTAATTAATTTTTTTAAGCCTCTCATTATATTTTGATGTATTAGCGAAATACAGAGAGATATTTTTTTCAAGTGACTCTGAATGTTATTTACCTGATAACCTAAGAAAAAAATACTATCCATTTTTTGATGCAACCTGCCCCGGTCTCCCCTATTACTGAAGCAACCAGAACCACTTTGGACGAATTATTACCAGAAATTTCAAAGAAATTGTGCATAAACTATTTATGGAGTGGCGACGTCAAAACAATGTTAATTCGTTTTGGGAAAATATCCCTCTTGCCTATTTTGAAGAGTTCTCAGAAAAGTATAAATATTCTTCATTATTAAGAGGAAAGTAGCCAAATATCGGATAGGCTCCTAATATCGCACACTACCTTATTTCATTATTCTAAGCCTTGCCATCTGTCCGCGGTGGCAGGCTAGTAGCTTTTGACATCTACGAAATATCTAGTAGAGAGACGCGAGTGTCGTTTCTACTGGACATTTTTCCTTGTCTGTGGTTAGTTTAGCCGAACTGCAAGTTTTTAAACGTCACTTCAAATTGCTGTTTTTTTTGCGAAAGTGTGCAGTTATCAGAGACTCTCTGAGTGCGATTATATCAATAAGGTATGTAGGATCTTTGTGGTATATAAATATTTTTAGAAAAATATCCTTTGTTGTCGAAACTTTGTGATACATTTTTGAGGTTAAGTGGCCTATTACCGCACAGTTAGATATCCCCAATATCGCATATATCCGATATTAGGAGACCATTTTTAAGTTAAAATATTTATTTTTTCAGATGGCCCAAAGAAAAAAATGGGATGCCGATTCCATGAAAGCAGCTATCGGAGCTGTAAGGAATAAACCGATGGGTTACTTAAAAGCATCGAAGTCGTTTGGCGTACCTCGAAGTACTTTAGTCGACTACGTCAAGGTCGTCAAGTCCGGGAAGAGTGCGGATGAAATAGCGACAACATTAGGCCGAACCCCCACGTTGACAAAAGAAATTGAAGATTTATTGGTTGAGTACTGTTTTGATATGGAAAAAAGGTTCTATGGTCTGACTGGCTTTTCAGCTAGCGTTAAAGAATGGACTGCCACATCCATTTTCACAAAATAGGGGATCTGCTGCTAAAATGTGGCTTAAATTGTTTTTAAGCCACATCCGGAGCTACGATTTAGAAAACCACAAGGTGTATCTGCAGCAAGGCTGAAAGGGTTTACAAAAGAAAACTGCGATTCATTTTTTAAGCTATTAGAATCTGCCGTTGAAAAAATTAAAATGGATCCGTCTAGGATTTTCAATGTTGGTGAAAAACGTGCAGCATAAACATACGCAAGTATTAAGCCTACGAGGAAAAAAGCAAGTGGGTGCCCTTACAACATCAGAAAGGGGGGCACTTGTGACAGTAGTGACCTGCATGAATGCGACAGGTGTGTACGTTCCCCCGATGCTTATTTACCCTAGGAAAAACATGAAACCGGAATTGCTTAATGGAGCTCCACCAGGAACGGTTACAAAATGTCATCCATCTGGATGGCTGCAACAAGATATTTTTACATCCTGGCTTCATCACTTTATAAAGCATGTAAAACCGTCTGAGGAAGATCCAGTCGTTTTAATTCTCGATGGCCACTACTCGCATACTAGAAACATTGACGTGATTAACCTAGCCAGAGACAGCTATATTCACATAGTTTGTTTGCCTCCACATAGCACTCACAAATTACAACCTCTGGATGTAGCCTTTATGTCTCCATTCAAGACATATTATGACTGGCTAAAGCATAATCCGGGCAGAGTAGTAACTGCATATCAAGTGGCAGAGTTGATGGGAAGAGCCTACTTACGGGCCGCTAGTGTGGAGGTTGCAGTGAACGGATTCCGAAAATGTGGTATCTTTCCATTAAATAAAAACGTTTTTAGAGATGACGATTTTGCCATACATTTAAGAACTGAAAGAGATGCTCTTCCTGAAACTGAAGACACTGGTGGCGACGTTAGCACTGATGACGATGTTCCGTTATCTACGCTAGCTAAAAAGCTTCGTCCGGAAAATAACATAGGAAGATTATCCTTACCAAGTTGCTCATCGACTCCAACATCTAATAGAGTGCTTGTTAAACCAGCTGAAATAAGTCCTTTGCCCACATGCTCTTTTCAAACTTCCAATAAAGGAAGAAAACGTGGTTCGGCCGCGATCATAACTGAGTCTCCATATAAAAAGCAGCTGGAAGAGGATAGCCAGAAGGAATTCAAAGACTAAGGTTGTCACTAAAATAATTTCAGTTCAGTTTACCAAAAAAGATGATAGAAAGAAAAAAACAAAACGAATTGATAAGAATATTAGCTCATCAAGTGAAGATGACGATGCGGAAATAGAATTCATAGACACTAGTGACGATAATGATGTGGATAACGAAGATGCCGAGTGCTTTTATTGTTTAAACTTGTATTCTCAAGACACTAGGGGATAATCATGGATTCGATGCACTATGTGCTTTCGTTGGAGCCATGAGGTGTGTGCCGGGATTGGAAAACATAAAACATTTGTTTGTGAATTTTGTTTTGATCAATAAGTTGTACTGTTCTTTAAAATCCAACAATATTTTTATATACAAAATATGTGCCATTTAAATAATAAAAGTGTTTTAAAAATATTGAGTCGCTTTGTTTGGTTTGGATGTTCCTAATACCGGACAGTGCGATATTGAGAATCCCTACTATCCGATATTAGGATACCTGTTTTAAAATTATGTATTTTACACTATTATAGTAGTTTTTACTTTTTTTCAACATTTTTGAAAATTCGGTTATAAAGCACTATCGAATCAAAAAAGGGAGGCTTTCTACATAAATTTTATAAAAGAAAACTCTGCTGTAGTTAACCGATCGGATTTTACAAGTTAAAAGGAAAAAGTATCCGATATTTGGCTACTTTCCTCTACTGGATGTTAAAAAGTACGCTTGCTATTAAAGAAAATATTAGTATCGATAATTACCTGAATTTTTTAAACGAAAATGAGAAGTTTACAGAGCAAAAAATGTCCAAAACGTTCACCCCAATGAAAATTCACATACATATAAAAGAAGCACCGCATAATGTTTACCTGGCAACAAAGGTAAGAGATTTAGAAATTTAATAAATGTACCTTCTTAGTTATTGGTAAGTATACTACTGGAAATTGAAAATGAAATATTTTCAATACGGCTGAAGATTTTGAATTGCGGCTTTGGGCTTTTGTTCGATCAATATCCATAGTATGCAGCCCGATAAGGCCAGCCTCAGCACACCATACCAACCGTCTTATACAGGAGGTTATATAAGACCCTGTCATTTTTTTAAAAGTTTGTTCGACCAGAATTCTTACCATGAAAGATTTCTTTTTCTCTTTGTGCAACCAAAACAATCTATAGCTAGGTACGAAAAAACAATTTCTAACGATTTTCAAATTTTTTCTTCGATTCCGACATACGGGATTTTTTCGAAAAATAGATTTTTTAAAATAATCTGCTGAACAAAGCCACTTGTAGTAATCAAAGGTGGCTCTTGTAAAGAATTTTACCCATGGAATTTAACAAATTTAAAATATACATTTGAAAGATTACCTTTTTTTAATAGTTCCTATACACAAAAATTGATGGGTGAGGCACTTTTTCAAATTATATCCAAAAAAACTAAGGTTTCCGAAGGTTGCACTGAACTTGTCTTTGGCGTATCGCTAAAAACATATTTTTCACAAACTTAATTTATGAAGTATGTAAAAGTTATTATTTCTAACTAAAAGTTAGAAGTAATTATTATATTAGACATTATTAAACGTTTTTAAACATAATTACAGCTGCCAAATAAAGAGAGAGCGGGAGTGTCGTCTGTTAAACGGAAATCCAGTGTGCTGGGGATGCTACGTTGCCAAGTTTATTTTATATATGATCTATATAAATTATATAAGAAAAACAAAATGCATTTGTGGGTTGTGGATCGGTACCAGCAGGAGCGCGAAGGCACTAGGTGGATTGGTACCGGGTTAGCACCAGGTTAGGCGCCGTAGGCGTCACCGTTAAAGCCATAAAAGACAGGGGGCCGATGTCGAATGTTAGGCTTCCGTCAGTAATGCACCCGCCTGTTGATTAGTGTTGACCGCACTAGGTAGATTGGTATCGGGTTAGCACCAGGTTAGGCGCCGTAGGCATCATCATTAAAGACCTAATATAAAAGACAAACAACAGCGAAGTACATCACTGGCGAAAGTCTAATATTTGGGATCGGCACAGGGATCCAAATGCGTTACTGTCGGGAGACAAACGTGAAAAATTTAATACAATACAATAATGCAAGTTTGGCAACAATGCAAGATGTCATATTAAGGAATATGGCGTATTGGCATGCAGTGAAAATATCGAATTTCTTTTTGGTTTTTTTAATAGAAAAAGTGGTTCATCCATTTCTTTTATTTTTTTAAAACAGTTAAATGAAGGTAAACTTTCTATTTTATATTAAAAAAATATCAAATTCCGTGGGTTTAATTGTTTACAAGACCCATCAGAGGTATATTTATCAGATTATGAACAAGGTTGGCACCCTTAAATTTTTGACATGAATATTGTATACAGGATTCACCAAAATCTAAGAGGTAGACGTTAAATAGTGATTTGTTGGGTTTGTTTTTTTTTATCAATCTTAAATTCGATGTTGTTTCTAATGCCAGTTTTAGAAGTAATGGACATTTTTACCGAAACAATTTTTTTACATTTGAAATTTGTCCTAGTTTTTTCAGATATTTCCTTTAATTTAAAACAGATTTTTTTTTTATAAAAAATTAGTAATTGATTTTTATCCATGATATAATTGTCTTTTTCCCAATAAAATACAGTTTTACATGTTATTTTTGGTTCTTAGCAGTTTTGAATTATCAAATTCCCTGGCTTTTCCAGGTTTTCCCTGACAATTTCACGGAGATTCCAGGTTATATTTTAAGAATTTCTATTTCTTATAAAAAAAGTCGTCAAAATTAATAAAATTAAACTTAAATGTAAAGAAAGAAAATGCTATAGTAATAGACAACCAGGGTTACTTTAAGTGGAAGATGTATACATTTTTAAAAGGATATTCTGTTCTATTTAAAATTAAGTAAAAAATGCAGTTATACAAAGCATTTACAAACAAAAAATTAATATACACTTGCAACATGTCCTTATTAAAAATTAAATTTAAAAGGTTATAGAAAAAAGAGAAAATAAGTATTTTAAATTTTTCGTGTCAGTTAGGACATTTCCAGTTCCACGGATGCTGCTTCCTTTTCTAGTTTTTTCTATTTATTTTCTAAATGATAAAGTTCCCTTTCGGCTCTTTTTTTTTTAGAGATCAATTTCTTTTTCTTTCCCTTTTCGGCGATTTTGGTTGTTAAGGGCATCTTGATAAGTTTTGTAAGCATTTTTAACACATACCCTAATTTTGTCGGAAATATTAACATTTAATGCACCTATTTGATAAATTGCGTTATATACTTGTCTTTGGCAGATATTGGACTCCTCGGACAGATTTTCAACTAAAATATTTTTATTTATGGAAAACCCCGACTCAAGGGCGGCGTTTCTATGAAGAGGATCGAAATTAACTTAATAACAAGCCACAAATTTTAAAGTAGTCATTTTGTCCCAAGAATTGTAGAAAAATGTATCCAATCGAGTAGTTTGATTATATGTTTTGCAAAAATGTATAAATTCGGTATCTATTAGAAGCTAGCTATACTGTTGACGACTTTTTTCTGCAATTTCTGCGGAAATTATTTCTTTTTCGAACAAATACTCTAACATATTTTGGGCTCTTATATGTAAAACTCCTTGATCAAGCATAATATTTGGTTTTAAGCATGTTACATATTTAATAAATTTATATTTAAGACAACAACGTTCTATTAACTTCTTTATTTGATTTATCAAAAATGTCTGACATTCAGACAAAAAATAAGTTTGTCCTTTTCAGGAACATTTAGGTCTTTTAATGGTTTTTTAGTGGCAAAACCAACATCAGTCATATTGGTAAAAGAATATCTTTATTATCAAAATTTATTTTTAAAATTTGTTCGAGATCTTTATCCATAACTTGTGTTTTTAAGATATTTTTGATTAATTCGTTTAGAATTTGTAAAAGATCATCATACAAAAAAGGAACCATAGGTTTACCGCTCTGAATTTTTTTAAAAAATTGATCTAAAATGGCGGCAATGTGTGGAAAAAATGTGAGTCTTGGTCTTAAAAACGTATCTTTTAAAGCCTTTTTTGTCTTTTAAAGCATCATATGCTCCCACTAGAAAGTCACACTACTGAAGACGATTTCCTAGTCTACTGTTCTTGTGAATGCGCCGGCGGGCAAGTCTAAATATATGGGGGATGTTAAATAAATTATAGTTATATAAAATATATGTTAAATATAATTATAGTTATAGAAACGCGAAGAAACAATTTTGGGTAAATACCAAGGTACATACAACCAAGCAACGCTGGTGGAAATATAAATTTTATTGTTTTTCTGAACTACCTGACGTCTCCAAGTTTTCCAGATCGCTAAAAACTCTCTTTTAGTAATAATGGACATTTGTAATGAAACAGTTTTTTTACATTTGAAATTTGCTCTAGTTCTTTCAGATATTGCTTTAATTTAAAAATGAGTAATCGCCTCTTATCATTCATATAATTCTCTTTTTCCCAATAAAACAGAGTTCGCATGTTATTTTTGTTTATACAGACTTACTTAAACTGTTTACCCATCATTTCATTAACTGAGGATAGATACCATAAAGATCTGGAATACTACCTACCTTGCGACGCAGAAATACAACATTTTAAAGAAAGCACCCTTTATACAATATTCACGGTGGAATAATGGCCTGCGAGAAACCCTGACTTAAACCCAATAGAACATTTTTGGGACCAACTGGGGTAATGCTTAGAAAAACGACCTCGTGTGCCACATAATTTAGAAGAACTTGGCGCTTGTAGAAGAGTGCAACAATATTCCACAAGAGGCTATTGCACGATTAATAAGAAGTATGCCAAGGCATGTAAAATCATTAGTTAGAGCTAGAGGTGGAAATACCAGGTATTAGTTATTTATTTTTTAGTCCTAGGCTGGGATTTGTATTTAATCTTTATTTATTTACTCTTAAATAAAATGTTACATTTTTGTAAAAAACATTGTTTCATTTAAGAGACCTAGATTTTATTGACCTCTGTTTGACATTTGACAACAAGCTAACAAAACACAAATGGCCTTCTGACAGTTCTGATTTCTAAGGCAACTAGATCGCTTTGAAAACTTGTGAGTTTGTATGGATAATATGGTAAAAACTCAATGTTTTACGTTAAACATAGGATCTCCTTTAAAAATAGAGATAGAGAGTAACGTTATTCTACAGAGCGTTGCAAAAAAAACATTGTTTCATATTACACGCTGTATATAAAAACATTGGAACAAGTTGACAAAACAGAAATGCAGAATTATTGTAAGCAAAATAAATAAATACATATAAAAACAAATAAAATACGGATAAAAAATGTTTTAAAAGAAAATCACTTTAAAAAAATCGAGTCGTCTTGTTGCTGAAATTTGGAATACTGTTATCGGTCTTATTACAAGTCGAGTAGTTTTGACGAAATTAATTATTTATGGATACTTATTAAAATAATTGGTTAAAAAAACACTATATATGACAGTTCTATTATTGAACAGTTATAGATAAAATAATAAAACGTGTAAAATAAACATACTCAAAAATTGAACAGGTCAGGGTCAAGCTTGACGTCATTTCACATCGCAACAAGATTTCAACGCCAAAAATGACGTCACCGGCTGAATTCCTCACTATTACAATCTTTTCCAAAATGCGTACCAAATTTTACGACCATCTGTTTCTAGTAGACTCCCAATCCTGTAGCGACCCCGCTAGAAAGGGAGCAGACGCTGTGAACGTGTGAGGCCTAGTTCTTTCTGTATTCTATCATATTCTACATAGAATATTGGCGTAATTGTCGCTATGTAGCGGGAGTAGCAGGGGTAAGAGGATAGCTTGAAAAAGATGCAAACCATTGGACAACTGAAAATTAATATACAGTTTGCGCTCAATCTAGGAGGTGGTGACAGTTACTTTGAACAGATTAAATTCAGTGAATCGAAACGCAAACCTATCCCGATCGCCCGTCCCGAAAATGCTAATAAAATTTTTTAAATTCTCAACAATATTTTACAAATTTCCGAAATTTCGTGCCACATTTAACGTGCAATATTCACAGATGGTATTTTTTTTTTCAGTAAGTTTTTTTGTATCCTAGTTATTTAACACCTAAAATCGCAGGGAGTTTGAATGTTTTAAATTTATTCTCCTGTATATATCCGCTATGTTGAAAATTAAAAAAAAAATCATAGACAAAACTGAGCTACATCAAAGCAATGGTTTTTCACTAGAATAATCAAAATCCTTAATAAATAAATAGTGGTGTTTGTTGATCTGAATTTCCGCGATACTTTGATATATTGCCTGGAAATTTAGTTTGTGAATTGAATTTAAGTAAAAAATGTTGAGTTCATTTTTCATCATCATCATTTATATTTCGTCACCGTCACCACAGGATTTATTTTTGTGGACAGAAAAAAATAATGAATACAAAAGTTATATGGATTTCAGGAAACTTCCTAGAAAAATAACTTTGACTATACAGGGTGAATCAGAAACTAGTACCGTACCAAATTTTTGTTTTTTTTATTAATGAAATGCTCGCATATTTTTTATTTTTTAGATTCCCCTTATTCTTCCCTTTTCAAAAATACTTGATATACTATACTTGGATCTGTAGTTTTGGAGATATTCGACTTTAAAATTCCCACTTATACTAGTTGATTTACGTGAAATCGTATCTTGCTGGTACTGACATTGTCAGATTGTCACTATCATTTTTTGTTTTTTGCCCAACAAAATGAGCTATTCCATTGAACACTAGTATACAAAATAAACAAGGTTAGTTTATTAATTTCCACTTATTTATTTCTGCTTGACAATCAAAAGCTAACTTAAAACTGACACTAAAATCTGTACCAAATATAAAAAATATATATATATAAAAATCTTAGTGGTGTCAATAAAACAATATCGGTGTTTACCCACCTCGTCTATTCTTTAGGTATAAAGATTTAACAGAGGGGAACCATTTAAGTCCAACTGGTCATTCAATAAAATATTTCGGGTTTTCCTCTTGTTAATTTCTAAACTTTCCAAATGGTTCAATTTGTAGCTTTTATTAGCCATATGCAAAATTTTATATTCGTTTTTAAATGTATGATTTGCTTCTATCAAACGTTTAGCGTAATTGGAGTCTGTTTTTTTTTATTATATGAGGATTTGTGTTCTTTTATACGTTTATTGAAAGATCTACCCGTTTGGTCAATGTAAACTTTATCACAGGAACCACATTCAAATTCGTATACCCCTGATTTTTTAGATTTATCAGACTGGATGGATTTATTATTTTTAATATATTTCCCTAATGTATTATTTGTACAGAAGGCAACTTCTAATCTGCTCTCATGAGATGTTTACTGATTTAAGAGCTTAAATTTGGCTATATCTTTTAAATTTTTATTTGGATAGATTAAATTGATTGCTTTTTTATATTGTTTTTTATTTACTAGTTTGTTTGTTGCTTTATAATATTCAATTCCTTATTATAGTTATCTGATGACATATGTATACTAATTAAACGATGTACAAAACTGTTGAAAGCTGCCATTTTATGTGCAAAAGGATGATTTGATGTTTTATGTATTGTTATATCTGTGTAAGACGATTTATAATAAATTTAAAAATCGTGCTTATTGTTATTGTTCATAATTGTTAAATCAAAAAAATTTATTGTCTTATTTTGTTCCACTTCTAACGTAAATTTAATATTTTTATGTAAATTATTAATAAAATCTAAAAATAACTTTAGTTTTCTCTCTGTTCCCGTGAAACACGCTAGTATGTCGTCTACATATCTATACCAATAAATGAATTTGTTTCTTCACGGGTGATTATACATTAATTGTTCAATTCAATTATCGACTAAGTTAATAGCTTCAATAGGGGGGACACTAGGAAACTTTTAACTTAGTCGATAATTTATTACTCATAAATAAAGTTAATCATATTATTAAGAATGATATATTGGGTTTGTTAACAGTGTATGTAGATCAAAATTACTTTCAATTCAATGACTCCGTGTATGTAAGTAAAGAAGGTTTAATAATGGGTAATCCTTTGAGTCCTATACCAGCAGAAATATTTCTAGATAATATTGAACAATTAATGTATAATCACCCGTTAAGAAACAAGTTCAGTGATTGATATAGATATGTAGACGACATACTTGCATACATACACGGGAACAGAGAGACACCTAAAGTTATTTTTAGATTTTATTAATAATTTACAATACATAAAAATATTAAATTTGCGTTAGAAGTGGAACAAAATACATTTTTTGAATTTAACAATTATGAACAATAACAATAAACACGATTTTCAAATTTATCATAAACCATCTTACACAGATATACCGTCAAGTGGGGTGACTTCGTATATCTGGTGTTACTTCGGACAACAGGTGGTTGATTGCATTATCGGGTCACAGCGGCAACGCTGTAAGGGCTAGCGCAAGTGTGGTTTGGTTTTGGACTTTGGTACTAGTTTTCCTTTGATTATGGTGGGTGACGGTCGTTCGCCGTGACTTTTCGACGTTTTATCGTGTTTTAAGTGAAAATAGTGATTTTTGTGTTTAAAAAACAGCGAAAAAGTAATGCACACCTCACAAGCAAATTTTTGCAGACTTTTTATTCTTATTAGTAGAAAGCGTAATGCTTTATGAATATTCTGACGAGGAGTTTGTTTATTTACCTCTACCGACATTTTAGATACAGGGGGTTATCAAAAATTTCTTATTTCAGGGGGTGACTTCGGACATGGGCCGTATTTATCACAAAGTCGTTGGGGGCCGAAGCTACCAAAACTATAATAAAGCATCATTGGAAAACGCCATCCGTGATGTTAAGTCACGATCCCGGAACCTGCGTGAAGCTGCTGACTATTACGGTGTACCCCGCTCCACCCTTAGTGATCGGGTTAGGAATAATAATGTCAAAAAAGTCGGAGGCCAGACATCGCTGTCTTCTGAAGAAGAGGAAAGACTAGTTGTGGCTATAACACTGGCGGCGGACTGGGGATTTCCTCTTTCACCCTACGATGTACGAATAATAGTAAAACAATATTTAGATAGAAAAGGAGTGGTTATAAAGAAGTTTCGAGATAACATGCCCGGACAAGAATGGATTAGATCATTTTTGACTCGACATCGGAATCTCACGACAAGATTTTGTCAGAATATCAAAAGATATAGGGCACAAGTAAGCCCCGAGACATTAATGGACTATTTCAACGAACTTCAAACCTCATTAGAAAATGTACAGCCATCCCTAATCGTAAATTATGATGAGAGCAATTTTAGTGATGACCCGGGAAACGTTAAGGTTATTTGCAAAAGAGGATCGAAGCACTGTGACAGAGTTATGGATTCATCCAAGTCTAGTGTTAGTGTAATGATGTCAGGTTCTGCAAGTGGCGAACTTCTTCCACCCTTCGTCGTTTATAAAGCCAAACACCGATATCAGGAGTAGGAAGAGGATGGACCAGCCGGCTGTGGATACAGTGTCACAACTTCAGGGTGGTTTGATTCAAGAACCTTCTTAGAATGGTTTCGACAGATAGCCTTACCATATTTCGGAAAGAAAGAGGGACAAAAAATTTTAATTGGAGACAATTTGTCCAGTCACTTAACGATCGAAGTAATTGAGGAATGTCAACGTGAGAATATAAAATTTGTTTTACTTCCACCAAACTCTACTCACCTTTGCCAGCCTTTAGATGTTGCTTTTTTTGCGCCTCTAAAAAAAGCATGGAGGAGAATTTTGACTGAGTGGAAGTCCAAACGAAGAGGGCCCTTTCAGAAGAAAGATTTTTCAAAACTCCTCAAGAGATCCTTAGAAGAAATTAACGCTAATGCAAAGAAAAATTTGTTGTCCGGATTTCGCGCATCAGGAATTTGGCCCTACAACCCACAGGAAGTCTTAAAACGTCTGCCCCAAAGACTTATGACTAATAATGCTCAACCACTGGATGAAATAGATAAATCACTGCTCGAATTCCTCAAAGTGAACAGAAACCCAGAGGTGCAATCAAGACCAAATCGGCGCAAACGCATCAATGTGCCACCAGGAAGACCAGTCGTCCTTGAAGATATGGATACTCAACGGACAATTATTGAATTGGAAAACGAATCAGAAAATAGGCCGTCTACGTCTGGTGCACAAAGTTCCACAAAACCCCATACGATATATACAGACTCTTTGCCATTAGCCCATCTTACAGCTATAAAGAAAAAGTTAAATTTGTTTGATCAAAATTGTTTACCACCTGACTCATCTGATTCCGACTCAGACTCTTTGCCATTAGCCCACGTTGTAAATGCCAAGAGAAACCCCACTCATCAACCCACTCAACCAGACTCATTTGATTCGGACGAAGAAGTGACTACCGACAAACCAAGAAGTTGTTTCTCAAATGAAGATTTTGTTGAAATAGACGATTTTATTGTAGTAAAGGTTCCTATATGCAAGTCATTTAAATTTAAGTTCTATGTTGCAAAAGTTGTAAATGTTTTTAAAAAAAAATATGTTGTTAGCTTTCTTCGAAAAAAGAAACATGGAGAGAACGTTTTTTTCTATTTTCCAAACGTGCCGGATGAAAGCGAGATTGGAAAAGATGAAATTGTTAAAAAGATTTATCCCCATTCAAATTCTCGAAGAGGTCATATGTTTTCTAATTTACCTGATCTTGTGATAGAGTAAATTATGGCTGTTTCTATTGCAAACTACCTAAAGTTATGCAATAAACTAGTTTAGTTTTATTATAAGAATTATGCTTTAGTTTTGTTTCGTTATTGTTTTTTAAGAATTATGTTTTGTTTTTATAATAAATATTTTATATTTCTACAATAAAGTGTTTCTTTACATGAAAAAAATATTTAAACATTTAAAAAAATATATATTTGTCCGAAGTCTCCTATAGAGAAGGTTAAAATCGGATTTATGTGATTTTCTACCGGCGTTCGGAGTCACCCCACTCTATGGGGTGAATTCGGACAGTCTTTAACAAAAAAAATCTGAAAACTAAAAGCAATTGGAATATTTTTGACAGTGTCAAAACGTTTCTTGATGTTAAAGGTATATTGAGCGAAATTTTCAAAAATTTTGCTTTATCGGTATTTATTTTGCGATCAAAAATATTGCAAAATGTGACCGAAGTCCCACTTGACGGTAACAATACATAAAACATCAAATCATCCTTTTGCACATAAAATGGCAGCTTTCAACAGTTTTATACATCGTTTAATTAGTATACCTATGTCATCAGATAACTATAATAAAGAATTGAATATTATAAAGCAAATTGCTATTAACAATGGCTATAGTCCTCATATAGTCTACAAAATAGTAAATAAAAAAACAATATAAAAAAGCAATCAATTTAATCTATCCAAATAATAATTTAAAAGATATAGTAGCCAAATTTAATACAATAACATATACAGGCAAAATTAGCTCTAAAATCAGT
The DNA here is from genome assembly GCA_030620095.1 of Kuschelorhynchus macadamiae. NCBI lineage: Eukaryota > Metazoa > Arthropoda > Insecta > Coleoptera > Curculionidae > Kuschelorhynchus > Kuschelorhynchus macadamiae. The sequence continues at coordinate 574,098 of JAUTXW010004774.1, forward strand.
AAACATCTCATGAGAGCAGATTATAAAGTTGCCTTCTGTACAAATAATACATTAGGGAAATAATAATAATAAAAATAATAAATCGAAGTCTGATAAATCTAAAAAATCAGGGGTATACGAATTAGAATGTGGTTCCTGTGATAAAGTTTACATTGGCCAACCGGGTAGATCTTTCAATAAACGTATAAAAGAACACAAATCCTCATATAATAAAGAAAAAACAGACTCCAATTACGCTAAACATTTGATAGAAGCAAATCATACATTTAAAAACGAATATAAAATTTTGCATACGGCTAATAAAAGCTACAAATTGAACCATTTGGAAAGTTTAGAAATTAACAAGAGGAAAACCCGAAATATTTTACTGAATGACCAGTTGGACTTAAATGGTTCCCCTCTGTTAAATCTTTATACCTAAAGAATAGTTTTATTGACACCATTAAGATTTTTATATATATATTTTTTTATATTTGGTACAGATTTTAGTGTTAGTTTTAAGTTAGCTTTTGACAAAGACACAGTGTGTCGAAACAGCTGTCAAGCAGAAATAAATAAGTGGAAATTAATAAACTAAACGTGTTTATTTTGAATACTAGTGTATAATGAATTTCCATCAAGTAACGGCTACATCGATAAGAAATATTCCATTAAAGACAAATTAAATATAATACGCTTATATAAATCCGCTCTTTTTTCTCAATATACTTTTTACCTGGAAAACGATATAGAAAAGCAGTTACATAACATTCCTTTAAATCAGAGAGTTACATTAATTTGGCAACATGATGGCGCTCCAGCCCACAATTTTTTAAATGCTACTCAATTTTCGAATCGGAGCAATGATCTGTGGATTGAATGAAATTGACATATAAGATGGCCAGCAAACAGTCCTGACCTGACGCTGCTTGATGTATTTTTATGGGGTTGTCTAAGAAATAAAATTTGCTACAATAGACCCGAAAATATAGCTGTATTGGAACAGAGAATTAGAGAAGAAATTGCAAGATTAAACGAAAATCACTCTGATTTTATTTTCAACTGCATTAATCGCAAATTGTTACAATATATTGAGAGGTGCTTCGCCATTTAAGGAGGATCATTTTATAAATTTTCATTTAATATTTATTGTTCATAATAAAATACTTCTTTACTTTAAAATCATATTAATCACTTTTTTACATTATCATCAAGACATCTTGGACCGAGCCTTAGACACGATTTCACCGAAATTAACTAGGGAATTTTGAAGTCGAATAGCTCAAAAACTACCGATCCAAGTAGACATCACACATTTTTGCAAAGGGAATAATAAGAAGAATATAAAAAAATCAAAAATATACAGAGCATTTCATTAAAAAAAAAACAAATTTGGTATGGTACTAGTTTCTGACTAACCGTGTATATTCAACATTATTTTTCTAGAAAGTTCCCTGAAATCCATACAACTTTTGTATTTAGTATTTTTTTCTACCTTGTACAGGGTGTCCAATTTTGGTTGTAAATGCAAGGCATTTCCGTTATTTGTAAATATTTAGGGTTGAGGTTTTCGCGACACCGTGCCACTTTTTTGTCAAACTCAAGCTGCCGTAATCAGATTTTCACAACCCGCCTCGTTTCGGAGATACAGGACCAAATTGAAAAAGTTGCATTTTGGGACACCCCTCGTATCTCAGTTATCTTTTAACGTATCGAAAAAGTAAAAACTGGCTCTTATAGAGTTTTTTACGTAGAATCCAGTGGCGTAGACAGATTTTTACTCGGGGCCGTCGTTTTTGATACCTGATCCAAAGTCACGTTTTTTTAAATGGGACACACTGTATATTTTTACGGAGTCCTATTCGTCTTTTTATGAGCTTTTCAAAAATATATGGTTATCTATACTTATTTTAAAAAATAAGGCTGCAACTTAGGTTTGTAATAATATCTATTTATTTTTTTCATAGTAAGCCATGGACTGATTGTCAAAAATGGCTTTGTCATAAAGTAAATAAAGTTTTGATGTTAATACTAATAGACGTGTTAAATTAGTCGCTCTGATTATTACTTTTTAACAAATGGCTGCAAATCAATTTTTTGAAAACTTTGAGCAATATGATATGCTGACCTGTTTTATAGAGTCATGAAAATATAAACGCTGCTTCTGAGCTTTATTTCATCATGTAATGTTTTATTTTCATAATTATTATTGCAATCTTTTTTAAAACTTAAACTCTTATTATATAGATATCCGCAAAGAAGGCAGCCAAATAAATTAAAATTCTATAGGCTGAAATCGAATTTAATAAATATTGGCTCTTTCAAAAAGCCCAAATCAAAGAAATATAACAAAGAGAATCGTGAGGCTGATGAAATTAACGTCTTAGCAAGTGTAAATGTAACGCCTGTAACATCCTGTAGAAAAATAGAGAATGAAGTGGGTGTAATCAAGTCTCGGGTTCAAACGATTTTAAAGAAACATAAGTATAAACCTTATAAAGTCAGAGTTGTGCAAAATCTACATCCTGGAGATGCAGAACGACGTATTGATTTTTGCCAGTGGTATTTACAAAAAATTAATACTAACCAAAACTTTGGAAGGGTGGTTATATGGTCCGCCGAATCGTATATAAGTAGTGCTGGAATATTTAATAGGCACAATACGAGACACTGGTCACCTGAAAATCAACATTTGATATTTCCACGCGAGCAACAAGGAAGATTTGGCTTTAATGTCGCTTGTATCGTACTAGGAACCAAAATAAAATTTCATATTTTTGAAGGAGGTCTCACTGCTAATCGCTACCTTGAAATATTGCAAAATATATTGCCAGAAATCATAGAAGATGTCCCTTTAGCACACAAATATATTTCCAACAAGACGGAGCTCCAGCACATAACTCTCCAATTGTGAGGCGGTATTTAGAAAAGAACTTCCCCGAACGCTGGATTGGAACGCAAGGACCTGTCCGAGGGCCTCCTAGGTCGCCTGACCTGTCCATATTGGACTTCTTTTTATGGGGTCACCTAAAAAATTTAATTTTTCGTATCTGACATAACACAGTTCAAGACCTGCGTAACACCACTGAGCAGGCATTTTTGCAAATACAAGCACGCAACGTAGTCATTTCAAATGCATTGGGTAAAATTGCAAGAGTGTGTGAGAGATGTCTAAGAGAAATAAGTATAGATAACTATATATTTTTGAAAAGCTCATAATAAGACGAATAGGACTAAGTAAAAATATACAGGGTGTCCCATTTAAAAAAAACGTAACTTTGGGTCATGTATCAAAAACGGCGGCCTCGAGTAAAAACCTATCCACGCCACTGGATTCTACGTAAAAACTCTATAAGAGCCAGTTTTTACCTTTTCGATACGTTAAAAGATAACCGAGATACGAGGGGTGTCCCCCCTGTATCTCCGAAACGAGGCGGGCTATGGAAAATCTGATTACGGCAGCTTGAGTTTGACAAAAAAGTGGCACGGTGTCGCGAAAACCTCAACCCTAAATATTTGCAAATAACGGAGATACCTTGCATTTACAACCAAAATTGGACACCCTGTACATCTCTTGACTTAAAATCTTAACTAATAGATTGACAATGTTAAGAGACTTGAATCTGGGTACAAAAAAAGTATTATGTCACTAAAACAGATTTAAAATTATTTTGTTTCATACAGTTTGGTTTAAGTTTAATTTTACTTAAATGTTGATAAATTGTATTGCTGACTTTATATAAATATATTTATAGACGGTGATTTAGGCAATATTTTTCGATCCCGTGGCCTGGCTCACTACTGTGGTGCCATTTGCGGCTACTTGATGGAATATTGTTGTTTAATGCGTACAGCTGTAAATGGGTTTCAATTATAAATATTCACTTAGTCTATATTTAAACTTTAACTACTTGTAAAAAAAAGTAAATAATTCAGTTCTGAGTAGAAGTAAACATATTTAATGATGTGCTCACACAAAATCTAGACAATTGCCGTTAGCATTTATGTGTATGTTTTTCTTTTCTCTAAGAAAACTATGCTATTTGCTGTATTCTTAGTTATTATGTTAGAATTGTCATATTTCAGGGGGTGATAGTACTCGACAAAATAGGAAAAAAATGCCTATATATATATATATATATATATACATGGTCAAAAACGCACCATTTTCGTTATACAGGGTGTCAAAGTTTAAATTTTTTTCTCGTTTTTTGCGTTTTTTTCCAGTTCCTTCTGAGACAATTAGTTCAAATTTAGAACATGAATTATTTTTAAGAACCTCTACGATAAAATATTAAAATCGTGGATGTTAGTATACAGGGTGTTACATTTTTTTGCACCACCTACAAGTTTATCTTGTGGAACTTTTTTTTGCAGCACCCTGTATGAATTCTGATATAAAATTTAAACTCTTTGTTCATTTCTTTAGCTCTTTCGTATTTTGCATTATTCTCTTATCTATCACAGTTTTCGACTTATATGCAATAATTGCCATAGATGCAAATTAAATGTAGGCTAAATAATGACACTGGAAAAAAAGGTAGGAGGCTGAGGCAGGGCAGGTCATTTATTAATTATGTTCTTTAATCTGACATTTTGTAAGAAATATTTTTTGTTTGACGTTTCCGTAGTTGTTTATTCGGCTATGTGAAAATGGATCATTCAAGAAATCCACTCATTTAGCAGGAGCAAATAGAACGGTTAGGACTCCTGACGTCGAGGAAAGCAGTCCTGAATGCAGTACGAGGAAAATTGCAGCAATTGTGCTTGTATGGAAAATTTTATTAGACAACTTAATAGACTTTCCACTCCGTTTAAATTTTTGCCAGTGGTTCTTACAAATGCTAGCCCAAAATGTATTATTTGGAAACACGATTTTATTTAGCGATGAGGCAAATTTTTCTAGGAATGCCATATGTAATTTTCATAACAATCATTTTTGGGCAGAAGAGAATCCGCATTCGATACATGAAAATAATTTCCAGCAACAATTTTCAGTAAATGTGTGGGCCGGCATTATTGGAGATTATTTGATAGGTCCATTTTTCCTGCCAGCAAGGCTAAACGGACGATATTATCGTCAATTTCTCGAAGACGAACTCCCGGTATTGCTAGAAGACGTGCCAATTCTTCTTAGAAATCAAATGTGGTTCATGCACGATGGTGCACCACCACATTTCAGCACAGAGGTGAGAGAGTTCCTAAATAATAATTTTAACAATAGTTGGATAGGGCGAGGGGGACCTCAGCTATGGCCCCCTAGATTCTCAGATCTAAATAGCCTGGATTTCTTTTTCTGGGGACACCTGAAAACACTGGTGTATCAGACCCCAATCCAGACAGAAGAAGATTTAAGAAACAGAATAATAGCTTCATGCGACATCATTCGCAATACTCCTGGAATATTTGACAGAGTCCGTCAGTCCATGAGGCGAAGACTTGATTCTTGCATTCTAGCAAAATGCGGATATTTTCAACAACTTTTATAATTTTGTTTTATTTTTAATTTAACTATAATAATTTTATCTGATTGTTCATTATCATGTCGGTTGATTTAAAATAAAACCCGATTCTTAATTTTTTGCTTAATTTCGCCTACATGCCATCGATGCAATGCATCGATTATTGGAAATATGTCGAAAACTGTGATAGATATGAGAATAATGCAAAATGTAACACCCATACTACCATCCACGATTTTGATATTTTATCGTAGAGGTTTTTAAAAATAATACAAATTTTAAATTTGAACTAATTGTCTCAGAAGGAACTGGAAAAAAAACGCAAAAAACGAGAAAAAAATTGAAACTTTGACACCCTGTGTAACGAAAATGGTGCGTTTTTTACCATGTATATAAATATTGGCATTTTTTTCCTATTTTGTCGAGTCGAAATGAAATATGTCCACGACATTAATTAACACCCTGTATACAAAAAGCGTTTCGAAGTTATACAGATTAAATTTTTAAATACCTGGTATTCATAATGATTTAAAGAGCTTTCCAGACATGAGGTAAGGTATGGTATGGTCAGGCTGGAGGACCACAGAAAGTATTTTAAGCTTTTGTTTTTTTTATAAACTAATAACAGTAATATCCCACAGCATATTGGATAGCTCCAACTTCTACATTCTACCCAGAGGTTTTAGAAGATCGCCTCTGCTGTCTCCTAGGCTTTGTAATAATCTGCACTGCCAGAATGCCACTTAATAGACAGACTGCTAGCATTACTACTTTTCCTACTGATTTAATTTTATCCAATATTTCAGTTAATACACTTAAAAATAAATTAAGAAGTCTAATCATGTTACCTTAATTATAATTATGCCATCTTTAATGTTAAGCGTAAATTGTATAATGGTGTTACCCCTGAAAATAAATAAACCTTAAACCGAAATAGTTTAATTCTCCAAAATCTGCATTTGAGGTAAATATATGACGGTCCCAGCTTTTGAACAAATATTTCACATACAAAGAAAATGACAAGGTGAATAATAACTTCATTGACACCTGATATATGAAGATCAAATCTACGTAAAAAGAACTTTCATGTTTTCACCCCGCAGTATCAAACACAATCAAAACAATAGATACAAAGTCGATTAAATTAGGGCAAAGTTGCGCAATTTCACTGACTTGTATCTCTTATAGTTTCCGAGATCGCAATGACACGCCTCGAATTTGGGACACCCTGTATACTGGTTAGATCAGTCTTGGAGTATGCTTCCATAATTTGGAGTCTATTGTATGATGTACACAAAAATAGTTTAGAGAAAGTTCAGAACAAGTTTTTTTAAACAGATTTCATTTAGATATAAGGTACCAATTGTGGATCACAATAATTATGATGCCATAAGAAATAATTTTGGTTTGGATGTGCTATCAAAAAGAATTGATTGTGCAATCTGCAATGGTTTGATAACTTGTCCCGTGCTTTTATTGCTTAAATTTAATGTCCCTAATTGAATAATCAGAATTAATGATCTTTTCCATTTGGAATTTCACAGCACCAATTACGAGGCACATACATCCATGGTGAGAGCAATGAAATTCCCCAATGGTAATAGAGATACTGATGTATTTGTATTCTCTTTTCAACATTTTAAACGGACCGTTTTAAAAAAGCGTTAGTATAGTCAAAAGCAGTGTTATCGTGCGGGTCATACGAATATTCCACTCATGTACAAATTTTTCCGTAAGACTGGTGGTGTTTTCGAAAAATTATAGCGGAAATACCAAGTCGTCTAGGAAACAAACATGGTGTTTCCACTTACCTGGTTAGGTGTGGTTACATACCTAACCAAAAAATGAAATCTTAACAATATGAAACCTGCTTTTGAGAGACGCTAGAGTCCCTAGAAACCGATTTTTTTTTTAATTATCTTTGAAACATTTTTGAAAAGTTTTCAATATGAATAATCGCTTTGGGCTAGTTCAAGAAGAGGAAATTGTTTATGTCATTCTGCGATGAAAAAAACTATACGTTTGACCAAGGTACTCCAGTATCCCAATTAGCAATGATTTTGAAAACCTGGGCTTGCAATATGCGAAAAATGAACGAGGAGGAATATAAAGAAGGCACGGTAAAAATTATTTGAAATGTGACGGCGAAATTATTGATGGAAAGGTATTTCAATGAATACAAAATTAAAATAAATCCCTTCGAGCAGATCGAATTCAAATCGGCCCGAGACGCAAAAAATGCCAGAAGGAGACATTTGCAAGGTATTGAAGGCAAACGCAGAGAATCGGCCATTTTTTTAACATACAATAAATTAAAAAATCTAATCGAATATTGTGATGAATCAACTCCAGAGGGTTTACAATAGAAGTGTTTTTTTCTGTTGTCCTATGAATTAGCCTGGAGAGGAGGAGAAGGTGCAAGAGCCGAAACAACTTTTTTTCAAAGAAGAAACTGACAACTTCGGAGGAAAAACAGGTAGAATTCAATACAACCCTGTTTTTTCTAAAACATGTCAAGGTGGTGGCCGAAAACTCGCCGATTCGAGGTGGTTGGTGAGAAACGAGAGAAGTCCCAGCTTTTGCCCAGTAAGAATAAAGAATTACAAGATAAAAGGAAAAGTATCTCCAACACTCGACTGTTTTTGACGCCAAACCCCCATTGGAAAATTTCCGGAAAATGGTTCAAAAACAGTCCAGTAAGAGAAAACGAGATTTCAACTTGGACAAAAAAACAAGCACAGAAATCAGGCCTCAATACCACAAAAAAAATTTACCAACCATTCCCTCAGAGCTACTGCCGTGTCCAAGCTGGCCAAAAGCGGAGTGTCGGAGCAAAACTTGATAAAAATTACAGGTCATTCGAATGCGAAATCTCTATCAAGTTATTTGCAAATGGATCCAGATCACCACAAAAAAATTATTGAAAAAATGAGGGAACCTGGAAAAGAACCACCTCAACAGCACGTGCATCCAGCCCCTGTAGCAGCATCGCCCAGCACAAGTACAAGTAGTGGTCTGACGGCATCTTCTACGTCGTCGCAAAACAACAATGTGGTTAATAATTATCAGAACTGTACCTTTTATTATACAATCAATAATTAAAATTGAATATTTAGATTTATATTAAGTACTTTTCAATATTTAGACAAATAATTTTATTAGTATATTATTATTCAATTTGTGCTCAATTTGTTACAAAATTCAAATTTCTGAACTTGAAATAGGTATGTATTTAATATTCATTTAATAAAGCTTAGTTTCCCTGTATTTGATTCGTGGAATATTCCTCCTAAATACCATTCGTGCTTAAAAATTAACCAGATAATTTTCCACTCATGCGTGTTTTCTCTACAAATTATAAGAAAACACGCATTCGTGAAAAATTATCGGAAATTTTTAAGCACTCGTGTTATTATCCCCGAAAAACTTTTTAAGTTTGTTTTTCTTTTATGATATTTTCATATGAAAAAAGAAGGCAAACGTATAAATACCAGCATTTGCAAAAATCTTTGAGCGATGTCACTTCAAAGTCAGTGATTGACAAGTCAGTAACAAAATGAGTAATAGAAAACAATTTTCGGGTTTTTGCATCCACAAGCGAAAAAAAATGGTATTAAATCTAATAAAATATTACGAAAATGAAAATTCACCGGCCAATATCCATGAGACAGTAGCAAAAGCTCTGGAAAATCGCTATAAGGACTGTGCAGAAAATTGTGCATGAAAAAAAGCATAATTTATTACCGAAGATTAAGAAATGTACACGAAAAAAGCCAAAGACAGAAGCCTTAAGTGACAATGTATAAATGGATGTTCGTAATGCAATTTACGATTTATACACATCAAAAACTAATATAACCCTTCAAGTTTTAAAAGAAGCTTTAAAAATTCAGTTCATCATTTTGCATGCAGGTTCTTCAACAGGATTTCTCCCAGGTGCAAGTAAACTGTGAACTGTTTAAAAAGTGGTTAAAAGAACAACTGATTCCAAATTTAGATGCTTCATCTTTAATCATTCTGGACAATGCATCTTATCATTCAAGAATCTTAAATAAACAACCTACTTCATCCTGGAAGAAAAGTGATATTTATGACTGGCTAATGAAACAAAATCCTGTACCCAATATGATGAAACTAGAACTTCTTTTAATGGCAAAATCTATTAAAAAACCAACAATATATGCCATAGATGAAATATTGGAAAATGGACAGGCTTTACGACTGCCGCCATACCATTGCCAGTTTATCGCAATAAAATTATTATGGGCTGGGGCAAAATCATATTACGAAAAACACGTGAACGATGGTCTTACATCAGACGAAGTGCAAATTGTTTGGCAAGATTCGTTAAATTATATTACGCCGGAGTACGGGAAGAAATCTGTGGAACATATGGAGAAATGAATATGGGATTGGTGGAATCGAGAACGAGTTCTAGATGTCGAAATAGCACCAATGATCATTGCGCCATTTGAGGACGACTCAGAAGATGAGGACTTTTTAAGTGATGATATTTTTTAGTCTATAATATTAAAAAGTTTCTGAAGGATTATATTAGTCTTTGACGTGTTTAAATCATAAATTGCATTATGAATATCCATTTTTGCATTGTAACTTAAGTCTTTTGCCTTTGGATTGTTTCGTGTAAATTTCTTAATCTTCTTCGGAAGTAAATTATGTTTTTTTTTCATACACAAGTTTCTGTACATTCCTTATACCGATTCTCACAGCTTTTGCCACTGGCTCCTGGATATTAGCCAGTTAATTTTAATTAAAAATTTTTTTTATTAGATTTGACACCATTTTTTTGCATACTTTTTTAGTACATTTGTAATTTTCTAGGCAATAAATAAATAATTAGGGAATACTTGTTCCAATTTTAAAGCGTGTTTAAAATAAGTAAATTTTTTTATTAATTATAAGACATAATTTGATATATAAAAATCGGTAAAATGGCTTTATAAGAAACTCGGGTCTAACGAAAAATACAGGCTATATATATATATATATATATATATATATATATATATATATATATATATATATATATATATATATATATATATACAGGGTGACTCATGAGGAAACGTCAATACTACAGGTACATATTCAGGACCAAAAAATAAACATAAAAGTCTATATAAATAAGTGTCCGCAAGGCCTTAGTTCTCGAGATACAGGGTGTTAAAGTTTTTGTTTAATTTTTCTATTTTTTAAATAAAATCTATGATAATGTAAATAATGGAGTGAAAATTGATATACGGGGGTTTTTTGGTATGACAAATTCGAATCTAATATTAGTATTGCTCTTACTTGTAGGGGGCGCCACCTATATGTCTTTCTACTTCTTTGAACAATTACAACTTTTTGGTACAGTCTTGTATTACATTTTTGAGCAAAACCAATTATTCCCTTGCCATTTCTACGTCAAAAAGGTATACCTGTTAAAAGTGGATACGAGCAACCGTTTTCCAGATATTTGGATTTAAAACAGTTTCGGCGCATGTGATTTTTTTTATCAAATTCACATAAAGTATGCATGTATTGTAAAAAAATAGAAGTGTGCCTTACCTGACAGAACAACTGCTGTTTGGTATTCTCATCGTTTTTCCTGTTACTTAGCAATAGTAATGTCAGTTAATAATAAGATCAAATTTTGTCACCGTCAATTTCTGTTCATAAATTTTATTATCTGACAATAATTATTTAAGAAACTTTAGATCTAAATACGTCATTATGCCTGTGATATTCTCGCATCGTGAATATGCAGATATGATATTCGTCTATGGCTTCTGCAATGTGGTCGCAATTCAAGCAGTCGCGGAGTACCAGCGTCGTTTTCCAGATAGAAGGGTGCCAGATAGAAGAGTGTTTCAACAAGTTTTCACTACTGCTGGAGAATCTGGGATCTTTCCAAGTGCGAAAATTGTATCTGAAAGGGAATCGGGACACAACGTTGAAGTAGAAGAGGCTATACTCGATGCCGTCGAAAATGTTCCAAGCATAAGCACTAGGCGGATTGCAGATACTTATCAAATTACACAATCGTCTGCTTGGAGAAATCTTCACATTAATTGTTTATACCCATTTCATTTACAACGGGTTGCAGGAGGGTGATTTTGACTTGAGAATGCAATTCTGTAACTGGATTAATGAAGATCGAAGGTTGTATAGGTGTTTTGTTCACTGATGAAGCACAGTTCCCGCGTGGGTATAAATAATCTTCACAATGAACACTGGTGGTCCTATGAAAATCCTCACGCTACAGTAGAACATAATTTCCAACACAAATTTAGCATTAATGTGTGATGTGGAATGTTAAATGGACCTTTAATTGGTCTATTTATAATCGACGGTAAGGAGAAAAATATTTAAACTTTCTTGAAAATCACTTGCGAAATCTATTAGATGTTCCCCTTAATGTAAGACAAAACATGTATTTGCAGCATGATGGAGCCCCTGCACATTACAGTTTACTTGTAAGAGATTTTTTAAACCAAGAATTTCCAAACCGATGGATTGGTCGGGGAGGTCCGTTTAATTGGCCACCGAGATCGCCAGACCTTAATCCTTTGGATTATTGTCTTTGGGGATGGTTCAAATCACTGGTATATTCCACTAAAGTAAATACAAGAAAAGCATTATTGGATAGGATAGAGCAACCCGAGCTGTACATCATAGAACTAACTTGTAATTATAAAACGTTACCTAGATTTTATTAAAAACAACTTAATAATAACAATTTTAATAAAAATTAAATACCTTTTGTTTAGTTTATGTCTGAGGCACTGAATACACACCTCAAAAAAATGTGTTAGTCTTTCATTTCAAAGCTTTTGTGCCAAGATGCGTTTAAATTTGGACAAAATAACAAACTTTTAAAATTTTGCGATAAAAAATTACACGCGCCGAAATTGTTTTAAATCCAAATATCTCGAAAACGGTTGCTCGTATCCACTTTTAACAGGTATACCTATTTGACGTAGAAATGGCAAGGGAATAATTTGTTTTACTCAAAAATGTAATACAAGACTGTACCAAAAAGTTGTGATTGTTCGAAGGAGTAGAAAGACATGTAGGTGGCGCCCCCTACAAGTAAGAGCAATACTAATATTTGATTCAAATTTGTCATACCAAAAAAACCCCGGTATATCAATTTTCACTCCATTATTTACATTATCATAGATTTTATTTAAAAAATAGGAAAATTAAATAAAAACTTTAACACCCTGTATCTCGAGAACTAAGGCCTTGCGGACACACACACATATATACATATACATATATATATATATATATATATATATATATATATATATATATATATATATAATTAAATAAATGACACTGTATAAGTGGTTAGATTTTTAGGTCAAGCGGGGCTCATAATTTTTGGTGATTGATAAAAAAAATCTCACTTTCATTAAGTGACTGTATAAACAGAACATATCCTGATTGTTCCACTGATTCCGACTTTATTATTTATACATTTTGTGTATTTTTGTTTTTGCCATCCAAAAAATTTTATATTATTTAGTCCCTCGGCATTTAATATATAAAATAATATTGAGTGGCTATCTTAATAATATTGCGTAATATAATAAAAAAAAACTATTTTCTTTCTCCCTGTATATTTGTAAATAGCCCATCGAGATTTAATAGATCGATAAAAGAATCACACAACATTTTGGTATTCACTGTGTTTTCTGATTTGATTCATAATGCTGGTGACTTTTGGACCCGCACGATAAGACCACATTCGACTATATTTAGTTTTTAGCCTGTGCGATGTGTTTTCCTTTTTCTCCTCTCTTATATTTTTAGGATTCTCGTAATATTGTTCCGTCTCTTTTTCCTAAGTGTTCATTTATAGTTTTTTTTATATCTGTAAAAATTGTATAATGGGGTGATCCCATATGTATAACATAAATAAATAAATAAATGTGAAATAATAGGAGGGAAATTCTTCCGTTTTTAATTATAAGTAAAAAAAATTCCATCAATCAACAGAAGCGAAAAACCATGCTTTGGACGTTTAAACCAATAAAAACCCAATCTTCATTTTTTTTTACTTTTTACTTAAAAAAATACATACATTTAAAGCCCCGTCTCGAGTTTCACCTTCTGGAATAATTGCACAGTTCTCTTTTCTTGTATACTTTATAATTTTTATAAATAAATAAATACATTTTCATTAACAATAATTACACTTGAAGCATCTGAGTCTAATAAAAAATGGATAATTAACAGTGTAAAAATAAAGTATATCGAAAGGCATCAAAGTGTCAAGGAGGGTTGGTTATAATTAACAAAAAAACTTAAATTATTCCAAATCAACAACTGTTTTCATAAAAAAACGAATAAAAACGCGATCAGATGAAAGAAAAACGTCCGGAATAAAACCTAAAACATCCAAAACTCGCCAAATTTACATTTATTTTGTTATACAGAGTTATTAGTGTCACTTATATAGCCTAAGAATAGTAGCTCGGTCCTAGCAACGCCCTATTTATTCTCTCACTTTCCAAGCAGCGCATTTCCGCCTCACACGCTCTCACTTGTTAAACCACTTGGTCTCTCTCTCTCGCCTACGTCCGTCTCTCTAACTTGTATACTCACTCATACTGTGCTATGTACAACGCCATCTGGTAGCGACAACGGCAACGTCTATCGGACCGACCTGCGGAAGGCTTTCTTTATCTTTCTCTGAGGCATGGCGGCGCCGTCTTGTGCTGGGGGTGCTCTGAAATGAACCAAATAATTAAATATCGCCTTTATTTGTCACAAATGTGCTATAACCCGGTTGATCACACATGTATGGTAAAAACACCAAGAAAAATAGCTTAAAATTACTTTCAAGTTCGAAAAACGGCCGCTAGGGGGCGTAACTGCACCACCATAATGGAAATGACGATTTTCTCTTGAATTTTCTTAGTTAAGGTTTGTCGAAAATACAAGCATTGTATTCCTCAGGCTATTATGCAACTTTTTGCTATTTATCATTTTATTTATTTTCATAATAAATTGGTGGGGGAAGGTCAAACTTTTTTCTTTTAAAACTTTATATCTCTATTTTAGATGAACATATTACTTTGAATTTGGTGTCAGAAATATGATTCTATTAGTGGTTACTAGATGGCGTTCCTTTTTAATTCTTCAAATAATACGGATTTTCTCAAAAAAATAAAATGATATGATATGTCTTTTTTGTCATAATTTAATTGAGGGTTATAAAAGGTAAAAGGTATCAAATAATGAAGCAAAAAATCCAGGTCCCTATTTAAATTAAAATAGTTGATGATGGTCGGCCGATTCCGAAACGTCGGATTGAAAACTGATCTCACCGATTTGTAGCGGAGAAAAAGTGACAATGATGAGGTGAAAATTATTTTCATGTGTCATTTCAACTAACCCCACAATTTTATGAAAAATAAATAATTTTGACACTTCTTCGTTGTCACATTTTCTCCTCTACAAATTGGTGAGTTTAGTTTTTCAATCAGACGTTTCGGGTTCGCGCGACTATCAGCAACTTTCTTAATTTAAATACGGACCTGGACTTTTTATTTCATTATTTTTATTTCATATATATATATATATATATATATATATATATATATATATATATATATATATATATATATATATATATATATATATATATATATATATATATATATATATATATATATAAAGCAGAAAATGGATTCTTTGGGATGACCGCTAAAGCAATGGAATTTGGCTAACCATAGACACGTGTTTCTGGCTTAAGGTCTTCATCAGTACAGTCAACTAGTTGAAAGACGAGTACAACTAGTGCCAAAATTAATACACAAAACAATACCAGAGTCACCAACAGGAGCAAAACCGACATTTGTGATTACCAAGAGAACATCCGAAATCTTCGCCGGACTTAATATTCTATTTACCACGAAGCAGCTCCGTAGTTGACTGTACTGATGAAGACCTTAAGTCAGAAACACGTGTCTATGGTTAGCCAAATTCCATTGCTTTAGCGGTCATCCCAAAGAATCCATTTTCTGCTATATACTAGTTCTAACCGCGTTATATATTTTCCTTATTTTGATTTACTACTCTTGGGTTATGAGTTTCGCCACAGGTGGCTATATGCTGCTCCGTGGTAAATAGAGTATCAAGTCCGGCGAAGATTTCGGATGTTCTCTTGGTAATCACAAATGTCGGTTTTGCTCCTGTTGGTGACTCTGGTATTGTTTTGTGTATTCATTTTGGCACTAGTTGTACTCGTCTTTCAACTAGTTGACTGTACTGATGAAGACCTTAAGTCAGAAACACGTGTCTATGGTTAGCCAAATTCCATTGCTTTAGCGGTCATCCCAAAGAATCCATTTTCTGCTATATACTAGTTCTAACCGCGTTATACATTTTCCTTATTTTTATATATATAAATATATATATATATATATATATATATATATATATATATATATATATATATATATATATATATATATATATATATATATATATATATATATATATATATATATATATATATATATATATATATATATATATATATATATATATATATATATATATATATATATATATATATATATATATATATATATATATATATATATGTATATATATATATATATGTATATATGTATATATATATATATATATATATATATATATATATATATATATATATATATATATATATATATACACATTTATATAGCCCCGAGTTTCTGGTAAAGCCATTTTACCGATATTTATATATCAAATTTAGACTTATAATTAATAAAAAAAATTTCTTATTTTAAACACGCTTTAAAATTGGAACAAGTATTCTATAATTATTTATTTATTGCTTACAAAATTACAAATGTACTAAAAAAGTAAGCAAAAAATGGTGTCAAATCTAATAAAAAAAATTTTAAATTAAAATTCACTGGCTAATTTCCAGGAGCCAGTGGCAAAAGCTCTGAGAATCGGTATAATGAATGTACAGAAACTTGTGCATTGAAAAAAAAACATAATTTACTTCCGAAGAAGATTAAGAAATGTACACGAAAAAATCCAAAGGCAAAAGACTTAAGTTACAATGCAAAAATGGATATTCATAATGCAATTTATGATTTATACACGTCAAAGACTAATATAATCCTTCAGAAACTTTTTAATATTATAGACTAAAAAATATCATCACTTAAAGAGTCCTCATCTTCTGAGTCGTCCTCAAATGGCGCAATGATCATTGGTGCTATTTCGACATCTAGAACTCCTTCTCGATTCCACCAATCCCATATTAATTTCTCCGTATGTTCCACAGATTTCTTCCAGTACTCCGGCGTAATATAATTTAATGAATCTTGCCAAACAATTTTCCCTTCGTCTGATGTTAAGACCATCGTTCCATTGTTTTTCGTAATATGATTTTGCCCCAGCCCATATTAATTCTATTGCGTTAAACTGGCAATGGTATGGCAGCAGTCGTAAAACCTCATGTCCATTTTCCCGTAATATTTCATCTACGGCATATATTGTTGGTTTTTTAATAGATTTTGCCATTAAAAGAAGTTCTAGTATCAGCAGATTGGTTAAAGGATTTTGTTTTTGTTTTATTAGCCAGTCATAAATATCACTTTTCATCCAGGATGAAGTAGGTTGTTTATTTAAGATTCTTGAATGATAAGATGCATTGTCCAGAATGATTAAATATGGAGCATCTAAATTTGGAATCACCTGTTCTTTTAACCACTTTTCAAACAGTTCACAGTTCATATTATCACGGTAGTCTATACTTTTGGATATTGAAGAAAACAGTAAACTTGCACCTGGGAGAAATCCTGTTTTGACACTTTTTACAGACTCGTCCTGCCAAGATTTCGAACTACTTCCATTAGAAAGTATCCAAGTCTCGTCTAAAAATACCACTTTTCTAAATTTTGAATTAACATTTTCCGTGTATTTCTTTAAAAACTGGATACGCTGACTTGCTATATGTGGCAACTCGCATAAAAATCTTCGATTACAGTCCTTTTTATATCGAAAACCCAACATTTTTATTAATTTTGACACTGTCTCTACTGTATCCTGGATATTTTTCACTTGTGGATGCAAAAACACGAAAATTGTTTTATATTCGGGCGACTATCAGCAACTTTCTTAATTTAAATACGGACCTGGACTTTTTATTTCATTATTTGATACCTTTTATAAAGCAAAAAACTCATATATCATTTGGGTTTTTTGACAAAATTCGTATTATTTGAAAAATTACGAAAAAGCGCCATCTAGTGACCATTAATAGAATCATTATGGTACAATTAATAACTCCAAGTGAAGAGAAAAAAAAAGCGCTTTTTCAGATACCAAATTCAATGTTACCGATTCATCCAAACCAGAGATATAAACGTTTCAAAGAAAAAAGTTTGATCTTCCTCCATCACTTTATTATTGAAAATGGAAAAAAGTGATACATAGCAAAAAGTTACATAATTGCCTGAAGAATACAATGCTTATATTTTCGACAAACTTTAATTAGAAAAATTCAAAAGAAAATTGGCATTTCCATTTTTGGGTTGTTGTTACGCTCCCTAGCGGCCATTTTTCGAACTTGAAAATAATTTAAAGTGATTTCTCTTGGCCGATTTACCCATAAATATTGTTTCCCCACAATTTTGTGATCAACGGTTAGCATATTAACATTTTTTACTGTCGACCTGCTCTATGGTCAAATAAGCCGCTCTGATTGGCTACATTCCCGCGATATTTAAACGTGATAGTTGAAACTTCCATAATATTCGCAATCGTTCGTCCCGGCACGAAAAGCTGTTGAGTCAGTTGAGTGATTGTTTCATATATTACACAGGCCAACACACATTTTGGTGCCTGCGATTTTTTAACTGTTCCTGGGTAATTTTTGGATGCAGAATGTAAAAAAGTTCTCAGATTTTGTCTATCAGATCTAGTTTAAAAAAAAATGTGTATATATTTTACGTTATAACTGTTATAATATATAATATTACTATTGCCAGTTAAAAAAACAAAGACACATGGATTTAAGTATTTATTGCAAAAACTTAATTTACATAATTACATTAGTCACTAATCACATAAAAATTTTCTTTTATACGACTTTCTAGAATGGAGTTTACTAGGGCAGTCTCGCTGAAGGCTCCAGCAGTAGTCCGCCATCATGTGGCTATCCCATCGTCCTTGATAACGATCTTCCATAGTTTTAATATCCTGATGGAATCTTTTCCCCTGCTCTTCACTACAATCACCTAAGTTTTCTGGAAAACGATCTAGGTGGATGGAGGTAGTGAACTTTTATACTCATGTTACAGCCGAGAATATTAAAATTTGAAAGAATAGTTTCCACTAATTCTAAGTAATTCTCTGCTTTATGATTGCCAAGAAAATTTTGTACTACTTGAACAAATGAACACCAAGCGTTAGATTCAGTCTCGTTCATTGATGTGGTGAATTGTGGATCTTTAACAAGTTGCCTTATTTGAGGACCATCAAATATACCTGCTTTCAGTTTTTCCGGGCTAATGCCAGGAAATTTACGTGACAAATACCCAAAACAATTTCCATCTCGATTTAAAGCCTTCACAAATTGCTTCATTAGGCCTAGCTTGATATGCAAGGGCGGAAGTAAGATTTTTTCTCTTGAAACCAAAGGTTCGTTGATCACGTTTTGTTTTCCTTGAATCATGACATCTCTTGAAGGCCAATTTTTGTTAACCCAGTGCTCATTTTTAGCTCTGCTGTCCCAAAATCACAAAAAACAAGGATATTTTGTATAACCACTCTGCTCTCCAAGGAGGAAGTTTTTTAAATCAACACAAATTGCCCACTGATGTTCTTCGTATTTAATTTTTCTCAAAACTAATGCAATTGTTTCATATTCTTCCTTCATGGTAGTAGAATGACCAATAGGAATTGAGCCATATTTGTTACCTTTATGTAAAAGAACACATTTTAAACTACGTTTTGAACTGTCAATAAAAAGGCGCCAATCATCTGGAGTGTATTCAGGCGAACCCATTTTTTCTAAGAGCCCTTTTATATTGTTATAGAATGCCAAGTCATTTTCCTGAACGAAAAAAGGCAGCACATCCTTATCTCTTTTACGATAAAATGTAATATTAGTACCTGGATAATGTAGATTCTTTTCTTTTAATCTGGATGCAAGTAATTCAGCGGATTCCTTTGAGAGATTCAGGTCTCTCATAAGATCGTTTAGTTCGTCTTGATTGAAACACTGCGGAGTTGTTAAATCTGCTTCAAATTCGCTGTCGTTTTCTGATTGAATTCTTTGAACTTCGTCAGACGTTGATGTTTCTGTATCATCTTCTGTCAGTCCGGGTAGACTGCTGAATGATGGAACGGGTATTTCTTCCGAATGCGCTACAGGCCTTCTTGCAGAATCTAGATCAGGATATGTCCATTTGTGTCTATTGTTTCTATTTATGCCTTTAATATTAACGAGACAAAAATAGCAGTCCTCATGATGGTTTCGCGGTTCTCTCCAAACCATTGGTACACCAAACTTTAGGCACTTCCTCTTTCCAGTTGTCCACTGTCGCAAATGTTCAACACATGTTTTACATATGAAATGTGGGGCCCAAGATTCATCTTGATCTCCTAAATGAACGCCAAAATAGGCAAGATAAGCTCTTTTCACAAAGTCAGAAATCGTTTTTCTGCTCTCTTTCAAAGTGTATTCACCACACACATAACAAAAAACATCGGGATGATTTACACAGGTACGTCTGCTTGTGGATGCCATTGTTTCAGTTTAGTGCCTTGATACTACAAAAGGACCAAAATTTACACAAAATGATAGCACAACTTTACTTGGGAAAACTCAGTAATATACTAAATAAAGTACAGCCAAGCAGGTATAGAAGGATCGGGTCATAGGCAATTACAGGTATAAAAGTAATTAAGAGCAGTGTATTGAGTAGATCCTAGTATAGGAACATTGGGTCAGGGACAATTCCAGGTATCCATTTGGTTAATTAGATTCTGGGAAATTTCTATTTTGACGATTAAGTACATATTTATCTCTTTATTTGTTGTCCTTTATCAGAAAAAAATATCAATTAACCTGTAACTTGTATCTCAAAAACTAGAGCTGAATCAGCACATTAAAAACATCTAAAATCAGATGTTAGATTTCTGGCACCAAATTTTTGTTTTCATTTTGTTACCCTGTGTTATCAATGGTCGGTTTCATAATAATAAATAATAAGTAATTATTTAATTACGTTTTTTTTACAAAATTAAGAATAGTTATGTACCTCTAAATAATTAATGCTGATTATTTGCCTATCATTAAAAAATGATATGTGAAAGAGGTAGTAAAATTATAGTGAGAAGCTACTTAAAATATATGGATGATATTAACAATACAATATCTACAATATTTTAGTCAGATAATATAATTAAAAAATAGGTTATGTTGTTTTTATTGCCTTAGATTAAAATCTAAGTTTAATTCATATTTATTGGGTCATTATTGTCACAATTCTCCCCACAGAAACAATAAAAAATTTTGAATAAGTAAAAACTCATATTGTTTAATAAACCTAGCTCCTAACATAAAACTGTTTATAAGTGTCAGAATTTTCCCTAGTTATTTAAAGTTGGATTAAACGAGTGGGAGGAGCTAAGTCAACGCGATGTCGATAGCGCCAATAAGAGCAGGTTATTTAACCATAGTGCAGGTCGGCTGTAAAGAATGTTAATATGCCAACGGTTATGGCCGGAAACCATTCTTAATTGGACTCCGTGTACAGGGTGTTAAAAAAGTACGCTGCCAAACTTTAAGGGACGATTCATTGCATGATTTTAAGACAAAAGGTTCATATAAACATAGGGCCGAAAATTAATAGTTTTCAAGATACAGGGTGTTAAAATTCTATGAAAAAAATTATTTTTCTCTCATAACTTTTATCACTCCTGAAATTTTTAGTAAATTTGGTGTACAGGGTGTCCGGATTTGGTTGCAAAAGCAGGGTATCTCGCTTATTTTTAAAGATAGAACCTTGCGGTTTTCACGAACCTGAGCTAATTTTTTGTGAAACTCATGAAGCCGTAAACAAAATTTTCATAGCCTTCTTCGTTTATGAGATACAGGGCGAAATAGAAAATTTTGCATTTTGGGACCCCCCTCGTATCTCGGTTATCCTTTAACTTAACGCAAAGGGAAAAATTGCTGCTTATGCAGTTTTTTACGCTGGATCCAGTGGCGTAGTCATATTTTTCATTTGAGTTGTTATTTTTTAGATATGACCCAAAGTTGTTTTTTTAAATGGGACACCCTGTATATTTGTCCAGAAATTGATTTGTCCTTTTAAAAGCTTCTCAAAAATATATAATAGTATGGGTCTATTTTAATAAACAACAACAAAAATCCTAATTTTTATAATTATCATCCCAAATTTTGCAGTAGGCCATGCAAAACGATGCCGTTTTCTTTTGTTTTCTTGGAAGCAAATGACATTTCCCAATTTTGTACGTGTATATAAAATATAGCGCTAGTTTTTTGTATTTATTTATCGTGTAAAAATATAATTATATTATTATGGAAGAAAACCAAACTTTCGAACATTATGCAAAGTACGATATGTTAGCTTGTTTTATATTAAGTAGTGAAAATGTTGAAGCGGCTTCTGAGATGTATTTTAACATGTAAATAGTTAATTTTTAGGTATGTTGAAATACTATTGCTTAATTTTTATTTAGATATCCAGAAAGGAGGCAACCTAATATATCCACTTTTTATAGGATAAAAAAGAATTTACTTAATCACGGATCATTTATCAAACCTCGTATGAAAACATATAATAAAGAAAATCGGGAGGCTGAGGAAATTACGGTTTTGGCTAATGCAAAAGCTTACCCTACAAACTCTTGTAGGGCCAGTGAAAAGAGCATAGGGATTCCAAATACTAGAGTTCAAGAAATTCTAAAAAAGCACAAATACCACCCATACAAATTTAGGCTCGTGCAGCACTTACAGCCAGGGGATGCAGAGCGTCGGGTAGTCTTCTGCAATTGGTTTCGAGAAAGATGCAATATGGTTAGAGATTTTGAAAGGAAGGTTATATGGTCAGACGAAGCACATTTTAGTAATTCTGGTATACTCAATTGGCACAATAGTAGATTCTGGTCCCAGGAAAATCAACACCAAATATTTCCCAGAAGACAGCAGGGCAGGTTTGGTCTAATTGTGTCCTGCTTCATATTAGGAACACATATAAAATTTTATATATTTGAGGGAAATCTAACAGCCAATCGCTATATAGAAATTTCAGAGGCAACTATAGCTGAATTACTTGACGATGTTCCGCTAGCGCAAATTAACGAAATTTATTTTCAACAGGATGGTGCTCCTGCACACAATTCTGGAATGACGAGATTATTTCTGGACAATAATTTTACCAATCAAAGGATCGGAACAAATGGACCTATAAGATGGCCCCCTAGGTCCCCAGATTTGTCGATTTTAGATTTCTTTCTATGGGGATATCTGGAAAATAGAATTCACAAAGACCACTATGATAATGTTCAAGATTTAGGAAATGCAATAAGAGAAAATTTTCGCTATTTACAAAATCATCCCGTTATTTTGCTTAATTCCCTAAAACAAATACAAAAATTGTGCGAAGCATGCATAGAACAAAATGGAAATCAGTTTGAACAGTTCTTTTGATTTCCTTGGTTACTGCAGTTTTTATACGACAGTTGATTTTTGCTGAAGGGCTTGTTACATAATAATTTATTACTGTTTTCTTCTTGTGTTACATAAATCTAGGTAGGTGGTACTTTTTTGGTGCGAAATTATCAATACACATTTTGATAAATAGATTTAATTAAATATTTATTTTGATTTATTGTTAGGATGTAGATATTGTTAACGACTTTAAATAAAAGGCAGCATTGTTTTGTATTACCTACTGCAAAATTTGGGATGATAATTATAAAAATTAGGATTTTTGTTGTTGTTTATTAAAATAGACCCATACTATTATATATTTTTGAGAAGCTTTTAAAAGGACAAATCAATTTCTGGACAAATATACAGGGTGTCCCATTTAAAAAACACAACTTTTCCCTTTGCGTTAAGTTAAAGGATAACCGAGATACGAGGGGGGTCCCAAAATGCAAAATTTTCTATTTCGCCCTGTATCTCATAAATGAAGGCTATGAAAATTTTGTTTACGGCTTCATGAGTTTCACAAAAAATTAGCTCAGGTTCGTGAAAGCCGCAAGGTTCTATCTTTAAAAATAAGCGAGATACCCTGCTTTTGCAACCAAATCCGGACACTCTGTACATCTTTTATCCATTAAACGACAGTTTTTGACGCAAGAGTTTTTTTTAAATTCTACCAGTGTCGTCTATGCGGGGTTTGTACTGAATATTTTTTAATAAAAAAATTGGTAAGCCACTGCTTTTTCTTACAACAAAAATTATTTTTGAAGTCTTTGAATATTTTCATGCTTCTGCTGTAACCCTAATGCAATTTTGCAATGGCAATTTTATGTAAAATCCGCTTCTGTTCATTTTGTATGACATATAATTATTGGAAAAACAGGGAGACTTTTATCATTAAAATAATAATACTCTCTCAGAAATAAATAAATTTAAAGGAATTGCTAGAAATAGCCTACCCAGACTTCAATACATACCAAGTGTTCCTAATACAGCAAATTTGAATTATCAAATTCTCTGACCTCCAGGTTTTCCCTAGGCCCTGACAATTTAATGGAAATTCCAGGTTGTTTTATGCAGGATATAGAATTTATGTGTCCTGAGGATGCAACAATAAAATAGCGAAACGTCAACAGTTTAAATCAGTCTTTGCCTACTACGCCGATGCGCAGATATTTCCCAGATATTAAGTTTCTAAATGATTTTCATTAATGATCCTCTTGTTGTTACGTTAGAGTGTTGTATTATTTGGGGTTAGGATCCAGTAAAAAAAAACAATTTTTAAATTGTCGACGTTTCGCAATTTTATTGTAGCATCTTCAGGACACCTATATAGATTTTATATCCTGCTTCAAATCAAATCAAATCAAATCATATTTATTTGCACATATAATCTAGGTCTTTGCATCGTCAAATTGTACATTAAATAAAGTAGGTTATATCTAGATAAAATCACTTAGATATAGTAGTAAAAGATAAAACACATTTAAGAAAGAAAAAAAAACATAATTAAAAGACTAATACTAAATGTTAAGGCACATCCACACCACTTATACACTAAAGTAGGAAACAAAAAAAAAAAAAAAAAAAAAAGGTTATATAGGCCTCATCAGGTATTCAGCAACATCATAGGGGCTTATATTAATTAATAGATTTCTTACTGTTGTTTTGAATTTACTAGTTGGCATATTTTTTATTGCGTCAGTCAGATGATTAAATAGAGAAATAGATATATTAAGAAAACTTTTATGTGTCAAGGTTAATCTATGTTGTGGCAGAATAAAATTGTCTCGTTGTCTTGTTTCATAGCAGTGGTGATTGAGGTGTCTAACCAGTATATGTTGTTGATCCTTGACATAAAGAAGACAGTGATAGATAAATAAACCTGGAGTTGTTAATATATTGAGTCTTTTAAAATGAGGTCTGCAAGTTTCATTGTAGTTTAATCCAAGCATAATTCTTAAAGCTTGCTTCTGAATTTTAAATACTCGTGTCCAGTCTGTTGAATTACCCCAAAAAAGAATACTGTAACTCATCTGACTGTGAAACAGACCAAAATAGGCAGCTCTCATGATTTCTAGAGATACTGTTTTAGACAATCTCCGTAAAAGAAAAACTGTAGATGACAGCTTACTACAAAGGCGTTGGATTTCAGATTTCCAGTTAAGCCTTCCATCCAAGTTTACCCCAAGGAACCTGGCACTTTCCACCGCCTCACCAGAAGAGTGAGTAATTTTCAATGAAAACTCCAAATATTTTGTTTTTGTAATATTTAGGCATAGTTGATTGGCTGAGAACCAAGTTTCCGCCCTGTTTATAAGAACACGTTGTTCTTCCGTGTCATTGGATAAAATAGTGGTATCATCCGCATACTGTATCACCACTGGGGCACCTAAGTAGGATGGTAAATCGTTAACATACAGTATGAAAAGTAGAGGACCTAAAATTGAGCCCTGGGGTACCCCAGCAGTTACACAACGAGTAGATGATTTGTTTCCAGCACACTGGACTAACTGATATCTGTTTTCTAAATAAGACACAACAAAGTCATAAGACGGCCCTCTCACACCATAACAACCAAGCTTTTCACAAAGCAAGGAGTGGGAGACACAGTCTACGCCTTTGAGAGGTCGCAGAATGCAGCAGTCGCCTCGCCCCCCTCTCAAAGACGTCCACTATTGAAGCAACAAGTTCCCTAATTGCCTGACCCGTGGACAAATTTTTGCGGAATCCAAAC